>CM041776.1:414199370-414713414 GCA_023374045.1 Limonium bicolor | reverse complement strand
CATGGTGACCTCCGGCTTCCCGTGAGTGACAAAAATGTATGACGCTGTAAACCTCATCTTCAGGGAGACACCGGCGAATCAACCCATCAGCACAGACTCGGAACAAATACGGATCTTCCCAGAAATAATGCTTTGAATCAGAAAGAAATTTCTTCTTCTGGGAGTAAGATAGATCATATGGTATTGTTCCAGAGACTAGATAATTGGCCAGGTCGCATACCATGGCTCTTGTACTTTGGTGATTGAAAAGACAGTCTCATCGGGGAAGAATTGTTGATAGGCACACTATCCGTAGGAGTTACCAATCTGGAGAGATGGTCAGCGACGACATTTAATTTTCCGCTCTTGTCTCTGACTTCGATGTCAAACTCTTGCAGTAGAAGAATCCAGCGCAACAAGCGAGGCTTGGCTTCTTGTTTTGCAAATAGGTATTTGAGAGCGGAGTGGTCTGTGTGCACTATGACTTTGCTTCCCCATAAGTACGACCTGAACTTATCAAGGGAGAATACTATAGCCAGAAGCTCTTTTTCAGTGGTCTATAGTTTTCTGGGCGTCGTTTAGTGTCCTGCTGGCATAAGCAATCACTCTCAAAATTTTCTCTTTTTTCTGGCATAGAGCTGCCCCACGGCGTACACTACTAGAAAACAGTAGTTTACCTACGGAAATTACCTACGGAATATTTTCCGTAGGTAATTACCGACGGAATACCTACGGTTTACAATGCCAACCCTTGGTTAAGCAGTTACCTACGGAATACCGACGGAATTCCAACCACAAATTTACCGACGGACGATTCCGTAGGTAAATTTGAAGGAAAAAATGCGGGGAAACTGACTAGCAGTGGCACGTATATTGTCAACAAATTACCTACGGATATTTTCCGTAGGTAAATAAGCAAGATTCCGAAAATTAATTGCTATGTTTACCGACGGACGATTCCGTCGGCATCAATTCTACTAAAAAATTACCTACGGACTTTGTCCGTCGGTAATTGCTTCTCCATATATGTAACTGACGTGAGTATATACTGGCTAAGCAAGTCGTTTGTAAACATGGATTCCGACGAACAACTGCCGTCGGTAATGTCTTAAACAATTTTACCTACGGATCAATCCGTCGGTAAGTACTGCTATATACTACGACTACGCGGGCACACTGACTGAATTAATCACGTCGTTTTGTAAACTTATAACACCGCCCGTTTCTTATCGTTATCTTCTGTCCACTCTATCTACTCTGTCGACTATATTCCTCTTCTCTTCTCGAACAACCCCACAACATCTTCAAGAACTCCATCGTTGTCACGCGTCCAAGAATCTGAAGCTGTTCGTTGGAGTTGGTTTGCTGCATATTCGTCTCTGAAGCTGGTGGAGTCGGTTTGCTGCATCTTCGTCTCTGAAGCTGAAACCGGTAATATACCCAGAACTTATTCTTTGCAAATTGGCGATTAAAAAATCAGGCTAATTTGTTTCTTCTATCGCATCGTGTGTGGCAAGCGATAGTTAGGGTTTTTTTTGTCAGTAGTTGGGTGAATTAGGGTTGTATTGTGCAGTAGATGGTTTAATTAGACAATAAAGACTTTTGCAGTTCAGAATTAGGGTTCTTGTAGCTACTTCTGTTTAGAATCCAAGCATAGCCGATCTTATGGGAGAATCACTCTGTCAATTTTAGGGTAATGACCTTCATATGTTCTGGGTGTAGAAATTTACAGTGAAAAAAAACCTGTGTTTGAGCTGGTATTAGGTGGTTCATTCATTAAAACTTGAAGCCTATGATATGTACGTTCTGGAACCCTTCTGATTGACCTTCCTAATAAAGCTTTGGTAATAAAAAGAAATCGGTTTACGAATCTAAGAGGCCATTTCCGCACAGCTTGGGTCGATCAATAATTTTAGGATGCCCACTAATCTGATAATGAGTTGAGTCAGGGAGTTCAGTTCTCAAAGAAATGAGTAGATTAAGAGCTGGTTTAAAATAGAAAAAAAATGAATTAGCAACTCTGTTTAAGGTTACTTAGTGTTTAAATACTAGGTAGTTTTGGGTTTTACTTCCCTTCCACCTTTTCTTTAGGACAGGTTGCTTAATTTGTTATTAATAAGAATAAGCATAAATGAACAAACTGATTTGGCAACTTAGTTTAGGTCTCTTTCTTGTTTGAGTCTAGTAACTTTAGGCTTAAATTCTCTGCTTAGATTAGAATCTCCACCAGTTTTCCAAAAACAATGAACAGATTTGTTTCTTTGAGTTTAGTTAGCAGTTATTACCAATTCTGATCTATTATTCATATGGGTTTTCTTTTTAAACTTATGCCTTCATTATATGTGTATATGTTGTACATCTAACTTTGTTGCAGATTTTAGGATGCCCACTAATCTGATAATGAGTTGAGTCAGGGAGTTCAGTTCTCAAAGAAAGGAGTAGATTAGGAGCTGGTTAAAAACAGAAAAAAATGAATTAGCAACTCTGTTTAGGGTTACTTAGTGTTTAAACACTAGTTAGTTTTGGGTATTACTTCCCTTCCACCTTTCCTTTAGGACAAGTTGCTTAATTTTGGTTATTAATAGCAATAAGCAGAAATGAACAAACTGATTTGGCAACTTAATTTAGGTCTCTTTCTTGTTTGAGTCTAGTAACTTTAGGCTTAAATTCTCTGCTTAGATTAGAATCTCCACCAGTTCTCCAAAAACAATGAACAGATTTGTTTCTTTGAGTTTAGTTAGCAGTTATTACCAATTCTGACCTATTATTCATATGGGTTTGCTTTCTGAACTTATGCCTGCATGATATGTGATCAAATTTTCTATAATTTCATATCTTGATGCCTCCGGCATAAAGTAGTCCACATCCAACCAGATTACCCATCAAAGAAAAGGGATACCTTTTCAAATAGTAATGATCAATCTTTTCCTCTTTTTTTATTCTTTCAATTTGGCTACGCTCTGCTGCTGCTGTGCACTAGAGATGTGCTGCGACTGCATGTCCTGATCAAGTAAAACGCTTCAGGTAAAACCAGTAATATACTCATAACTTTTCTTATTCTCTGGCAACTACAACATTAGACGTTATTTAATTTGACTTCCTGGAACTGTACTAGTTTTCATGCTTGAGTAATTTTTTCCACTGTCTTAGGTTAGAAATTTTCTTTTATTTGTTCCATTTGATTGGGAGGGGAAAGCTAATGAGATGCAGATAGCTATTGCAACTTTTGTCATATTCTATTCTTTGTTTTCGGAGCTTGTTTTATTGCTCTGGAAATGGTACGAACATGCTTTGTTTTGGTTATTTTTCGGTTGAATATATCCTGTTTACTGTTCCAAAAACTGCTTTATACTCTTAGCCCCTTACGTCGTTGCTCATTCCTCTAATATCATTGAACAAGTTTTGCCAGTTTTCTGTTTTCATACTTGTCCTGGTATTTTGTTGCAGGCTCCTGCTCCAAACTGGAGAAGTGTTTGGAAAATCTTGATCATGAGGGTTTCTATATTTTTGATGAGCCTGGTTTTACTTGTCTAATGTCCATCTACAAGCTGGCTTGCCAGGTTTGTGCACTTGCTTTAATATTATATTTCCCTGGAAGAACATTGAACCGCAGCTTTCTTTTCTTAGATACGTTGTATCTGCACCACCTGAATTTTTTCCTTTTCCCACTCTACTAGAAAACTGGTGGGCTAATGCTAATGATTGGTGCATAGATCAGCTAATGCTGCTAACCATTGTTATGTGACTAATTTGGTTACGATTGTAGGCATGTCTTGATGATGTCCAGGGTCTTATGCTAACATCTGGGATTTCAAATCATGCATGGTTTTGTCTTGATCTTCTTGATGTGTTGTGCCTGCTAGCTGAACGAGGCTATAGTGGAGCGGTACAATCCATGCTGGCATATCCTGCTACATTTGTAGGCTCTTCAGGTTAATTCACGTGTACTAACTCCAGTCCTCTTTCGGAGGAGATTGATAAGTTGAATGTCTTGTTTAAGCACGGAATTTTGGCTCAGAATGACAGGCATTTCTAATAAAACCACCAATATTAGCTATGGAGATGATATTGAGTTAGAACCAAACTCTTACTTCCAGCAAATGTTTTCTGAACAACTATCAGTCTCTGAGATGGTTGAAATGCTTTCTCGTTTCACAGATTCTTCTGACTCGAGGTAAATTCCTAATCCTATATCTCGAATTTGGTATGTCATTTGCCTTGTTAAGCTAAAACATCAGCTTAGGGATAGCATAAGGTCCTCATGTTTCTCTTCTACGTATTCAAGACGGTGTACAACTGCACTGTTTGTACTCCCCTTGTGATTGTGGCTAATGACTCATACTGCTTGTTTTAAGTACTGTTTTGTTTGATTATTTTTTCAGATTATACATCAAGCGTTAATATGTTGGTCAGTCTTGTTTGTCCTCCACCATGAAGCCGCTCCATGCCCAATTTTTGCAGTCAAGCTCTAATGGTGCTCGTATGGAGACAAGAGACAAAAACACTAAACTAAATGTTTTTGATAGATCTGTTTCTTCTATTCGTAGCCGAAAGTGAGCTGCGAGAGTGAAATGTTGAAACAAGTGGAGCACCAACACCTGTTTCAACTGTTGATCTGGTTTGATTGATGACAGAATAATATCATTGGGATCAGGAGCTGGTGGTGTTAGGCTTGTTGCTCTACTGGAGCTAAGAAGTCGTCAAGCATGAGATGCTTCCCGATCTAATAGTGTCATAAAAATCCAGATAATCAAGTAGTAGTAACTCTAAGAGTTCAAACTAGTAGTTTTGCTTGTTGAATTCTACGTGAATGCTATTCATAGTTGGGAAGTAATGACTTTAGTATGTTTTTCCTGTTTTATATTTATGATGTAGAATATTAGTTGTCAGATTTATAATATAAATTTGATATAGTCTAAATCTTATAATTTTGTGAAATTTAATATTTTAGATGTTTTTGATAATATAGTTTCATGTTTATTAAATATTTAAAACTAGTGTAATAATTTAAATTCCCAAAAATGGAAAATAAATGAATACTATTAAATATGATCTGATAAATATGAAATAAAATCAAATTAAAAATTAAATTACCCATGAAATATCACATAAAATACGTAAGTTTCCGTAGGTAATCCGTAGGTAAAGATTACTTTCAGATATTCTGTTTTACCTACAGATTACCTACGGACAATCTATAAAAATTGGTTGGTGTAAAATTCCGTAGGTAATCCGTAGGTAAAGTATTACCTACGGATATATTCTGTAGGTAAATTTTTACCAACGGAATGCCTACGACATTGTGATTGTGTGGGAACGCTGATGTGCCATCGGATTGCCGACGGAATTTCCGTAGGTAAATTAACTTCGGACAGTTCCGTAGGTAATCCGTCGGTAACAAGCGCTGAGACTTCCGTAGGTAATCCGTAGGTAATTTACCGACGAATCATTTTTCCGTCGGTAATATTACCGACCAATTGAATACCGACGGAAACTTTGAGGGATATTTTGTCGGTAATCCGTCGGTAAATTTGATTACCTACGGATTACCTACGGAATTTGCCGTAGGTAAATCGCTTTTTTCTAGTAGTGGTAGTCACTTGCATCACACATGATCTTAAACGGAAGAGACCAGTCGGGTGGTATGACAACAGGTGCTGATACCAATTTTGTGTTATAGTTTTGAAAGCAGCTGAACACCTTTCATCAAAATGAAACGGGGCATCTTTCTGTAGCAGGTCGGTCAATGGTTTAGTGATTTTTGAGAAGTCTTGTATAAACCGCCGATAGAATCCTGCATGCCCGAGAAACGCTCGAATGTCTTTAACAGTAGTTGGTGCTGGTAATTTCTCGATAACCTCTACCTTGGCCTTATCCACCTCTATTCCTTCTGCCGATATTTTATGTCCAAGGACAATACCGTCCTTGACCATAAAATGACATTTTTCCCAGTTCAAAACGAGATTTGTATCCTCACACCGTCCTAGGATCAAATCAAGTTGTACCAAGCATTTATCAAAACTAGAGCCATAGACCGAGAAGTCATCCATAAAGACCTCTATGCTCTGTTCGATGAAATCAGCGAATATTGCTTGCATGCATCTCTGGAAGGTAGCAGGGGCATTACATAGACCGAAGGGCATTCGTCTGTATGCAAAGGTACCGTATGGACAAGTGAAGGTTGTCTTATCCTGGTCCTCTGGTGCGATTGGTATTTGGAAATACCCTGAGAACCCATCTAAAAAGCAGTAGTACTCTTGCCCTGCTAGTCTCTCTAACATCTGATCGATAAAGGGGAGAGGAAAGTGATCCTTCCTGGTCGCCAAGTTTAAGCGCCGATAGTCAATACACATGCGCCATCCCGTAATTTTTCTTTGAGGGATAGCCTCTCCCTTATCATTTATAACAGCTTCGATGCCCCCTTTCTTGGGACAACTTGTACAGGGCTTACCCTTGGCTGTGATACTATAAGGTTTGGTCATGTTTGCTTGCTTCGGAATCCGACCTTGGGCAGTTACAATCGACCGTGCTCGAGGACGTCGCTCCTGTTTTAATTCTATCACGCAGGATTGCCCCCTTGCACATTGACGATTAATCTGGAAATAGTTGTGCTTCTGCTATCATCAGTGGCCCTATTGCGCATTCCTTTGTGTTTGGCAATTATCTCACTTTTACCATCATTACTTTAGCACCTTTAGTATGCGGGTTTGGGAATCGATATGTTGCAGGCCTCAAATGCTTGTTTAATTCGGTTCACTTATAAATCTCCTATTTGGCTTCATGTTTGACCGAGGTACACTTTCTTTGAGATTTGGGTTGGACTTGCTTGGCTTGGAACTGGCTTCAGGCTCTGTGATTTGTCCATGTGATAGCGCTTTGGGCTTGTTACGGCTTCATGGGTTTGAAAATCCTATCGGTCAGTTTCTTGTCTCTACCAACTTTGCGGATTTCTCTTTACGCCTTGAGTTTGGTTTGGAAATTGAATTGTTTTAATTTTGAACTCGTCCCTTGCGCATTGATCTGGTTTGGAAGTTTAGTTTGAGACTAGCATGTGTTTGTCCCTCGCGCTTAGATATGAACATAGATTGAATGATAGTTGTCCTATGCTGAATGTGTGAATAAATTACTCATTGGTTGGTTGGTCCTTGTTAATTTTTTCATCTTAGGGGGAAATGATATAAACCCATCTAGGTATGATCCCACATGACTCACAACGTCACATCTTTGATACTACACTTCGGTTTGAGTCATAATCTAAGATGGCGAATTAATTTGAGTAGCAACCCCAATGCTTGATTTATCTCACGATCCTTAGCATTTGTTGGCAGCTTGAAACTCTTTTCTATGTTCTCGGTTGGGGTGTGGGAGATGATTAGATTGCCCCCTTTCCTCCCATTGAGAGGGGTCGTATGATCCCATTGCACACACTCCAACCTTCTTCCGTTCTTTGACTAATGCGCTTTGTCTCTATTGGATGTGTTCTTTGACCTGTACATAATGCTTATGGAATGGAAAACTGCTTGGGGAGTAAGGAGATGGACCTTGGCTTGGACTACCGGGGCTCTCCCTTGAACGTGAAAAACGGTTGGTGTATCTCTTCGGATCCCCTTCAGCTCGAGTGAGGCGGCGTCGATGCGACCCCCCATAGCAGCTCTTTAATTAAGATTGTTATCTATGTTTGTATTAATTTGTAATTTGTTTATTGTTCTTACTTTTGGTTGTCTTTGGATTTATTTATTTTTGTAATTTAATTCATTCTCTGCATGTGAACAATTTTAGCATGTTATCTCTTGCTGGTTTTGTTATGTTTTTCTAGTGCTTAGTTTACCCCTTCTACATATGAATTTGAGCTTGGAAATTAATTTGAAATCTTATAGGATTCTTGCCGGTGTTCAATCACCAAACTTTTGCACATAACGTTTACACTTCATTTTGCTTCTCCAATGTTTGTACCCTATGTGAGATATTTGCTTTGCTGCTTTGTGATTTATGCCCCTTTGCTCATTGCTTATTGATGTTTTAAGCCCTAGTTATTCCCCTTAGGACCTTTTAAACTGACAGAAAAGTTTCGGATGTATTATCGCTTCACACCTAACGAGTCTCTCATTCGTTTCGTGGGGCAATAATCTCCTATAACTTCAGAAAACACCCAAACCACCCTTATATGTATATAAGAACAAAACTTCAAAAAACAAGCCCTTAAGGCCATTTTAGGAGGGCTTAGGATGCGAAACCACCCCATGCCTAGCGGATCTCTCATTCATTTTATGTGGGTGGAATCCTCCTTTGCTTTCAACACACCTCTAATCAAGAGTTAATAAACCAACCAATAAATCACTTCCTCTCACTTGTTAATATCTCACAAATCAGCCCAACAACATTTTTCAGCCCAATCACAAATAAAGCCCACGTAAAAAAGGGACCACTTCAGCTAATCCAAGCAAGGCCCTCTTTTTGGCCCAACTCTAGATAAGGTCCAAATTTCAACCCAATTTCCAATAAAGCCCAGAGCGGGCCCAATTTAATTCCAAGGCCCAATTCAAATCCCACTTCAGCCCAAATCAAAAGGCCACTCTGAGGCCTAATTCAAAACCCACTTCAGCCCACAGTTCATAAATCCCATTTCAAGGCCCAAGCCCATTTCGAGGCCAAAGCCCAAACAAGGCCATCAAGCCCGCTTGGCCCAAGCCCACTCGGCCCATCAAGCCCACTCGGCCCATCGAGCCCAATTTTGACTGAACGTTGACTAATCCAACTTTGACCCGAACATTGACCAATCCAACTTTGACCCGAAATTTGACCAATCCCACTTTGACCTTGACTGAGCATTGACTTTGACCCAAGTTTGACCAGTTCAAGTTTGACCAACCCGAACTTTGACCCGGCCTATCTTCTAATCCCGGCCCAAAATCAATTCAAACCCAATTCAATTCAAACCCGATTCAATTCAAACCCAATTCATTCAGCCCTATTCAATTCAAATCCTGATTCAAACTCGACTTGTAAATCCCATCCAAACCCCAAAAATCTCTCTTCTCAAATTTCAAACAATCGATTTATTTGAACTTCATCAAGTTTTCAAAAGAAACCATTTTGTGGAATTTTAAAGGAAAAAACTCTTCTCACATCACAGAAAACTCTTCTCAAAACGCAGAAAGTTCTTCTCACATATACAGAAAGTTTTCTCCTAAGACATTTCTCAAAATCAGTGTTTTTTTTATCGAGAATTCCGAACAACATCAAAAGTTTTCCAACTCAGTTTTTAAACTCAAACTAAGCCGTTTTTGGGGAACAGGGGATGTCTAACACCTTCAAAGAACGTTTTCTTCCTAGTTAGACATCACTTGTCTCTCTTCTAAAATAAAAATCCGAGGCGGGGCACTGGGGTCGTAACCTCCCTTGTCGCAGTCTGGATCTCTTTAGGGGGGCATTAGGGTGAAAACCTCCCCTGATTGCAGCCTAGATTTTTACAAGGCGGGGTGCTAGGGAAGCAACGGCCTTCCTAGTTGCAGCCGGGATTTTAGAATCGTCTAACTCCCTTCCACTCGATTTCAATGTTTTCGGTTTTTAACGTTTTAAAACCCGGGAGTTAGAGACGTTATTAGGGTTTGACCGAGAACATCTCATTCATGGTGTTTCTCTCTAAATCCTATTTTCGACATAAATGCATTGCTCTATCTTTCAGCCTCGGCACTTACCATTAATTAAGTGTCATGCTCGAGGGGGTACATAGGGTGATCCCTCGGGATCATCCGCCCTTTCGCAACAAAATGATTTTTCTCGACCGTTTTCAAACCTCAGACCTAAAAAACCTGGGATCTCTCCCAAATGCCAATTGCCTCACATACTCAAATCTTCATTCAGCTCCAACTCACCTTAAACTCGAATCATCTCCTAAATACCGATTTCTTCCAAAGTCTCATAGGCCCGAGCGCCTCACAGACTCGAACACTTCAATCTCTCTACCATTTTAAGATTCGAACGTCTCACAGACCCGAGCGTCTCACAGACCCGAGCGTCTCACAGACCTTGATATCCCATACTTCTCATTACATGAACACCTCAAATGTCTCATAGGCCCGAGCGTCTCACAGACTAATCTCTCAAAATGTTCAAACCTTCTTTGGTTTCCCACAAACTTCAAACCATCAGACTCCAAGTCTTGTCTATTTACTCAACCTCAGACTCTTCCCAAATCTTCGTTCCATACTCATCTGAGTTCACCAACTCCTCTCTTTGGCGCTAGCTTGGCAGAAAAGCTCGCCTCATCCACTCATTTTCTCTCCTCCTGTCCTAATTCTATCCTTGGCTTTGAACTGAATCTCCCTAAAAAGGTTTTGAAAGAAGGCAATCCCGACAATTGGAGACCGAGGTTTTCTCGGGCACCAATCTGAAGTCGTGGTCATTGCCACTTCTAAGGGGTGTAACCCAGTGCGAACCCACCATAGAATCTCTGGCTTGATCAGATAAGTCCTATCCATAGGCAATAAATCATCAGGGTCAATTAACGGTTCTTAGAACCCGGTTCCTTTCCTTCCTAGTTCATTTAGGTCAAACTAGGTGGCGACTCTAGTCAATTCCGCCTTATAGAGGCATAAGTCCGCGTGGGGCCCATTGAGAGCGGGTGTAGTGCTCACTTACACTCCCCTTTAAGCTTTCTGGGAAAGACGGACGATGAAGTAGGTATTTGAGGGATGCCAGATAACGGGTTTTCACCCTCCACAGAATGGCAGTTTCTAGGATCTAGGCTTTTCAGTTAAGAACCATATTTAGATAGACCCCCCCCCCTCATACCGAAAAATCACCCTCCACAGAATGGCGACTCTGCTGGGGAGAACTTGAGTAAGTTTCTCTCATAAACTTGGTCAAGGAACACTGAACTCCATTCAAAATTGTCGAGACTTCCCCACTTCTTTCAAAACCTTCAAGAGATTCTTTTCAAGCCTTAGGATTACTCTACTCCACACTTAGAGTGTGTATCTGATGAGGACAGATAGGACTTATTAGATCCTCAACAAACATGCAACAATTGGGTTAATAATTAGCTCACGATTAGAAAGAGACACTTAGGTGAATGAAGCTAACTTCCTTTAGGTTAATAACAACCAATTTGGAATCACTAATCTCAAGATAAAACACTTAGCAATAGGTTGATGTAACTTCATTGTTTATTTACTGCTTTCATATTTATTGCGATTGTGGGGTGCATGGGGTGGGTAGCTTAGGACATGCATTCCTCTGTGTCACCCATTTTATCCACGATGTCACGGATCCCCAACCGGTCCACGGTTGATTCCCCATGAGCTAGGGTCACTCTCTCAGTGAACAAACCCACGAGGCGGTACGGTCTCCGACCAACACTTGAGCTCATGATCCAAAATATCCTCCATTATCCGAGTCAAGCCAGCATATAGTGAACTCTGAGCCTTCAGTGTCCAGCTACCTGGTCCGGTGTCTAAGACGGGTTTATGGAAGTCACCCCTTGTATGCCGCCTGTCTGACCGCCCTCCTGTCTTACCCTGAAGATTGCATGGGCTCAGTTCTCCATTGTCCTCTGCACCACGTGTCTCTAAAGCCCAATGTCACTATACGTCCATAGAGGATCCCGTATTTACCGGATACCCATACATGGCACAACGTAGTTAGTGAATAATTTGGACTTTAGACACACCTGACCGTGCAGGTGACGAGAGACCCGTTCCCATGCAGTACTTCCCCGAGTTTCCCGAAAAGTGGGGTGTTGTCGGATCATCACTGGCCGTGGCGTATGTTTCCTTATCATCTCGGGTGTCCTGACCTTTCGAACTTAAGCACTCCGGACTTTCTTGATAACGTGCCCCGCAAAGGCATAACAGAGAAAAAACCGAGAGATGAACAGTGAAGGGACGATGGTTCCCCCGGTGAAACGGAATCATAATTGACCTGGAAAGTGATTATCCCAACATTAACACTTACAGCTCCACATCAAATATAGCCACGATTTACTTTATGCTATACATGTGTGCAAACCACTTTTTCAACCCAGTCTGTTTTAAAACGTTCAGAATTCTCTTTCACATATCTTTTAAAGAGGTTTTACAAGCTCGTTCAATTTAAAGTCTCACCTTAGTTTTGCTCCCAAACATTTGGGGTTTTAAAACCCGTCACTTCATCCTTTAAAACCTTGTTATTTCCAAAACGATTTTCAGAAATAGATTTCAAAAAACCTACTTTCTACAAACGAATTTCAAACAACATTCTTCACCAACATTATTTCTTAATGGTTTTCAAAAACAGTTTTCAAAGTGGATTTTCACAAATGTATTTCAAAAAAAATGATTTAGTCCCCATGTCATGACCCGCTATTTTTGAAGTTCTGCCCACCTTCAAGAGCAGCGGTCATTAACGTGGAGCGTACTAGTCATTTCGTGTTTTCACAAAAGTGGTGGATTTTCACATAAAATTTTGTGTTCGATCATTCATCTTTCCTTTCTCAAAAACATCCCTCATTCCTCTAGTCGGAGCAAGTGAAGCAGCATGAAGATCGACTACGCGGATCGAGCTGAAGGCCAGAGGCGCACCAACCCGTGGAGCTAACCGAGCGACATGAAGACTAACACCAACCATTTAAATACAAAATCAGAGGTGTACCAACCCGAGTCAAGCGACATGAAGTACCGATCCGCTGCAAGAGCCTTAAAACGAACAAGCCGCCGGTCAAGAGCCGAAGATGAGTGAGCAGCCGGTCAAGAACCCGAAGACGAGCGAGCAGCCAACCAGGAGCCCGAGCGCGAGCAGTCTTCCAGAATCCCAAAGACGGACCAGAAGAGTTCAGTAGAAGTCCAGCTCAACACTTCCCCATTTTAATGACTTTTTTAGGATTGATGATGTATAGGTCTTCTTCCCCTATTAATCTTTTCTCTCTCGTCCATTTTTGAATAGATTACATGTATAGGTTTATACATCCCTTTGAATTTTTTTAGATCAATGTGTATAGCGTTCCCCACTCCCTATTTCATTTGCGAATGACCGAGCGTCAAAGTTTATATTGAGAAAATCCACCACTTTGAAAACACGCGTTTTCAAAAGTTGTTTTCTAAAACTTGGTTTCTTTTGGCATGCACATATAGTAAAAAGAACGAATAAGGGACGACCCCTCACATCTATATATCATTCGTCAACTTTGCTTTATGGGGTGAAAATTCACGGTATCTATAGGAGGCATCCCCTAAGTAAACAACGCCAACAAATGCAACCGAGCAAAAAGCAAAACACATGCATTGCATTAATGACACAAAAGTCACTTGCACTTCTAGTCATTTCAAGTCCATCAATCATTCACGAGTCTTGTCCACCTCAAAGTCTACATAATCATGTGTTTCATTGTCACTACGCTATACACCAGCTTTCATCCCAAATACCCAGACCGCCAAAGCCCAATCTCAGAGGGATAGGAAAGAAAACCGGGAAGTTCAAACCTCTCCCAATCAGAATCACCATGCACGCCAGTGACGAAAAAGGAAAGAGTGTGTCATATCATGGGGCCACCATGCGGGAGTTGTCACTCCCTAAAAAGTCCTAAAATCCAGGAGCCTATCACCAACCCGACCACACTTGAGAATTACTTCTCCGACAACAACCCTGACAAGTCGACCACCTTCAGGGCCAACGATGATGGGATGGCTTCATGAACTGTGAGCTGAATTCGACTCAAGCGAGACTAGTCATAACCTTACCACTCATGCATTCAATCAACCATTTCCATTCACCATTTTCAGCATTTCATGCATCATATATGTAGTAATTCCATATTACCACAATACATCGCATGGTAGATAATCGCATTTGCATACTCCCATATCGAAATGACATCTTCGGGAAAATTGTGAGAGATTGATTGAACATAGTGCGTGAACCACTTAACTCTCGACCCATCAATGAACACAAGGGTCTAATCAAAATCAGCACCACAAATCAAGTGAGTGGCGTGCGAAGAGCAGTATTTTTCCCTTGAATTTCAAATGAGGGCGTTGGACAATCCGATGAGCGATGAGGGAAGGTAAAGAGGTTCCATAGAGGTAAAACCACGAGCGACATGCGCATTCCTTTAGCACATGGAGAGGCACAATAAACAGTGAGATCTGTGTCGATAACAAGATAAGAACTGTGATTCATGCAAAGATCTGAGAAGTAGTAGCAAAACAATCACTGACTAATGAGGATGACGAGGCACTTAGGAACAAAATCTCCACAAAACCAAAAAAGCCTTGACTGCCCTGTACATAATCCCTTAGTGAGCCCCACTGAGCCTTTCACGATAAACCTTTTTCTGCGAACTCCACAACATGCCAACTCACATACACATACTTACTCACCCTTGCAATAAAGGATCTCGAAGGAGCCAGAGTCATGGTCTCTCCCCATCATCTTTCACAAAACAACAAATGAAATGTTCAAAGAAATAAGTGAGTCAATGCAACTCCAAAGCCAAACACCAAAAAGAACACTGAAAATGGTCAAGAAGATCGATGAGTCAATGCAACTCCAAAGCTGAAAGCCAAAATACAAAGCAGAGAACGCTTGAGAAACTTGATGAGCCAAATGCAATTTCAAAAACACAAAAATGAGAGGAAAGTTCAAATCGTACGCCAGAAGAGGCAAGAAGGTGAAATCCAAACCAAAAGGACCAATGATGTCCCAAAGAAACCGATAAGGGGTTATCAAAACCCGTCTAATCATTCCACCCATGGCAAAGGCGAAACATATCCTCTATTGCACAAAAGCTCCATAACTCCCAAACAAATCCTCCAGTCCCATGTGACATACATCATACCCCTCAGCCCCGTTATAACCCAATAAAAGACCTCTGACTCGTTAGTTGTTGAGTGTTGACTGAAAGTATCAGATCTGAAACATGAATCATAAGCTTCATACTTGTTATCAACATGTCCTGTCACATGACAAAGGGACCGTGAGCGAATGAGTGTGACCTTACTCCACAAGGTCTTTCGAGTGCGAGTGACTCATTGATCTAAGCACCAAATCATGAACAACCTACCCCATTGCAGGTGAGGAATTTGTAAGAACCGGAAAGTCCAAAACCTCGAAAAGAATTTCTAAGGAAAATACTGCTCCGAGCGGCGAGAGTATCATCACACCATTATCACACACAACCATACTCACGAGAGATTGACCCAAATCCCTCCATGAGAGGAAAGTGATTCATGCACTCGAGCTCAACAATCACTCAAAATTGAACCGAAGATGTCTTATGTTCATAAGCCTCATATTAATAGAGATAGAATCATACATTCTCTCCAAAAACTGCATAGGCATCTTGCATCTCATCTAGCATTTAGTGTTTTCATGCTTCATAACCATTTCATCATCAGCATTCCACCGGTAAAAACTATGCCTAGTCTCGCTGAAAGTGGACTTCAGTTGCTGTTGTTGAAACATAACATCGGATAAAAAATAGAGCAAAACTGGGGCCATCTGGAGCCACACGAAGACTATTCTGGAGCCATCCACTATCATACTCGAGCCTCATTGGAGCCTCTCCCAAAGCCAAGCTAGAGCTGCACGGGAGCCATCATCCGACATTGAAACCATCCTTGGAACTACACATGGGTCACCCCAATAGTCCAAGAACAATATGGGAGCCACCTCAAATCCATGTCAGAGCCATTTCGTCACCAGGGCCTTGCCTAATAGAATTTGAACTACGTATGGTCTGATCTCAATACGAAATTGAGTACGTAGGCAGCCCGGCCAGGGTGCGACCACCTCAAAGGAAAAATCTTTTTCCCCCTTTGTTCCTCACTATCACCAAATAGAGCCATCTCGTAGCCCTCCCCGAAGTCATCCTGAGCTATCGAGCCATCATAAGAGGACCCTGAAGTCATAGCCGGAAAGAAGCCACCCATCCATGATCAAAAAGTCGTCAACCACATCAAAGGACACAAATCACATCGACCCACTACTCGTCCGAAAATCTCAACCTGAATCAAAACCCACCAACCATCCCAGAGCCGTTGCTCACAAGGGAATCACAAATCCAACCGGAGCCATCTGACCGCACCGGAGCCATCCGATCATATTGGAGCCCTCGAATCATATCGAAGTCACCCAATCATATCGAAACCGTCGAGTTCTCAAAGTCACTCATTCAAAAAAAACCATCAATTCAAAGACCGATTGCAAAATCACCAAAACCAAAACAAAGAAAAACTCAGGAGCCAAGAGTTCTATCAAATCCCGAAACTATAGTGCACATCGGGCGAGACTGTCAAAGCAAAACCAAAGCACAAGTCCTACACTGACAAAGTCAAGGGCCACATCAACAAAAAACATTCGACTATCACATCCCTCACAAAAACAACCAAAAAGCATCCAATCCCGGATCAATCCACAATCAAAGCCATCCTCAAATCAATCTACCACCACAAACAACTCCAGATCAAGCTTTCACCACAGCGAGTTTCGTACAACTCCATCAAAGTATTATAGGCTCATCATAAGTCCTATAGCTAGATATCAAAGGTCTAATTGAGGCACTCCTAAGTCCTCGTACTCTCAATCGCATTCTAGGCCCGTCATAAGCCCTAGGACTGGATATCAAGAGGTCCAGTTGAGGCACTCCTAAGCCCTCGTGCACCTTAAGCCAAATCGGGTTGTTGGTATTATAGGCTCGTCATAAGTCCTATAGCTAGATATCAAGAGGTCTAGTTGAGGCACTCCTAAGTCCTCGTACTCTCAATCGCATTCTAGGCCCGTCATAAGCCCTAGGACTGGATATCAAGAGGTCCAGTTGAGGCACTCCTAAGCCCTCGTGCACCTTAAGCCAAATCAGGTTGTTGGTATTATAGGCTCGTCATAAGTCCTATAGCTAGATGTCAAGAGTTCTAGTTGAGGCACTCCTAAGTCCTCGTACTTTCAATCGCATTCTAGGCCCGTCATAAGCCCTAGGACTGGATATGAAGAGGTCCAGTTGAGGCACTCCTAAGCCCTCGTGCATCTTAAACCAAACCGGATTGTTAGTATTATAGGCTCGTCATAAGTCCTATAGCTAGATATCAAGAGGTCTAGTTGAGGCACTCCTAAGTCCTCGTACTCTCAATCGCATTCTAGGCCCGTCATAAGCCCTAGGACTGGATATCAAGAGGTCCAGTTGAGGCACTCCTAAGCCCTCATGCACCCTAAACCAAATCGTATTGTTAGTATCTTAGGCTCGTCATAAGTCCTAGGGTTAGATGTCAAGAGGTCTAACTGAGGCTCGTCATAAGTCCTCGTACTTTTAATCGCCTTCATGCGCTCACGGTTGCATCCCAATGCACCTCAAACCCATAGTGAGAATTTTTGGCGTCCCGTCAACCGTGATACAATTCTGCAATGGCTTGCAAAATTGAATCAAGGGGAGCCATCTGTAGACACCAAAAATTCTCACCCCATAAAGCAAATTGCGAAATAATGAGAGGGGTCGTCGCCTTTCTTTTTCAAAACACATTTACGTGCATGCCAAAATGAAACCATCGTTTTTTGACAAAATTCTTAAATCATTTTTCAAAGCATTTCAGAAATAGACCAATTCTTCGAAAATGAATTTCCAACGGCAGTCCGATTTCAAACCCATCCCTTTCTCGTCTTTTTATTTTTTTAAGTGTTGGCTTTTACTTTATCATTATCATTTTTAGTATTGTTCCCAACATTTTATGCATTTATTATTATCATTACTTTTATCATTTTTCTTATACGTTACTTTGTCTGCATTTTATCATTTCATGTTATATATATATAAAAAAGATTTATTTTATTGATAAAATCCGTTCATCTTTACTTTGCATTCTTGTTTTTTTTAAACATTAGCATTTTAGGGAGTATTCAATTTGAGTTATAATTTTTGAGTTATTTCTTGCATTCCCATCTGTGTTAGTTTACTTTTCCTCCTTCATCCAGTCAAACCAGATAACCAACCAGTCAATTTAGTCATGACCCAATCTGCTTCAAAACCAAATAAGGCCCAACCTTTAAGGCCCATTCCACAACCTAGCCTCATTTCAGCTTGACAAAGGAAAAACCCTAGTGACTTTGGAGAACAAGGGCAGTCTCCCTTTTCGATGCTCAGCTCTCGATCGTTCCCTTCCTCGTCTCCAAAAACGAGAACCACAACAGACACTCTCAAACTTCTCACACCAGGAACTAGCCACCACCACCTCCTTCGTCTCTTGAATCCTTCTACCTCGCCCAGCCGCCTTCCTCTCCTTCAATTTCATCTTCTTAAAAAATGCTGAAAACGTGAATGCTCATGCTTCTCCAATGTGCTCTACTTCTTCATCCCCTTCTTTCTGAAAATACTCCAATGGCCACCTTCAATATGTTCACTCACAGCGATTTTTCCAATCCCAACCTCACCGTTCCCTTCTCATGGTTTCCCTCTCCCTGAAAACACGAAGGAGAGCAGTGCAGTACACTGTCGAAGAGCCCAAAAGCTCTGAATCAGTGCAACTCCTTGTTCTACTCTGAAATCCGCTTCCTCCTTCGTCTTCCGAACCCATGAAAACCTGAATCCCTAACCCGGCCCCTCAAAACGAAAACTATCAAACTTTCGTCTCTTGCGCTCATCCTTTGCGGGTACGATGGATGTGACCACGAAGGATCAATTCGTTTTCTTCCGATATGTCCAAGATCTCCTACCGTTTGTTTTAGAGGTCCACTCGCTTTTCAACTCGGATTCGGTGCACAATGAAGTTCAGACTCTCAAGTCCGACCAAACTCGCTGTGATTTCCATACCGAGACACGGTTGTGAAATCTCGATTTCTCTCGTTTCATTATTCTTCTATTTGTTGTATCTATTGTTAAATTTTTCTGGTTTGACTGCTTTTCTGGTTTGATGGATAATTGAGGTTGTCCGAAACGTCCGGTTTGTCTTGAGCAGAGGCGGTTTTTTCTGATTTGTGCAATTTGAGTTTTTCGGTCGATTGAAGTGTGATTGTCTGATAATCTTGGCTTGGTTTATATAATTGTCGCTTGGCTTTTGCAAACTACTTCTTGCGTGGCCTTTGAGTCCGATTTGCCTAGCTTTTACAACTCGCAAGAGTACTTGGATCTGTTGAGTATTCTGCGGCTGCCTCTGATGCCTTTGTTGCCTCTGAAATTCCAGCTTTGGATCTTGCTATAAGGTGACTGTATATTGCAGAGTTTTGATGTCTCGTTTGTCTTCTCTTTGACCGAGATACACATACCATTGTTTGGACATGGCTAGAGGATGATTGTTATCTGAAATGAATAAGCTCAAGTTTGATTGGTCAAACTCTCATTTTCTTCGAATTGCTGGAGTTCATATCATCACGATGAGCTCTGATTTCATGCCTTGGCTGTGATACTATAAGGTTTGGTCATGTTTGCTTGCTTCGGAATCCGACCTTGGGCAGTTACAATCGACCGTGCTCGAGGACGTCGCTCCTGTTTTAATTCTATCACAGGATTGCCCCCTTGCACATTGACGATTAATCTGGAAATAGTTGTGCTTCTGCTATCATCAGTGGCCCTATTGCGCATTCCTTTGTGTTTGGCAATTATCTCACTTTTACCATCATTACTTTAGCACCTTTAGTATGCGGGTTTGGGAATCGATATGTTGCAGGCCTCAAATGCTTGTTTAATTCGGTTCACTTATAAATCTCCTATTTGGCTTCATGTTTGACCGAGGTACACTTTCTTTGAGATTTGGGTTGGACTTGCTTGGCTTGGAACTGGCTTCGGGCTCTGTGATTTGTCCATGTGATAGCGCTTTGGGCTTGTTACGGCTTCATGGGTTTGAAAATCCTATCGGTCAGTTTCTTGTCTCTACCAACTTTGCGGATTTCTCTTTACGCCTTGAGTTTGGTTTGGAAATTGAATTGTTTTAATTTTGAACTCGTCCCTTGCGCATTGATCTGGTTTGGAAGTTTAGTTTGAGACTAGCATGTGTTTGTCCCTCGCGCTTAGATATGAACATAGATTGAATGATAGTTGTCCTATGCTCTGAATGTGTGAATAAATTACTCATTGGTTGGTTGGTCCTTGTTAATTTTTTCATCTTAGGGGAAATGATATAAACCCATCTAGGTATGATCCCACATGACTCACAACGTCACATCTTTGATACTACACTTCGGTTTGAGTCATAATCTAAGATGGCGAATTAATTTGAGTAGCAACCCCAATGCTTGATTTATCTCACGATCCTTAGCATTTGTTGGCAGCTTGAAACTCTTTTCTATGTTCTCGGTTGGGGTGTGGGAGATGATTAGATTGCCCCCTTTCCTCCCATTGAGAGGGGCCGTATGATCCCATTGCACACACTCCAACCTTCTTCCGTTCTTTGACTAATGTGCTTTGTCTCTATTGGATGTGTTCTTTGACATGTACATAATGCTTATGGAATGGAAAACTGCTTGGGGACTAAGGAGATGGACCTTGGCTTGGACTACCGGGGCTCTCCCTTTGAACGTGAAAAACGGTTGGTGTATCTCTTCAGATCCCCTTCAGCTCGAGTGAGGCGGCGTCGATGCGACCCCCCATAGCAGCTCTTTAATTAAGATTGTTATCTATGTTTGTATTAATTTGTAATTTGTTTATTGTTCTTACTTTTGGTTGTCTTTGGATTTATTTATTTTTGTAATTTAATTCATTCTCTGCATGTGAACAATTTTAGCATGTTATCTCTTGCTGATTTTGTTATGTTATTCTAGTGCTTAGTTTACCCCTTCTACATATGGATTTGAGCTTGGAAATTAATTTGAAATCTTATAGGATTCTTGCCGGTGTTCAATCACCAAACTTTTGCACATAGCGTTTACACTTCATTTTGCTTCTCCAATGTTTGTACCCTATGTGAGATATTTGCTTTGCTGCTTTGTGATTTATGCCCCTTTGCTCATTGCTTATTGATGTTTTAAGCCCTAGTTATTCCCCTTAGGACCTTTTAAACTGACAGAAAAGTTTCGGATGTATTATCGCTTCACACCTAACGAGTCTCTCATTCGTTTCGTGGGGCAATAATCTCCTATAACTTCAGAAAACACCCAAACCACCCTTATATGTATATAAGAACAAAACTTCAAAACACAAGCCCTTAAGGCCATTTTAGGAGGGCTTAGGATGCGAAACCACCCCATGCCTAGCGGATCTCTCATTCGTTTTATGTGGGTGGAATCCTCCTTTGCTTTCAACACACCTCTAATCAAGAGTTAATAAACCAACCAATAAATCACTTCCTCTCACTTGTTAATATCTCACAAATCAGCCCAACAACATTTTTCAGCCCAATCACAAATAAAGCCCACATAAAAAAGGGACCACTTCAGCTAATCCAAGCAAGGCCCTCTTTTTGGCCCAACTCTAGATAAGGTCCAAATTTCAACCCAATTTCCAATAAAGCCCAGAGCGGGCCCAATTTAATTCCAAGGCCCAATTCAAATCCCACTTCAGCCCAAATCAAAAGGCCACTCTGAGGCCTAATTCAAAACCCACTTCAGCCCACAGTTCATAAATCCCATTTCAAGGCCCAAGCCCATTTCGAGGCCAAAGCCCAAACAAGGCCATCAAGCCCGCTTGGCCCAAGCCCACTCGGCCCATCAAGCCCACTCGGCCCATCGAGCCCAATTTTGACTGAACGTTGACTAATCCAACTTTGACCCGAACATTGACCAATCCAACTTTGACCCGAAATTTGACCAATCCCACTTTGACCTTGACTGAGCATTGACTTTGACCTGCTTGACCCAGTTTGACCAGTTCAAGTTTGACCAACCCGAACTTTGACCCGGCCTATCTTCTAATCCCGGCCCAAAATCAATTCAAACCCAATTCAATTCAAACCCATTCAATTCAAACCCAATTCATTCAGCCCTATTCAATTCAAATCCTGATTCAAACTCGACTTGTAAATCCCATCCAAACCCCAAAAATCTCTCTTCTCAAATTTCAAACAATCGATTTATTTGAACTTCATTAAGTTTTCAAAAGAAACCATTTTGTGGAATTTTAAAGGAAAAAACTCTTCTCACATCACAGAAAACTCTTCTCAAAACGCAGAAAGTTCTTCTCACATATACAGAAAGTTTTCTCCTAAGACATTTCTCAAAATCAGTGTTTTTTTTTATCGAGAATTCCGAACAACATCAAAAGTTTTCCAACTCAGTTTTTAAACTCAAACTAAGCCGTTTTTGGGGAACAGGGGATGTCTAACACCTTCAAAGAACGTTTTCTTCCTAGTTAGACATCACTTGTCTCTCTTCTAAAATAAAAATCCGAGGCGGGGCACTGGGGTCGTAACCTCCCTTGTCGCAGTCTGGATCTCTTTAGGCGGGGCATTAGGGTGGAAAACCTCCCCTGATTGCAGCCTAGATTTTTACAAGGCGGGGTGCTAGGGAAGCAACGGCCTTCCTAGTTGCAGCCGGGATTTTAGAATCGTCTAACTCCCTTCCACTCGATTTCAATGTTTTCGGTTTTTAACGTTTTAAAACCCGGGAGTTAGAGACGTTATTAGGTTTGACCGAGAACATCTCATTCATGGTGTTTCTCTCTAAATCCTATTTTCGACATAAATGCATTGCCCTATCTTTCAGCCTCGACACTTACCATTAATTAAGTGTCACGCTCGAGGGGGTACATAGGGTGATCCCTCGGGATCATCCGCCCTTTCGCAACAAAATGATTTTTCTCGACCGTTTTCAAACCTCAGACCTAAAAAACCTGGGATCTCTCCCAAATGCCAATTGCCTCACATACTCAAATCTTCATTCAGCTCCAACTCACCTTAAACTCGAATCATCTCCTAAATGCCGATTTCTTCCAAAGTCTCATAGGCCCGAGCGCCTCACAGACTCGAACACTTCAATCTCTCCACCATTTTAAGATTCGAACGTCTCACAGACCCGAGCGTCTCAGCAGCGTCTCACAGACCCGAGTCTCACAGACCTTGATATCCCATACCTCTCATTACATGAACACCTCAAATGTCTCATAGGCCCGAGCGTCTCACAGACTAATCTCTCAAAATGTTCAAACCTTCTTTGGTTTCCCACAAACTTCAAACCATCAGACTCCAAGTCTTGTCTATTTACTCAACCTCAAACTCTTCCCAAATCTTTGTTCCATACTCATCTGAGTTCACCAACTCCTCTCTTTGGCGCTAGCTTGGCAGAAAAGCTCGCCTCATCCACTCATTTTCTCTCCTCCAGTCCTAATCCTATCCTTGGCTTTGAACTGAATCTCTCTAAAAAGGTTTTGAAAGAAGGCAATCCCGACAATTGGAGACCGAGGTTTTCTCGGGCACCAATCCGAAGTCGTGGTCATTGCCACTTCTAAGGGGTGTAACCCAGTGTGAACCCATCATAGAATCTCTGGCTTGATCAGATAAGTCCTATCCATAGGTAATAAATCATTAGGGTCAATTAACGGTTCTTAGAACCCGGTTCCTTTCCTTCCTAGTTCATTTAGGTCAAACTAGGTGGCGACTCTAGTCAATTCCGCCTTATAGAGGCATAAGTCCGCGTGGGGCCCATTGAGTGCGGGTGTAGTGTTCACTTACACTCCCCTTTAAGCTTTCTGGGAAAGACGGACGATGAAGTAGGTATTTGAGGGATGCCAGATAACGGGTTTTCACCCTCCACAGAATGGCAGTTTCTAGGATCTAGGCTTTTCAGTTAAGAACCATATTTAGATAGATCCCCCCCCCCCTCATACCGAAAAATCACCCTCCACACCGGTTATATTCTCTGGTTCTCCTAGCTCATTACCTTGTTCTCTTCATGTAAAATCAGTGGATAAACTCACATATTGAAGGAGGAGCTAGATCTAATCCAAAGACCACATCTTGGCTAGTTTCAGTAATGGAAAAATACCCCTTGTTCTTCTTAGTTTTACCGGTTTTATTCCTTGCTTTAGATGGTATTATAAAGCCTTTCTTTTGCTTCAGTTTGGAGGCGTAAACAGCCCTAGGTGCCCTTGCATTCTAAGGTAATTTTTACCTTGAAATTATGCATTAAAACACTTCCCATGGTTAGCTCATGCTTGAAGACTAATCATGTCTTGTTTGCTGTATAAAAACATGTAAATCAAGCTGTGGAAAAATCTTTCCTAAGGTGCCGAGATCAGACAAGGTCTTAACCTTGCTAAATCAAGGTATAAATCACTTAAACCCTAACTTTGATATATTAATACATGTTTAAGCTTATGTATATGAATTGCCGTGAGTGAACATAGCTTAAATGGTCTGATTTTGACCTTAGGTGGTTAAGGAAATGACTTAGTAAATTTATCTAAGTAATTAAGTAACATAACGGTCAAATTAAGACTTTATGTGGAAGATTGGTAATTATTGAAAATTATATGGTAAGGCCGAGAGTTATATGTACTTTGGGGCATTTATGTGTAATTTATTTTATAAGCTAATGTTTTAATAAGGCCATGTACTTTAGGCCATTTTATTTATGTATATTAAGTTTAAATTAGATTTTAGGTAACTAATAAATATTACCGCAAAGTATAAGGGGTTAAACCATAATTAAATCAATTTTGGGGGCTAAATGATAATAAAGCCGAAAATTAGGTGTTAAAAGGATTTAAAAAAAAAATTATAAGATTTTATAAAGTTTTGGGGTTAATTTGTAAATTCTGGAAAATTAGGGGTTAAAACCGTAAATAAGGGAAAGTAATGGTCAAGGCAATATTAAGAAGGTCAACCTTGACCATAGGGTAGGTTTTGACCAAATTAGATAAGTTAAATAATTTATTTAAGGTTTTATAATAAGATAAATATTTAATTGTAACATTTTTATAACATATGGGGTGTGTATGGAGATTACCAAAAGTTAAGGGTGTAAAATGGTATTTTAAACACCCATGGGCTATTAGGATTTTTTAGGATTTTATTGGGTTGAATTTGGAATTAAAATAAGTTATATTTGTATAATATTAGTTATTATGTCATTAATATACTTTGGAAAAGAAAATGGGGTGGAAATGTAATAACCGAGAGTTTTGGGGTTAGAAATGATATTTATAATTCTTGGGTGAAATTTGGTGATTTTTAGAATAATATAAGAGTATTTAATAAAATAAGTGTATAATATATAGTTTTAATGATATTATAAACTATATGTTATAAATTGGGTCAAATTGTAATTATAGAAAGTTTGTGGGTTGAAAAATAATTTAGAACAGATTTGGGGTCTGTTCGGAAATTTGAAACTTATATAACTATAGGTTATATTTATTAAGGTTTAAAATGTTATAATATATATATATATATATATATATATATATATATATATATATATATATATATATATATATATATATATAACTATATTATGTGGTCAAATTGTAAATTTGGAAAGTTAAAGGGGCTGGAAAATAAATTAAACAGATTTAAGGTCTGTTCTTTATTTCATATAAATAACTATAGGTTATACCTTTTTATAAAGTTAAAATGTTATATAATATGGTATATAAATGGTATAAATTATGGGGTGATTTTGTAATAAACATAAAATATGGTAAGATAAGAAAATTAGATTAATGGATAGCCTATTCGGCAATTAACAATAGTTTTGTATAAAAACTATAGGTTATAATTATATAAGATAAAGATATCATTATATGATATTAGTATATGGTATAACATTACATAATGTTATGTGGTCAAAATGAAATTAAAATAAAGTATAGTGCTGTACCGAATATAATAGGATGGAAAATGAATTTTAGACTATGGTCTACAATGTTATAAATGTTATAACAATTGTATGTTATTAATGTGGTTTAAATGGAATTATATAAGTAAGGATATTCACATTAAATAATGTGACAAACTATAATAAATAAATAATTTATAAACTAAGTATATATTGAATAAACCTTAGGAGTTGAATTTATACAATATAAAGTGTTACATAATATTAAGATAAGGATCTTAATATAAGTTGTACAATATAATACAATTAATAGGAAAAAAATCATCTAATATAAGATGATATATGTGACATATATATAGAGTTTTATAACTCATGAAACGTACCTATATTGGTAAATATATACATATGCGAGAATCATGTATATAAGGATGGATATATATATGGTTGGAAGCCATATAATATAATGGTGAAGGTTATTACATGAAAATAGTTTATAACTATAAGTTATAAGTTTTGAATTCAAATATAGTTCATTAAAGATTAATGGATTATATAATACAATGTATTACAATGGATGGTGGGAAAATAATACCATAGGTTATAAATTATATGCATGCAACTATAGGTTACAATACGTGCCCATGCATGCGATGAAACAGTCGAATTAAATGTACGAGAACGAACGAACTTATGTAAAAGCGTAACGTTTATAAACTACTACGAGTTGGAAAGATATAATTCCTACGTTTGAAAACGTTAACTACGATGTTCGTATAAAAAACCGACCTCTTTGGATGGATGACTATGTTTGTTTGCATGATTATTACAGTATTAATTATATCTGTAAAATGGTAAAGCATGAAACCAATCTATATCAAGATGGTTAAATGACTAAGTGACCAATAGGGTCCAGGCCCGGCATACTCAGCGTTTATCGCTGAGCCTTTTGGCATTGTGCAGGTTGCTGATCATCATTGAAGCTGAAGTGCGGGACCCGGTAGTTAGGGTGTTATTTATTTACCGCACATGGAACTCAATTGTATAAATGTTAGACTGTGGATTGTATTATGGTACGGTTGTATATATCGGGATTGGGTAGATCGCTCACTTGTCGATGGTTATGGATTGCTTAGTATGATGTATAGGATTTATCTCGTTTGTCACAGCGGTTTAGTAGTGTTGTTTATTTGGTTTGGATTTAGTTTTCTCGCTTCGTTACTCACATGGGCGGGTAATGGCAGGTGACACCCGAGTGAGATTAATGTTTTATTCTTCCGCTGTAAGACATTTTTAATTATGCTACGTGAGGGATTATTACGTGTTTATCGAGAGGGGTGTTACACAAATGCTCATCTTTTCGCCTGTGTGGAGCACAAAAGTTCTCATTCTTCTTATGTTCCATGGACGTACCTTTCACCAAAGACGAGGTAGTGGCAGCATTTAAGCAAATGCATCCCTAAAAAGTAGCAGGACCTGACGGCATAAATGGTTTTTTCTTAAAATCTTACTGGTCAACTATCAGTGATGCCTTCCTTGAAACAACTCTATCTTTTCTTAATTCTGCAGCACTCCCTTTGTGTATCAATCACACTCACATAGTTTAATCCCAAAGAAAAAGAGGCTACCACACTCACATATTTTTGGCCTATTTCATTATGCAATACCATATACAAAGTTATAGCAAACAATAGTCAATCGTATTCATAATGTTTTACCATAATTGATTAGCTAATCAAGGTGCTTTGTTCATGGAAGACAGATCACAGATCAAATAATGATTGCACATGAATTGCAGCACATAATGAAACACTCCCACGCACGAGTGTGTGGCACTTTTGCCGACAAGGTTGATACGTCCAAAGCCCTTCGACAGAGTTGAATGGCCTTTCATCATTGGAGTCCTGCACAACATGGGTTTTCCTCCTATGCTTGTCAACCTCATACAGAAGTGCATTTCCACAATCTTAGATTTTGTATTGGTAAATGGACATCCGGGTAGAATTTTCCATCCACAAAGGGGATTGGGTCAGGGTGATCCTTTATCACCATTACTATTTATCTGGTGTATGAATTCTCACCTCATCCCTTCAACTAGCTTCAGATGTTGGCTCATATAAGGGTTTCTCTGTTGGAGGTATGTCCGTCCCATTTACATCCCTTCTCTTTGCAAATGACTGTGTTTATATGGCCAAGTAACTCCCACAAATATTCAGAATCTAGTAAACATCTTAGAGGATTTTAAGGTGGCATTTGGCCAATGTATAAATCAAACAAAGTTAGGGATTATGTTTTCTAAGGGAATTCCTCCACACGCCTGTGCCACTCTTGCCCAGTTATTAGGTGCTACCACGGTGTCTGATTTTGGCCTATATTTGGGATTCCCAACTGCACTGGACCGCAGCAAAAAATCAGTTTTTAGTTACATCACGGATAGGATTGCCAAACGTATTCAATCTTGGCACAAGTAAGTTTTAGCTGCTGGACGTCCAACCATAATCAAATCAATCTTACAAAGCATTCGTACTTATGTAATGTCAGTTATCACGGTTTCCTCAATCCATCATAAATCAGTTGCATCAGCTTTTGGCACGTTTCTGGTGGGGTGGAACTGTAATGAAGCGATCTATTCATTGGAAAAAATGTTGAACAATGTGTAGACCTGTCCAGCAAGGGGGTTTGGTTTCAGGGACTTCACTAGTTTCAGCAGAGCTTTGCTTTCAGAGCAACTTTGGAGAATTCTCACTCAGCCCAACCTCCTGATTTCTTAGCTCTATAGTGCTAGTTACTTGCGGCAAGATAATCTTTTTTCACACCAAGTCACCAATAATTCAAGTCCAATTTGGAGAACACTCTTAAGTGTGCGGGATCTTTTGGATCAAGGAGCATTCAAGAAAATTGTTAATGGGATCAATACACCTTTAAATTCAAGGTGGATTCTAGCAAACCCAGTGGCAAACCTGATGTCTGGAATGTCCCACCTTCTTTGTTACCCACTGCTACAATTCCCTGCTAATAGACCAACAAAATCATACATGGAATGATAGAGCACTTCACCAATTCCTTGACCCCATGGATATTAATCTTGTCAAAGAAATGCCTCTCTTCACTCAGGATTCAACAGATGATCATTGGTTTTGGCACCCATCAAAAGATGGCACTTTTTCAGTTCGATCGGCCTACTTCATAGACTTACAGCTTCATGATTATGCTACCACTACCAAATCTTCTGTTGGAGAAACTTATAAGCGTATCCACAAGACAACGTTGCCTCAATGAGTGTGGTTTTTTGAATAGAAGCTCCTTAATGGTTTACTTCCATGTAAGACATTATTGTGCTCCCGATTCAAATCATTTGATGATCATTGCACTCTTTATGGGAGAAGTGAAACACTTATGCATGTTTTTTTACATTGTCTAGCTATGGCCCCTTTGTGGACTTACTTTGCAGATAGAAAGCCACCAGATATATCGACTGATGGAGGTTTTTGCCATTCGTTTCTTCACCTTCGCATCTCCAAAACTATCTCTCAAATAGAGTTATATACCTCTTTCTTTTGGAAAGTCTAGTATGCACGATGTCAAACAACACATATGCAGGTTCCATCTTTTAAGTGGGCATGGTGCCAAGCTACAACTTATATGATCATCTTCATTTTCTGCACCCACTCCCTCAATGGTTTTGTCTCAACATTGACAACGATATCCTGCTTGGAAGGAAATCCCATGGATGGCAGTATTGATCATTATGGTTCCAATGGGATTGGCATTATTGAAGCGCAATTCCCTCAGCAGTCTTCTCCTGTAGGGATGAAAGGATGGCGTGGTACTTTAATTCCTTCACAAGTGGAGGCTTTTGTGTTTCAGTATGCAGCAGAAGCCTCGATGATGGCACACCATACTCATATTCATTTCCTCGCCGACTGCAAAGCTATATGTGACTGCATTAATAGGGAACAAGGAGCGTTTATGGATCAAGACACTAAGTCTATCCTTAATGGAATTATAGCATCTCTTTCATGCTTCCACGAAGTTTTAGTATGTTACATTCCACGAGAGTGGAATTCTAGTGCACATCTATTAGCAAACTTAGGTCGTACTTCATATCAGTATAATTTATGGTTAAATGATGTGCCACACAATATCCTATCATTATGCTTTTAATGAAAGGTCTATTTTCGAAAAAAATAAGTAAAAGGGAAAATTCCATCCCCCAACCATGACGTTTGGTGAAATTACACACCCCACCCACGAGGTTTCAAAAATTACTTTGCCCACCCATGTGGTTTCCTTTATTTTACATCCAGCTACTTTTCTAATATTTGATCAACTTAAAAGATTCTTAAATGTTGTCCAAAATTGATAAAACTTTACATGGATGATGCTAAGGTGTTGTATTCTTGTTCAACGCCAAATCCAAAGTTTTAAAAGCTCATATATGACATGTAGGACCCAATGAAAACACGTTGACATATCACATGTTTTATTGGTCCCACGGATCACATATGAGCTTAAAAAACTTTGGATTTCACGCTAGACCAAAATATAACACCTTGGCATCTTTCACATAAAGTTTCATCAAATTTGGACAACATTTAAGCCTATTTTAAGTTGATCAAAAATTAGAAAAGTTGTCGGATGTAAAATAGAGGAAACCAGATGGGTAGACAAAGTAATTTTTGAAACCTCATGGGTGGGATGTGTAATCTCATCAAATGCATGGGTGGGGATGTAATTTTCTCTAAGTAAAAAAAATACAAGCATCTTTGTTTTGTTCAGCCATGAATGTAGGCTTGTTATTCCATTTAAATATCATCATTACTACAATGCATCATATACAAAGCAATGCTAGTTAGTGTTTTTTTGGAAAATTACATTGCCCACCCATGAGGTATCGGGGAATTACAATGTCCATCCATAAATTTTAGAAAATTACAATGCTCACCCATGAGTTTTAGAAAATTACAATGTCCACCCATGTACTTATCAAAATGAGGTGAAGTCAATGATCTAAGTAAATTTTACATTGATTAATCAGTTCAACTATGTAAAGCAATAAAATACCCTAATCTACACCGTGCAACGTTAGTATGATGATATTAAGAAAACCGTGCAAAAATTACCAGGAATTGCATATATGTTCACCTCTTTTTATTTGATTTTATTCTTTAATTTGTTATTTTTAGGCATCTTTCATTTAATTGACTCCTAAGTGATCATATAAGATTAATTTAGGGTTTTTTCAAAAAAAATTATCGTTGTCTAAGTTGTTTCTTAAGGTAATCATTACTTTACATATTCGATTTCACCTCATTTTGGTAAGTACATGGGTGACAATATAATTTTTAAAACTCATGGGTGGGCATTGTAATTTTTTAATATCTCATGGGTGGGCATTGTAATTTCCTAATACGTCATGGATATACAGGGGTAATCCTTGTGTGCAAGTAGGGTATATTGTGTATGCATCCCTTATCATAATGTGGGATGAAGAGGAGATAAGATCCTCTGGATGCTAACCCAAAAAAATATGAGACTTGGTTGCTAGTGGAACAGAAAGTTGTGGCCAAACTAGCGAAATGAAAGGCTAAAAGCCTATAAACGGTGGGAAGACCGGTGCTTATAAGGTCAATCCTTGAATCAATTCCTCTATATTATAATAGCCTGTTTGTAATGTCGAAGAAAGTGATAAAGAAATTAGTGGCTTTGGTTATGGGGCAAGAGTAGCAATAAATTCCTAGTGCCAACCTCTTTGTCAAAACTATTAAAACCAAAAGAAGTAGGAAGTCTGGGCTTCTCTGATTTACAACTGAAGAATATAAGCTTTTTGACTAAATGGAGGTGGAATTTTGCCAAACACCGAAACTCTCTATGGAAATGGATCATCTGCTCAATATATGAGATGTGGGTAGGTATCCATAGTGGCGAAATGAAACCAACGTACCGAAAAACTGACAAGCATCTGGTCATCTGTACTCAAAGCCATCGGGTGAGGCACATGTCCAGATAATATTTGACAGTTGGTTATTTATTAATATAGGCAATGGGTGGGGCACAAAGTTTTGGGCAGATAACTGGTCTCATGCGGGTGTGTTGAAGGAAAAATTTCCCACACTTATTCCAGGTAAACATGCAATAACATTCATTTGTAAATGAGATGGGAATCTGGGTAGACAACCAATGGAAGTGGAGCCAGACAAGGAGGAGAACACTCTTCAACTATGAGTCAGAATTACTAGAAAAACTCATGACGATAATATCACCCTGCTAAATATCACAATCCTGTCAAGATGAGGCCACCTGGGAACAACCCGGGTAATACATTCAACAACAAGGACATATACTTGGCACTACTAAACTCAGAGTCCACCGAAAACATGGTTGTCAACTTCAAAGCAGTTTGGGAAGGCAAATACGCATGGGTAGAGTTGTTGGTATGGTTTCTAGTGACTGGTAAATTGATGACCCGTGTTGTGCTCATAATCCCAATTGGGCAGAGTTTTAATTTGCCCCTGTTGCAATCGTGTGATGGAAACACTGAACATGTTATATTTTTCTACACCAAAGCCTTGCTATATGGAGTTCACTACTGAGCTTGTGGAACATTTCCTTCACCTTCAGAACCTCAGCGCAAGAAATATTCCAAGATTATTGGTTTGTGATTACCATGAACAAAACATCAACAAAGATCTGGTGTGCCACTCTTTTTTTGGAGCATGGAGCATTTGACAAGGAGAAACAATGTAGTCTTCCGAGGAGAAGAGTTCATGACATCTAATATCACTCGTATGACAAAGATAGGAGTGTGAAGGTGGACACAGTTTTGGTGGAAAGACTGTCCAGTGCCAAGTGAAAGATTCCTCACCTCAAGCTTCCTGAAAGAGGATCCGAGGCTTGTGTAATTTGTATAGCACTTGGAGGTAATATATGCTGTGACAACAAGATGTGGTTGACATCCAGAGGTTTCAGGCATGCACTATAGGGTTTTCTCGAGGTCCATCTTGGACATTTTTGTATGGTTAAAGGATCATATAATATATGTTTTGTAGTATGTATCTAGGGATTATCGTATGTAATACTAAGCAATTACTAAACAGCCCCTTAATAGAGGTCCTAACAACACTTCCCCCCTAAAACAACCTTGTCCTCAAGGTTGGAGTACAAGTAATGATTTTGATGTAGGACCTTCTAAGTAGTAGTAGCAATGGACAGCAGTTCGCAAAACTAATTTCTTCACAATGTACCAACCCAACGGGCAGTAAGTGATCACGTACAGACACCTTATCAGGCTTCCTCTTACAAGGAACTCCAGAAGGATCCACAAAGGACTTAGATGCGACAGAATCTTCAACTTTTGGGACCAGCTAGCAAGGGTCTGTTGCCCTAGAGAACAATTATGGAGTTCTTGCAACTTCAGCAGACCAGTGAACATTTTATTTCTACTTTTTGTTTTGGTTCGATTTGCAAGTTGACCAGAGGCGACTGAATAATACAGCATCCACCAGCAAGAGTATGAACTGAAAGGGCCAGGTGAACGAACAGAGGAATAGGAATGACAAATTAGGGATTGCAATCTCTAATCTACCCACACCAGAGGAAGAACCTGCCGACCATGCTGGTGTCGTGAAAACAACCTCAGTCCCATGCGAAACAGCAATTGAAATTCCTTGGTTAGTGTTTTCCCCAAATCCATCACATTCTCCCGCGTGCCCAAATTCATTCCTCTCTTCAACCTTCTTGGCAACTTCCATCAGTTCGCATATCTGAGGCGAGGAAGAATTCCCCAAATTAGGGATCAACACTCCTTTATTTGGTTGAAACGCGTGGAAGAACTGTTTGACCACCTCGGTTTCTTGGTCGCGACCTCCAGTATGAGCGAGTCAACAGAAATGACGGAACGTCTCCACGGACGCCAGGAGATGCACCGCCGTCGTCCTGGGAAGAAAATTCGCTTGAATGAACAGGTGATGGAGGATGTTGGCCAGCTTGGACCCCATCTCTGAAATCGATTCCGAAATCGATTTCTCCTGACATTCTTGTTCAACTTTGGTACCGGAACAACATAAGAAGCAAGTGTCTTGCTTGTTTTGGCCGATTGAGAAATTCTAGAAGAAAAATTGGAAGATTTGGGGGAAAATTTAGGGTTAAGGACCAGATTGTGATATTGAATCCTCTTCTCCTTTTTTTTTCTTTACACGCTTCCTCTTTTCTCTCTTTAGCCGTTGTACCTTCTTTGTCTCAACCTTCTTGCCGTTTCTTGAACTCTTGGTAGACGATTCCTTGTCCCAGCTTGTGGCTCGCTGTCACCAACCCCATCCCTCGACTTCATTGCCACTTTACGTCTCCTCCCATTTCTATATTCTTGGACTCTTCTAAACAACACCTCGTCCATCGTAGTTGAAGTTTTTGAATTCTCCAACTTCGATCTCTTCGTCAGTACTTCAATTTTTGTTTCCTCGATCTCGCGCCCCATCATTTCTTTGCTGTCGGTCGATTCCCTCTGCCGACCCTTTGTTTGCTCCTCCGTCTGTTTTTGTGCTTCATTAATCCCTATCAGAGTCTCTTCCAACTCGTCTGTCGAATCTCCCAGGTGATCTCCGATTTCCTCCCCCGTCTGTTTTGATTTATCCACCGTCATCGAATCTGGATGAATACAAGGGCGACCAATTATTTCAAGCATCCTTCCAAGATTCCGCACCATGCGCTCCAAGATCTCCGTTGTAGACTCCTCATCTTCCATTTGTTCTTTCTCTATAAGGTCCATTCCCGATTCTTTCCTGCTTCGCGTAACTACCATTCACTGTCCAGGAATGTAGCTCTGATACCAATTGATACGTTTAGAGAAGTATCGCTCTCCCAAGTCCAATAGGACCGTCTTTATTATTCCCCAAGATCCCAAAACATTCCTTAATCATCTCCTTAAGTACTAACAATCTGACTAAGCAATTACTAAACAGCCCCTTAATAGAGGTCCTAACAATCTTGGACATTTTTGTATGGTTAAAGGATCATAAATAATATATGTGTTTTGTAGTATGTATCTAGGGATTATCGTATGTAATAACGATGTTTTGTAAGTTGGATGTTGGCCTGAGTACTCTTTTTCCTACTTGAGCTTTTTTCCACTAGGTTTTGCTCAAATAAGGTTATAACGAGGCCTAAGTATACCACATCCGCTTGGATGCATTACCAAGTCGTTTTGTTCTTTCATCCTTTCAATAAAATGGGTGAAAGCCTGAATTATCTAAAAAAAATTTAGTGTTGGTTTTTTTCTTTCTATTACAAGATAGTATTGTTGGTATTAATTGCACTATTATGGTTAATAATGAAAAAGTTGAACTCCTCTTCAAAAAGAGATGGACTATGATTGTAATCATTCTAATTGGCGATAGAGTGATGATTATAATCCCTTTGTACTTAATAAGATACTTTTGTAGTTTCTTTTCTATTTGGAGTGATTTTACTCTTATATCTATCTATTTCCATGCATTTCCTAGTTATCTCATCTCATATTTTTACTTCATGGTCTCTGTATACTTATTTTATGTTTTTACTGTACATTACATAAATGGTCAGGGTAACAGATAGTGTTAACTCTTAAGAATGCTAATTTTAAAACAAAAAAGGGGTTTTCTCACTTTGGCAAGAGTCCTCGTTTTCTTCCTTTCCAGCTTCTTGGGTTCCTAGGCTGTTATTTTTTGCTTGAAGCAAGCACTCATGAAGTGCTTACTCGTTTCTTTTGGTATTGGGGGGGTGTGGGTTGTTCTAGAGTTCAACTGGGATTTTCTTTTTGAATTTTGTGTGTGCTGGGGGTTGGGGTGTCTCCTCTTCTACTATCCTCTTCCCTTGCTTATTTCTCCTATTTCTTTTCCTTCCAACTAGGCCCCTTTCTTTTGCGGTATTATGAAAACGAGTTTATTTGACCAGTTCACTTTTTCTCCCTATATGTTACATACATCAATTGTCATATCAATTTTTCACTTTTTTCTTACCTATTTTCTCCCTCTACTTTTTCTAACTTCAGCTAACAACATCAATTGTCTCTACTTTTTCTAAGTTCAGTTTTGCAAAAGAATGGACCTAAGTTCGTTTGGAAGATTCTTTTTTGTTCTTGTTCTAATTTAATTTCTCATTTTGTATCGTTTTCCCCCGTAAGCTATTTGCATGTTGGTTTTTCTTTACTCTCACCTATGGGGATTATGCTTGTGATGGTGGTTTTGATCCAACTCGTGAGCGGAATGATAACTAGGTTGCCTACTACTTCATCTGTTGGCTTTATGAGATCTCTGGAAATGCTAAGAAGTTTTGTTGGTTTAGATGTATCTGATGCGAAGATGCTCCCAATATTTTGTTGTCGGTAGGCACGGTTGCATAGTTGAGTTGGAATGTTCTAGCTGGCTTAAATGGGGGAGGGGGAGCGTCCACAACATTAGTTGTGACATGTAGGCAAATCGGCACAGGGTTTCGATGGTTGGTCGTCACAATGGAGCAGTGAAGCCATGCAACTAGTCGATCAGTGGATAAAACCAAATTGATTTTGTCGTGGGTTGTTGTGATGCTCTCCGTTAACTTGGAATTTTTCTCTACGCCTTTTTTTTTCAGCGACATTGTACAACTGTTGCAACTTTTCCTGGAATGAAGAAAGGGCCCCATTCACATGCTTGTGCATCATCAATCGTGACCTTCATTTCTATTGATGAAGAACGAACAAGGTAGAACCCCAAGTGGCTCTCTAATTATCGATGAGCTTTATATGTTGTTTTCTTTTATCTGATTAATGCAACTGTATTGCTAATTCAACAAGTGACGTTCTCATCTCCGGGTTTTGTTCTGCCAGACTTGTTTTCTCCTTCTCCACCTATGGCAAAAATGTTGTGCTACCCAATCTCACATCAGGATATGTGTAGTAAAGGTATTGGTTTATAAGAATATATGGGTTGACCACAACAAAAAGTTTTTCCACCTTTACGCCCAAGTGAAGACAACAGGCTTAAAGGACTTAGTTTATAAGCCCGAACGGCTTGAGAGTTAGGTTGTTGGACAGTTACTCATATATTGTGTTATGTGCGTAAGAGGAGAAATTGTATAGGGATGGGGCCCCACCCAATGTGGGATTTCTCCATTGTATAGAGCGGTGAGACTACTCCAACTTGGGAAGGTCTGGCTACAATCCTTGTTTGTCATCACTCACTATAGATGGGTAGCCATATGTTTACGGCTACCCCAGAAAAAAGCTCAGTTGTTTCCATAGCAGACCACTCTAATTTTTCAAAAAGAAGTATGTCTCTCAGAGCGTGAGCCGGTCAAAATTAGGGATCGAATGCATGACCTATTGTGGAAGAGATGCTAAGTCAATAATACGTCATAGAAAGCTAGAATGATGAGATACAACAGAGGGGGAAAGGGGCAATATCCCTCAGAGCGTGAGCCAGTCAAAATTAGGGATCGAATGCATGACCTATTGTGGAAGAGATGCTAAGTCAAGAATATGTCAGGGGAAGCTAGAATGATGAGATACAACAGAGGAGGAGGGGCAATAATATTGAGAAAATGAAGCCCTAAAGATCTTGATAGAATGTGATTGTTGCGGTAATGGTGAGAATGATGAAAAGATGGATGAGGAAGCACTAAGAAGTTTGTTTGAAGAACCGAAGTAACCCCCCCCCCCCCGAATTAAACCCATAACATCAAGAGAAGAAGCTGAGGCCCTACCCCCAAAGTAAGACCAGATCGAAGTGATGGCGAAAGACAATGCAAGGCAAACAATGTTGTTCGCAAAAGATGTCGGATGTAAAATTATAGACGAAAGGAGAGTAACTGAGAATCTCTAGATAATTGTTGTGAAGTCAAGCAAGGTTTGGTCGTAAAGGCGAAACAATGTGGAAGAGATAAAAGAGAGAGAAACCACGAGTCAAAAACCATTTGCATCCGAATCCTAACCGAATAAAGAGACCTTGAAAGCTAGAAACTACTAAAGAGCCATATAACCATAGCAGAAGTGTAAAATCAGTAGATAGGAGACCTATATAAGAGAGGGTAGTTTGTTGGGCTTCATGTTAACGTAGTATATGGCTATATGCCAATAAATTATCAAAAAAAAGTAAAGGATGTCAAGTCTATAGTTCAACATATGGTACATAATACTTAATCACACAAAACCTTTGGCGGTTGTGAGTAATTTTTCCTACAAACTCAAAGCTTCGGTGTGAAATTCTTTAGGTTAGGATAAAATTCAAAAAGGTTATCATTACTTTATACCAAATGAATAATATTATTGTTGTGACATAAATTATTTATCATGTAGTACATGAGTTGAGTGTTCAATAAATCCTCTTCTCTTAGTGATCAACTACTTGGATCACATTGCAAGTAAATCAATTCTCAGTTTGTCGCATGTCAATTACTACCTCCATCCCATCAGGGTTGTCTTGTTTGCTTTGTAGCACGTTTTTCCACATTGATATTTAACATATAAGATAAGCTTATTTTATAAAACTAAAATTGTCAAGATAAGTTCATTATGTAAGGAATCTATTGCATGACTTAGATTTATAAAATTATTTATTTTATATGTTAAATATTGAAGTCAAACAACATGTTCAAATAGTAAACAGGACAATCCGGGTGTGACAGAGGTAGTAGTTAACAAAGGTGTTTAAAATTTCCAACATTCCATTGAAGTTTGTGGAGATTCATGTCAAGATCTCAAACTTTCTCTCACATTAGTTTGTAGCAAGGATGGAAATAGACAAAGTTGATGAGGTTTATGGATCACAAGGCACGACACGACAAAGTGGACACAGAAAGAAGATAAGTCACCGTTAGCTCATGAAGCCATTCCTATGTGTATCATCTGTTAAAGAAAATCAACAACTTCATCTAGAATAGTTAGGAGGCACCGTCCACTATTTCAGTCACCATTGTTGAATAAGAAGCAAGCATGTCTAAAACATGTGGTTGCTGTATATGTAATAGTTAGCCTCTATATTTGACTATAATTAACGTTGTATTTGTTTTGCTATAAATAGACTTGTAATATGATGAATGAAATCATCCCTTGCCAAATCCAAAACACTTACCTTTAATTGAGAGCTTTTGGTTACTAAACTTCAATAATCTGGTATCAGAGCTGTGTGGTAATCAGACATTTCAGCGTAAAAACTTTGCCTCACAACATCTAACAATAGCTTCTAGTTGCCGCTCATCCATAACTCTCCAATTACAAGTCCTACTCACCCACTTTCTTAGACACAAGGTAGCCTCATTCTCTTTTAACGAAATTTGTTTCGGGGAGAAAGCATGACGAGAGGAGGAAGTCAGAGGAGGTAACAGTGTTTCACGGTTCCCAGTCATCTGGTGTTGACGAAGAGGTAAAATGAGAAACAGCAAGTGAGGGTGGTTGAAGAAAAATTGAATACTTCAAAAGAGTGAAGTGCTTTATTTATTATTACTATTATTATAAAGGAGTGGTTGTTGTAAAAGAAAAGAAAAAAACAAAAACAAATAAGTGATGAAAAGTGTACAGCTCCATCTCGTGCAGCTGGTCACGTGTTAAGAAAAAAAAAGAAGGGAGTAAGAGGCGGGTGAGCTAGTGTGGAGTAAAAAAATAATAGAGAAAAAAAGAGAAAAATAATAGGAGTGTGAGAATATTTAAGCATTGAGTTATGGTTGATTTTCAAGTTACTGGTGGAGTTAAAAAGCTCCGCAATAACAATTATAATTCTTGGTCTACTTGCGTAATGTCATATATGTAAGGACAAGATTTATGGGAGATTGTTAATGGCACTGAAGTAAAGCCGCCAACAGGAGAAGATGTGCTACGGAAATGGAAGATTAAAGTAGACAAAGCCATGTTCTCCCTTAAGATGACTGTTGAAGAAGAAATCCTTGAGCACATTCGAGATGCGAAGACTCCCAAAGACGCTTGGATACGTTCGTGGAGTTATTCTTGAAAAAGAATGGCATGAAGCTGTAACTTCTGGAGAGTGTGCTATTGTCAATTGCACAACGTGACATGACGATTGCGCAATACTTTCATAAAATAAAATTGTTGTGCCAAGAAATCTCTAAGTTGGATCCGGAAGCTCGAATTGGTGATACCAGGATGAAATGAATCATCATTCATGGGTTGAAACTAAAATTCAGGAGATTTATTGCTGCTATACAAGGATGGAAAAATGAACCATCGCTTGTGGAATTTGAAAATTTGCTAGTCGGCCAAGAAGTTTTGGCCAAGCAAATGGGAGGAGCCTTAGTGAAGAAAGAAGAAGAGACACTCTATGCTAAGAAAGGAAAGTGGAGTTTCAAGCAGCATGATGATGGTGGATCCAAGAGAAATGGTGACAAAGGGAAGAGTCATCAAGGCGCATGGAACGGTCATTTAAAAGAAGCGTGGTAATAACCAAAAGTTTGAAGGGAAGTGTTATAACTGTGACAAGATAGGTCACATGGCGAAAGATTGTTGGGCCAAGAAGAAGGGTGTGGAGAGCAACACTGCTACTTCAAAAAGTGGAGATGAATGGGATGTGGAGGCCCACTTTGCAGTAGATAAAGCAGAACTAGCTCTCTCGGCAACAAATCCGAATCAAATTGACCATGACAATGACTGGATTGTTGACTCGGGTTGTTGAAATCGTATGACGAGTAACAAAGAGACATTAGAGAGCTTGACAAACTATAAGGGAAACTGAGTCGTAGTGATAGCCAATAACTCAAAATTGCCGATAACTCACATTGGTAATACTGTAGTGTCCCCTCAATCTGGTGATGTTGAGATGGTATTTCAAAATTTCTACCATGTTCCTGGTATGAAGAAAAATCTTCTTTCAGTATCACAGTTAACATCAGCAGGTCACTTTTAGGGGTGTCAAAATCGGGTTTCAGGTCGAACCTGACCCGGAGCGGGTTATATTTCTTCAACCCGAACCCGGAGCGGGTTGACTCAGACCCAACCCGTTTTTTCAAAATTTTATTTTATTTTTAATATTTTAGATTCTTTAATAAATAAATATAATAGTTTAATATTAATTAATTATATACCATACTTGATCATAAATCATTGATTAAATGTTTATTTTAGTCATAAATTAATCATTAAACACTCATTTAAGTGATTAATATAACATATTTTCTATTTTTAATTAAATTTTTTTCGGGTTACTGGTTGGTGGGTTCAACCTGAACCTGAAGCGGGTTTCAATGACCCAACCTGAACTCGACCCAAAAATCTTTTCGGGTAAAAAATATCAACCTGAACCTGGCTTTTTACGGGTCGGGTTTTGGGCTCGAGTCAAGATTGACATCCCTAGTCACTTTGTCCTATTTGGACTAGAAGACGTAAGGGTATATCAAGATCTTGAGATCATTGAAAAGCCCCTCATGAAAGGACAAAAGGTAGAGTCGATCTATGTGATGTCAGCGGAGGCTGCATACATAGACAAGACAAGAAGGAATGAGACAACAAACTTGTGGCACATGCGGCTAGGCCATGTCAGCTACTCCAAGTTAGAAGTGATGATGAAGAGGCTGATGTTGTAGGGGCTTCCTCGGCTTGAGGTAAAAACCGATACGATATGTGCAGGTTGTCAATATGGAAAAGCACACCAGCTAACATACAAAGAATCCAGCTATAAAGCAAAGGAGCCACTGGAGTTGGTTCACTTTAACGTGTTCGGTCCGGTTAAGCAAACTTCAATCGGTGGGATGAAGTATATGGTGACCTTCATTGATGATTTTTTGAGGTATGTGTGGATCTACTTCATGAAAGAAAAGTCTCAAGTCTTTGAAAGGTTCAAAGAGTTCAAGAAGACAGTGGAGTCAGAGGTTGGTAAATGGATTCATTGTCTACGAACTGATAATGGAGGAGAGTACACCTCACAGGATTACTTAAGCTTTTTGAAGGACTGTAAAATACGACACCAGTTTACTGTCCAAACACTCCACAACAAAACAGTGTAGTAGAAAGAAAGAAAAGGCACCTAGCGGAGATATGTTGAAGTATGATCCATGTGAAAAATGTTCCGAGAAGATTTTGGGCAAAGGCGATGAATACTACAACCTTTGTGATCAATAGGCTTCCTCAACAAAGGTTAGATTGTTTATCACCATTTGAAAAGTTATGGAAGATAAAGCCCGTTGTTGGTCATCTTTGAGTGTTCGGATGTGTATACTATGCATTTGTATCTGATCACTTACATAGCAAGATGGAAAAGAAGGTCATCCGGTGTATCTTTGTAGGATACGACAGCTAGAGGAAAGGATGGAGGTGTTGTGATCCATCAACTGGGAAGTGCTACACATCTTGAAATGTGGTATTTAATGAGTCTTCATCATGGTGGTCCTCAGATAGTGAAGTATTACCTAAGGATGAGTTGCAAGATCCACCAAAGACAGGTGAACCTGAAGTCGGTGGTACTGAAGATGGCTTAGATCAAAACCCTTGGAGAACTGGTATTCACCAACCACCAGATGAAGAAGGTGATTCTGAAGGAGTGACATCACCAAGGAGCACTAGTACAAAAAATGCCTATTTCGGCGCCCCTATTTCGGCGGTTTTATCTACAACCGCCGAAATAGGTTCATTTCCCGGGATTTTTTTCTGAAATTTTCAAAAGGCCGCTTAAATTTTAGTCTATTTCGGCGGTTGTTAGTAACAACCGCCGAAATAGACTTTATTTTATTATATTTGCTCACCGACTTAATCTCTTCATCTTCTTCTCTCTAATTTCGTATCCCTAACTGGCGAACATGGTCTGCGCCTCTCTTCTTCACTTGCTCTCATGGTGATTTCGCAACCAAAACCGGTGGCTCTCACTTCATCCCGTTCTCTCACGGTAAATTCGCAACCCTAACTGGCAAATAAACATGCTCTGCACACCTTTCTTCATCCTCTAATGTCACGGTAATTTTGCAGGCAAACTTACATGCTCTGCGCCTGTGTTCTTCTTCCTTGTGGTAATATACTCGAACTTATTATTCTCTCTAGGAACCGGTAATATACTCGAACTTACATGCTCTACGCCTGTACGTGTTCATTTTCTTCTCTCGTGGCGAACTTACATGCTCTGCGCCTTCATTCTCATGGCTGCGCCTCTTGAAAATCGCCGGAACTGCTGCTGTGAGGTTGAAGACGACGCGAAAATCGTTTTTTTTAAAAGGACCTATTTCGGCGGTTGTTAGCTAGGAACCGCCGAAATAGGTCCTTTTTTTAATTTTAAAACGCGCATATCTCGGCGGTTTTTAGCTAACAACCGCCGAAATAGGACCGTCGAGATAGGATTGTACACCTATCTCGGCGCACTCCATTTCGGCGGTTCACAACCGCTGAAATAGGCTATTTGGAACCGCCGAAATAGACTGTTTTTGTACTAGTGAAGATCAATCAAGATCAAGAAGCCAAATCCCAAGTATGTAAACGTGATCATTGCTGAAGATGTAGATGTGAAAGAACTAGAGGCGTTCGAGGAAGCATCTAAAGATCCAAAGTGGATCAAGCAATGGAAGAAGAAGTGGTTACATAGAGCGTAATCAGACATGGGGAGCTGATACCTAAGCCAAGAGAGGTGAAGCCAATCTCGTGTAAGTGGGTATACAAGCTAAAGTGTATCACAGTTGGGTCAATTCGAAAGGTCTAAAGCTCGTCTAGTAGCTCGTGGATTTTCTCGGTAGTATGGGTTAGACTATGATGAGACATTTAGTCCAATTGCAAGGCTTACTACAATGAGAGTTCTACTAGCACTAGCAGCCTACAAAAATTGGAACTTGTGGCAAATGGATGTGAAGAATGCTTTCTTACATGAAGAGTTAGATCTAGCAATCTATATGAACCAACCAACAAGATTTCAGAGTCAAGATCATCCTGAGTATGTGTGCAAACTTAGGAAGACACTTTATGGCCTAAAGCAAGCACCAAAAGTGTGGTATGGCAAGATTGCTGAATTTCTTACTCACAATGGCTATTCGATGACCTCTACAGATTCTAGCTTATTTGCCAAAGCAAAAGAAGGAAAAGTAGCTAGAGTAATATTGTATGTGGATGATTTGACCAATGATGACGATGAAGAAGAAGCTTCTCAGACTCGAGAAAATCTGTCAGTTTGTTTTCAGATGAAAGAACTTGGACAGCTGAAGCACTTTCTTGGTCTCAAGATTGATCGCACCAAAAGCGAAATATGTCTTCATCAATTGAAGTAGTCCAAAGATTTGCTGAAAAAGTTTGGAATGCTCAAGTGCAAGACAATCTCAACACCAATAGAGCCAAATGCTAAAATGTGTGTTCATGAAGGGAAAGATTTGGAAGATGTCACGATGTATCGACAGCTTATGGGTAGTTTAATCTACTTAACCTTGACATGACCCGATATCTCATTTGCAGTCGGTGTGTTAACTCGTTATATGCAGAATCCAAAGAAACCTCATTTGGAAGCAGCCCGACGAGTTCTACGATATGTGAAGAGTACATTGGGACATGGTATACTCTATAAGAGTGGTGAAGATTATGAGCTAGTTAGCTACTGTGATGCTGACTATGCAGGTGATCCAGACACACGACGTTCAACCACTATAGCTATGTATTTATGCTTGGATCCAGAGTAGTGTCTTGGTGTAGCAAAAGACAACCAACAGTGTCCTTGACAACTACTGAAGCAGAGTATCGAGCAGCAGCTATGGCAGCTTAAGAAAGCACTTGGTTAATGCAGTTATTAAAGGACTTGTATCAACCAACCAAGTATAACATCATGCTATATTGTGAGAATTTATCAGCAATACGGTTAACAGATAATCCAGTCTTCCATGCTAGAACCAAGCACGTAGAGGTGCACTATCATTTCCTGAGGGAGAAGGTCTTGCAAGAAGAGATTCACTTGAAGTACATCAAAACTGGAAACCAAGCTGCAGATCTGTTCACGAAAGGCTGGAGTGGTAACAAGCTCAAAAGTTTCTATAATCAGCTATGAATAATAAAAAGAGATGAAGCTGGTGTTGAGAGGTAGTGTTAGAGAAAATCAACAACAACTTCATCTAGAATAGTTAGGGAGGCACCGTCCACCATTTTAGTTACCATTGTTGAATAAGAAGCAAGCATGTCTAAAACATGTGGTTGTTGTATATGTAATAGTTAGCCTCTATATTTGACTATGATTAACGTTGTATTTGTTTTGCTATAAATAGGCTTGTAATATGATGAATGAAATCATCCCTTGTCAAATTAAAAAAACTTACCTTCAATTGAGAGCTTTTGGTTACTAAACTTCAACATTATCTGCTAGGAAATGGTTACTTAGTACCAAGATTTCAATGTTATAATAACCAACACGGTTCAAGAACTTGAAGATGAAGTTGATCGCGTGCCTAAAATGCCAACATTTATAGACTCCACTATTCAGAAGTTTTTGAAGAAATTTGAGACACCGAAACTTCCTATGGACTTCCTTAAATGTTTTTTAAGTCTTGAAATTTAGACTCTGTAAATCTTTTGTATTTAATTGGGCCTAAAAGTAGAAGATCTTGGTGTATTAGTCTAACTATATATATATATATCTATATTCCACACGCATCCTTCGCAATCCCCTATGTAGAATGGTATGACAAAAGATGTGTGTGTATCGGCTAGAATTCAAGTGTATCTTTCTTTCAGTTGTTCAGAGTTTGATGAAACTTTATATCTTGAGCAATTTGTTAATTGAATCTTGAGTTCATTTTTCATATTATTGAATAAGAAGATGCAAGGTAAAAGGGGATCGGTTGGTAAGAAAGGTAGGATAGTAGAAATTGTTTTGATGGTGCTTTCTAGTTGTTTCATGTTCTTATTGTCCACATTTGTGGTCCCTGGCCAAGTGGCCTTCAACTATGAAGAAAAAGGGATTTTGTGAAGTCATACACCAATTAAGGGGTAAGAATCTTTATGTTAACTTCAACAAAAAAATATCCAATTTACGATTGCTTGTTTGGCATCATAAAAAAATGTTAGTTCCTAATTCTATGTGTTGTTGATGATGAGAAAATATAACCCTAGTGCAAGCTCTGGCACAGAATGCTATTCATACTGGATTTCAAAAAGATGTGTTAATCCAACAGCTGCTCCAATTACGCCCTTCACGCAATGAACAGTATCAGATCTGCCCTCTCTCCATGATCCTAATTCGGGAAGTATTGCGTCTATCCGAGCAGCACCGACTAAAAAACGGGACCTCCTAGAGAATTTGAGTTTCTTTGGGAGGGTCGAGCTTGGAGATCAGCTCCCATAATTTTTTCCAACGTTATGATCATCCCGAATGTGTCTTGTGATGTTTTTCCTCACGTGGTTTGCTTCTTTTGATTAGTTTTTGACGTGGTTGTTTCATAGACCTCTCTTGGGTGTAAAACTCAGCTACTCATGTTGGCTTTCGCACCCTTTTTTTAAAAACGTGTTTTGTTTTTCCTATTACTATCCGGCTGTTGTTTCCCTTAGGGTTGGAAGGAAGGGATCTCTGTTGTGTTTAGTTTCGTCTTTTTTCTGTTTCCTGTGCCGTAACCAATGGTTGTGGTTATTAGTCGTCTGGACTCTATAGTTTTTACAGCCTCATCTCAATGAATGAATGAAGAGTTTTTCATATCGGCAAGAGACAACTAATATCACATAACATTCCCAGACCATTCTGGGATTCACATACAAATATCTAGCATTCACAGAACAAAACACGGACCAATTTAGGATTCACAGACAATTACCGACCATTCCTCTGAGTCTTCATCCTCAATGGGCTCCAGGTTCGTGGTTTTAGCAAGGCAACCACAGTAGCATGTGTAGGCTTCCAAGATCCGATTGCATTCGTAGGTGAATCTCCACGAACCTGATTAGTAGTTCTCACATTCATAGGTGTGCATTCAACATTGGCCGTTGACGTTGACTCCCGAGATGGACTAAACAGCTTTGAAAATCTCTTGTTCCTCATGGTTTTGAAAACACGGACCGATTTAGGATTCACAGACAATTTACCGACCATTCCTCTGAGTCTTCAACCTCAAAGGGCTCCAGACGAGTGGTTTTTTTAGCAAGGCAACTACAGTAGGATGTTTAGGCTTCCAAGATCCGACTGCATTCGTAGGTGGAGTCTCCACGAACCTGCTAGTAGTATTCGCATTCATAGGTGTGCATTCAACATTGGCCGTTGACGTTGACTCCCGAGATGGACTAAACAGCTTTGAAAATCTCTTCTTCCTCATGGCAAGATCTCTCAAGACTTGCCTCCTTGCAACGCTGTCCGCAAGCATGGAACTAGCAGGAGCGGGAAAACGAGACGGGGATGCCTGGGCAGGTGAGAAAAGCTTGGAGTATCTCCTTGCCCTCGGCGGCTCTCTCAAGAACGTTTGTCTAGAAGAAGAGGGACCCCCGTGACCTCCCATCTGTGAGCTAGAACTTGGAATAGATGCAACTGAGGCCCTTCTCTTTAAGAGCTTCATACCTCCTTGCCCAAATGAATTTTGGGTAGGTTTTGCTGCAATGGAAACCCGCCTTGCTGCTCTCACTATGGGCTTTGTGCTCGATGAATCAGTAGTATTCTCTTTGTCCACTGTGGGATTTGAGCTGGTACGGAAGGTGGTAGCGCTGGTAGTTTTGTGGGGTTGTTGAGAATGAGTAGGAGGTGGAGGTGGCATGAAATTGGATATTCTCCTGAGGGGAGGTCTTTGTTTTCCCGGACCCATGGGAGGCCTTTTCTCTGTCGCTGGAAACCTTTGTGGTTGAGACAGTAGTGATGGTCTTCTGCTAGCAGCGGCAAGTGCTCGTGTTTCCTGGTTCTGTTGAGGTAGTAGAGATGGTCTGCTAGAAGCAGGTGCTCTTGTTTCCTGGTTCAGTCTCAATCTCCGTTCTTCAGCCAGTTGGTTCTCGAGGTTGCGCACCTATTTCAATTCAGCTTAAGATAATTAGCCACATAATTACTAATTTGGGATACACTGACAGCAGCATATACTTCAGAACTTTTTTTTTTTTTTTTAATAATTGGGGGGGCAAGGCCCAAATGTGCACGGCACACGGGCAATGAAAACTTAAGAAAACCCCACAAAACTACCAGCGCTACCACCATTTAGCATTATATGCAATGAAAACTTAAGAAAACTTTACCTTATCTTGAAGACCCTTATTATTGTGCTCTCGAACAGCAAGCTTTAACTGCAAGGACTGAACACTCTCTTGCAGTTTTTTTGTTTCCTTTTCATCATGTTTCAACTTCTCAGCCTGTTGAGCACGGTACAAGGGTTTGGTTATAATAAGGGAGATGAAGAAGAGACCGCTATTCTATTTTATTTCCATCAACTAGAATTACGAGAGAAATGCATAAATGCATACCATTTGCTTATATTTCATCAGTTCAGAGTGATCAATTTGCTTACGGGCTGGACCATGCTCAACTCCTCTTACACGGGTAGCGAAATTCAGTGAGCAAAGAGTCTCCCCTGCATCTGCAGTTGGGCTAATTTGAACAAACATAAGAGCCTTGCAGTCTCCACCTGAAGTTTGCACGACAATCAGGAGTAAATATATCTAGGAAGGAAAAACCATGAGACAGAAAATCAGACCTAAGGGAGATCGTACTCCCAAAGATTCTCATAAACTATGAGATAAAGATAAGAAAACACATTCATGTCTAACTGTATGTTTGACATGTGACTCCTCTTCAGATTTTAATATTAGCAAAATCCGACCGTAAGAAGCTTTTTCTTACCTAAAGAACTCTGCAGCAGATGAGTGAGCTTTGAATTTCTGAATACAACCAAACAAAAAAAGACAAACAAACAAAACATAACATCAGCTTCTTCACAGTAAGTTAGGTCAGCATTCTTCAGAAATATTTCCTTGTGTAATAACCAGAGTTTTCCCGGAAGGAGAGACAGACCTATACGGGATATGAGCATTTTTGGAAGCAAGAGCAGAGATAACATCTCCAAGAGCTGATAGGGACTTGTTAATGAACTGAGACTCCTTCAACCTTTCCCCTTCAACTTCAATCCTACCTAGACGCTCACTCCCAGCCAAGTCTACCAGCCACAGATTGCTCTTTGTTGATTGACCATTCACCAAATTTTCACTCTTCACAATTACTCGTAGCAAGCTACAACATACAAGTGAAATTTTCTTCATCACAAACCGAAACTTACTCGCCAATGGCAGCATGACACAGAGGACCTAAGGTATAACCATAAACGGTTTTAGAACCATACCAGTGGGAACGGCTGCTGAATTCATTTGCATTAGTAGACCCAACAGACCTAACTTTGCTTCCAGTCTTTAGTAGTTCCCAGACATCATCAGGGCCATAAACTCGGCATTCACTGAGACCAGGAACGTCCTGTGAACCATCTGGAAGTTGCTTTATCTCCAACCTAACCCCATTTAAAAAGGAATGTAACGTGGACCATGCTTCAGGCATCAAAAAACATTTAGAAGCACTAGTACGCATTAGGCAAACCGAGCAGGATCCAAGACTTACTTTTTTGTTGATTCTCCAGAGTTTTCCACCAATAGGTCTCTTATCTTCTCATTGTAAACTTCCAGCATGCTCACAAACAACTCGTACCTGATTGTAGTGCTTCTCTGTTCAGAGATCCTGAACAACTCCTCAAGGGTTCGATAATTGACTCCTCTATTTTCAGGAGTCCCTTCCATTGTATATGTTTTTCCTGTTCCAGTCTGACCATAGGCAAATATACAGACGTTGAAACCATCCAAGACTGAGGTCACAACCGGAGCTGTTTGTCTGAAAACAGTCTCTGCAATCCAATATCAAAGTTAGAATATTCAGTGTATTCTGTCGGATCCATCAACCCAAAAAAAAAAGTTATTCGTCCTACCTTGGCTGTCCTGGGGCCCAAAAACATGATCAAATTTGAATTGCTTCTTAGAAGAATCAGCACATGATATTTGAAGTTCACAATCCTGGAACGGGTCAAATTCAACAACTGAAGTAGCCTCATTTGCATTTTCATCTTTACTCAAGGGTCTACATCTACAGAATACTCTAATGTTGCCCTTAAGCTCGATCAATTCATTGTACAACCTTTTCCTCTCAGCATACTCTTCTAGGTATTTTTCTTTAACATGTCATACTCTTCTTTGTGCTTCTTCTTTAATATTTCACACTCTTCTTCGTGCTTGACTCTAAGCTCAGTCAGTTCATCGCACAGCCTCTTCTTGGCAGCACACTCTTCAAGGTATTTCATCTCTAAAAGTTCATACTCTTCTTCTTGCTTCTTTTTCAAGACTTCGTGCTCAGCGCCTATTCCATGAATTAAAAATTATAAGAACAGTAATTTAAACATAATGATCGTATATACAAGATCTTGAAGTTGAAGTCATACTCAGAAGCTGAACAGCATTTAGAACTCCTGAACCAGAAAACGCATTTGCTGTGGTGGCCTTGAGTTCATCCTTCACTTCACTGGATAGTATTCTATGCTCTTTCTTTAATTTCTGGTAGATGGAGAATCAAAAGGCTAAGCTGGGTTCTCTACTGCGGAAAGAATTATCAGGGAGAACACATGAGTGGTTATTTACCTGCAGTTGATTGCAAAGACGACCTAGTTTCTCCAACAGTGGAAGCTTTGGCTCTTCATCCATAAATGATGATCCTTGGGTTTCACTCGAAAAATCACTAGCTGTAGAGTCTCTTTTCCTTGATTTGACCTGAATCAGGGCAGGGAGCAAACAATTAGTATACTTGCATGAACGCCGGAAAAAGAAAAAAGTCAGCCGGGTGTAACGTCTCAATATCACTAGTGAAAGTGGATCTATCAACCAAATAGGAACTGTTTCATATCTAGTGAAAGTGGAGAAGAATAACTTTCTTTTCCAATTAACTCGGATATTCCCACAACATTTACTTCTTGTGCAATTTTTCACCACTTGATGGAATTGGGAAACGGTCATATAGACATTATTATCAAAAGCAAAAAAGGCGGACTATGCCTTTAGGGTTGAACAAATCGGATCTTTCCACAACATGCTTGCACAATTTGATTCTACTTCTTCAGATAAGGTTGAACAAATCGGAACTCATCCAGTTAGCAGATGGGTACCGATGAATTGAAGAGATAAATTTAGGAAAATCAAATTTCGTACAAAAACAGCGACTATGCCATTAGGGTTTCATCCAAATTCGAACCGATTAGCTAAAGAAAAGTTTCTATTTTAAATGAAGTAAATAAAAATCCCGAACAGTTCTAACCATCGTCACCAACAGGCGTCGACATTGTGGGGTTCAAGGCAATGGCGCAGTTACTCCTGTCTTCAGCGAGCTTCGGCGTCAGATCTGACAAAAACCAAACGCAAGTCCTCTGGTTAACGGTAAATAGCTAAACTGAAAATAGTAATGAGGAAAGCTTTCTTGGGAGAAAGAAAGGGTAAGACTTACTATCGTTCACAGTCAGGGGGACGGATCAGTGCAGAAACAGGGAGAAAATTTCGAACGATCGAAAGCAAGAATTTTCAGACCAGACGATAGCCAGAGCGAGTGAGCGACTAGGAGGGAGAGAGAGTGAGAGAAACAGAAAAGGCTTCTGGAGAGAGAGCAAGGGGATACAAACGGGGGAGCAAGAAGCCTGTGTAGAAAGGGTATCAATTGAAAAAATCTGACGGTCCAATGACGCTTACCGTTATGAGTTTGAATTGAGATTGAAGCGCGACCGTCCATTATGGAGATTTCCCTTGAGTTCCAACGGCTAGTTGCTCTGGGAGCGCCATACGCAATGCAATTATCAATTATTATCGGTCCACCACCTAACCGGAAAAATTCCCGAACACGGTTATTTTCCCTTCCTCTATTCCCATACCGGTTACATTCACAGCAATCCCAAAACGAGTTTTTTTTAAAAAAAATGTACAGAAGCCGATAATGGCATTATTGGCTTCTGGAAGCTGATATCCCATTATTGGCTTCTGTACAACCGATCAATGGTTACTTCTGATATGTACAGAAGCCGATATGCATTATCGGCTTCTGTACAAACTGTCATCGGTTTAATTCTTAAAAACACAAGTAATGCATAAATAACAAACACAATAGAATACAAAACAAATTGCAAAAATACAAAGTATAATAATTAATTGTGCAACTTGTAAATTAATTCAATAATTAATTACGAATTTATCTCAATTAAACAACAATATGAATGTAAAAAAATTGCAAAATACAAAACAACATTAGCATAATAAATTAGGCATATAACCACCAATTTGGTGATTGTGAAACTTGTAAATTAAAATAATTAATTAATTACGAATTTAACTCAAATTAAACAACAATATAATGTAAAAAAATTGTAAAATAATGTAACAACATTAGCTAAATAAATTTAAAACATATAACCACCAAATTGTGATTGTCCAACTTGTAAATTAAAATAATTAATTAAGTACCATTTAACTAATGTTGTGTATTATTTTGCAATTTTTTTTACATTCATATTGTTGTTTATGTACTATTACCTGTGTTTTTATAAAATTAAGCGTTGGACGTTTGTACAGAATCCAATACGCCATTATCGGCTCTGTACAAACCGTTCACGGTTACTTTTCGATTGTACAGAAGCCGAATGGATTATCGGCTTCCGAAGCCAATATGCCATTATCGGCTTCTGTACAATTTTTAAAAAAAAATATTTCGGGATTGCTATGAAATATAACCGGTATGGGGAATAGAGGGGGAAATAACCGTACGAATTTTCCCCACCTAACCGATATAGCCAACTGAGAAAACGTTTTGGTTCATAAGTTTTTGTTTTATAAGTATGTTGTCTTTTCTAAAAAAAATACTCCCCCGTCCTGAATTGACCGTCATGTTTGCTTTATGACCCGTTTTTTTCCACTTCATATTAAGCATATAAGATAATAATGGAAAATTTCACAATACCCCCGAGGTTTGAAGCGAATTTTACGAGATAAACCCCCGGTTTCATTTTCATTACGAGATACCCCCGAGGTTTATTTTTTTTACGATATACCCCTAAGGTTTCATTTTCATTACGATATACCCTGAGTTTCAATTTTATACGAGATGCCCCTCAGTTCAATTCTAATAATATTAATTTTTCATATCCTCATTTTACCCTCACCCATATGCCCCCGCAACATGAGTTATGGTCAATTTTTTAAAATTTAAAATTGACAAAATGCACATAAAAATTAAAGATCATTAAAATTTTATTTCAATTTAAAAACTAAATAAAAGTACAAAAACAACTTAAAAAATTAGAATCATGAAAGGTTTTAAAATAAATAGAAAATGACTACCAACAAAAATAATCTATTTAAAAAACTTATATTGTTCAATAATTTAAAACTATTATAGCGTGTGGCTCAAAATCATAGCCCCGCAATAATCTAAGGGATATATGGTCAAGTTTTGTTTTGAATTTGAAACTTAATAAAATGCTCATATAATTAAATTTCATATAAATTTGAAATCAATAAAAAATGAATATAATTAAATAAACCTAAACACAAAAATAATAGATAGGAATGACTAAAAATAAAAAGTAATTATTTTGAAAATAAACATACTTGTTTAGGTTACGATATGTATTATATTGTAAAAATATAACAAGATAAAGATATTAAAAGCAATAATTTTCATATAGTACATAGAAAAAATCATTATTTTAAATTAGAAAATAGTATAAATTATTTTTTGTTCTTTAAATATATTACTATAATGTTTTTAAATTATGTAACAATATAAGTTTTTTAAATAGATTATTTATTTTTTTGTTGTTTGGTCATTTCGTATTATTTTAAACTTTTTTTAGTATAATTTTTTTAATTTATTTTATACTTTTATTTTTGGTTTTTTAAAATTGAATTAAAAATTTAAATTGATCTTTAATTTTTTCTATGCATTTTGTTCATATTTTAAATTTTTAAAAATTTGACCATAAATCCATGTTGCGGGGCATATGGGGTGAGGTAAAATGAGAATATGAAAAATATTAGTATTAATCTGAACTGAGGGCATCTCATAATAAAATTGAAACCTTAGGGGTATATCTAATGAAAATGAAACCCTCAGGGGTATATCATAAAAAAATGAAACCTCGGGTATCTCGTAATAAAAATTGAAACCTCGGGGTATCTCGTAAAATTTGCTCAAAACCTCGGGGAGTAATACCATGAATTTTTTCCTAAAATAATTTTATAAAAACTAAATTCTGTAGCATATAGTTTATCAGTAAGGATCATATGCAAAACTTAAATTTTCAAAATTAATTTATCTGATATGTTTAAAAATTGAGTCAAACTGACATATCCAAATAGTAAACAGACGGTCAATTCAGGGACGGAGGGAGTATATAAAGTGTATGATTCAGTGAAAGATAAATCGGCACGTCTTCGCTACAGCTGGGTGTAGCTATCGCTGGTACATCCCAGCCAAACAGTGGACCATGCCCATGGTATAAAGTTTTGGCATATGCTCAAACAATATCTAGCCATTAGATTACAATTTATCTTTTTAACAAATAATCTCAACCGTATATGTATTTATTATTTAATAATTATTTTATAAAAAAAGAAAACAATCAAATAATAATAAAAGGGTATAATCGACTTTTTCAATTATAACCAACCTCTCCCCCTTGAGATGAAGTTTACGGAAGTTTTTCACACCCAATTGTAAAAGTAATTACTAGCATTTTAATAATCATTCCACCAGTAACTTCCCTAAATATACGACATTGACATTGTGGAAATTTCTTTCAAACATCTATTAATGCTACAAATAAAGTTTATGTCAAAAGATTTTTTTAATTTGTTATTTTTAAATAAAGTAAGTTGCTTAAAATGTGGAATCTTTATTAGAATTTATGGTTTATAGTTTTCTTTTCAAATTAGATATTTAACTAAAATATACAATTTTCAAAATGCAAATGTAGATTTGTTTACTCATTTAAGAAAAAGTGTAGATATTTAGGTAAAAGGATAGATTTTTGAAACCAAGGTGTAGATTTGTATGACGGAAGTGTAGATTTTTAGTATTTTCTAAAAATGAAAGTAAAGTGTAGATATTAGATTTTTCAAAATGAAGGTGTAGATTTATTTGATAGAATTGTAGATTTTTAGTAATTACTCATTTAAGTAAAAGTGTAGTTATTTAAGTAAAGGATAGATTTTGTAAAATGTAGGTGTAGATTTGTTTGATAAAAGTGTAGATTTTTTATTTGAACATTATAATTTAAAAACAAATGAGTGAAATTATTTTAATGAGTAATACAACCTAGGAATTTCACTTATGATCTTATATTTATTTAAAGGGTTCATGTCAAAGTATTTTCTAATTGCTTCTTTCAAAATAATTTGTTTAAAATGTACATCTTCTCTTTCTCTTTTTCTAACTAGATCGGCTGCATTCCCAATTTAAAAAATATTAATGGTTTATCATTTTTTTTGAAATTAGATCATTGCAATATACAAACTCATCTAAAATTACATTCTTATTTAGATATTTTAGTAAAATGTCATATTTTTAAAATGTAAGTGTGGATTTTTTTAGAAGTTTGAATTTTAATTAATTCCTAATTCAAGTAAAAGTGTAGATATTTAGGTAAAGTAATTTGTTTCAAATATAATTCTTTGATTTATTTTTGTTTGATTGTAATGTTTTATTAAGTAATAAATCTTATACATTTCTACGAGGAGTCTTGTCAATTAAATTTCTAATTTGTTATTTTTAATTTTGTTTTTTTGCATACAACGTGTGGACTTTTGATTTTTCAAATAACTACTCACTTTCTATTACAGTTAAAAAAATTGTAACTGCCAATTGTGGGAATATTTATTAGAATTATTGATTTATTCCTTTCCGTGTAAACTAGGTCATGTAATCTTATATTTTTTCCTTTATTTCTAAAAACTAAAAAATTTTGACATCTATACCCCTATAATAACAATAAAATCTAAATCTTCAATTTATTTGTTATAGATCCAACGGACATGGTTTAATTGAGCACCATGCTCAAAATTTGTTTTGAGCACCTTCCCCTCGTTGCATCCCAGCGCGCGCATGTCTCCTTCTTTTTTTTTTCTGTTGCAGCGTTTTTGTTTTTTTTTCTTTTTATTATAAAAACATTAAATTATTGTAACTTTAATATATAAGTCCAAAATGAAAAAAATTATATCATTGTTCATCTAAATTTAAGCTCTTCAAAACAAGACCAGTCATGGATATGTTTTGACAACTTTTTAAAAAAATTATTTTTACATGTATAGTGTACAGAACATAAAAGAAAACTTGTACAGTTGGTCAAGAAAACTTGTACAATTGGTCATACAAACCTGTACAAATGTTCATTAAAACATGTACATCCACACATAAAAACATGTACATCATTACATTAAAAACATACAGATGGTCACATAAATCTGTACGAATTATTAAATATGTACATCCTTATATTAAAACATGTACATATAAGGGAGAAAACTTGTACATATGATCATACAAACATGTACATATGACCATACAAACATGTACAGATGTTCATTAAGGAACATGTACATTCTCACATTTAAACATGTACATCGTCACTTTAAAACATGTACATTCTCACATTAAAATATGTACATACATCTGCACATTAAAATATCATGGTATACATGTAAAAATAATTTTTTAAGAAAGTTGTCAAAACATATCCATGACTGGTCTTATTTTGAAGTACTCGAATTTAGATGAATAATAATATAATTTTTTTCATTTTGGACTTATATGTTAAAAGTTATAACAATTCAATGATTTTATGATTAAGTTAAAAAAGGAAAAAATAAAAAAAAACCACTACTGCGCAGAGTAAAAAAAAAAAAACATGTCCACACATTCACGCCGCTTCGCATGCTGCTCCCTCCTCTCTGGATGTAGCTACCGAGCTACAGTGACAAGTAATTGCGTACCCTTTGATGTTAATTTTTATTAAAACATGGAAAACAATCTACTAATAATATTAATTTAAAATGGATTCTGATATTTTATTATATTATTCAATTAAATATAATTAAGTATGTACAAAATATATATTATAATGTTTTATTTAAAGATTAAATGGAACTAATATATTAAAGATAACATTAAATAATTCTACTTGGTTGTAGTTAATAATGAAAAGGAAATATTTTTATTTCAAAATATTGTCATACTACTAAACTAATTAATATATATTACTTTTCTCAAAACAATAATTCATACTTAAAAGATAATGTTTTATTAGCTTACATATTCAAAAGAATATAATGTAATTAAAGTGTACTGAGAAAAATTTTAAATATCAATAATAATGTTTAATTTGTATTTTGTCTGTTTGCATTGAATTTCAAATTTTGTTTAACACTTAATTATTATAACATTTTTGTAAAATTTTATTAAAAGGATGATACTAAACAGATTTTGTACAAATATAATTTGTTCTTTCTAATGTATTTTCATGATGAAATTCTAAATCTTAACTAGAAATTTATCAAAAGAGTATAGTAATACTTATTTCCATACGTCTTGATTATATTCTAATTCATGTACTTAACATTTTTATTTTCATTCAACGTTGTTATGTATCAAGCAAGCCCTCATGGCTAGAATTTGTTCTGGATTTTTTTCATGTATCTTCCGAAAGAGGTATGTTTTTTTGCTATTTTTGTTCAACGAGGGAAAATTTGGTTAAAGTCTCTAAACCATATTGTTTTCAACTCTTTTAACTGTATTTCAATGTTTTAATTCCATCCTTCATATATTTAATTTCATTCTGGAGGTTGAATGATATGTTTCAATGCTTTTTTATTATATTGAAAACAATGCCTTTTGAAAATTATAAATGGTTCTAGTAATCTAGATTTATCTCTTACATATATGAAATAACTATTTTGTGCTAACTTTTATAATTATTTATGTGTTTTTCCCGTGATCCACAACTTAGTTCTACTAATTCATAAGCAATTCTTTTAATGCCTCTTTTCGGGTAGTAATAACATTGCTATGGAATCATTACAATTTTAGACTATAACGATTATTTTAAAACATCATCCATATCATTACACTTATCGAAACATAGGATTGTAACTCATCTAACCAAACAAGACAACTACTATTTTGCAACCGAATCATTGTGTGAGTAGTTGGAGAAGGCCAAACCGTAACTATCTTGTTTATCCTGACACACATCAAGATCATAACGAAGATAAGATACTAGAACTTCAAGTGAAACAAACGTAAAACTTATACTCCTAGTGCAAAAGTACACTGATTAAAGCAACCAACAACATCCTCAGCACCCCCCACTCCTCGAAAAACCGATTGGGAGGCCCAAATTTCTGACTTCTTGACCCCAAAAATGACACCATACAAGCTTCTTGACCCACCAACATATGAAGCATGCAAACCTTATCCATTGCAAGATTTCATTGACAAAATTACAACAGCACCGATGTCTTCAGCACCCTTTTGCCGATCCTCTCATGTAGTTCTCCCTCAGCTTTACCTCTCATCACCAGCGACATGCCCACCGACCTCGATCCGGCCAAAGTTCGAGACCCCTTCAATTCGAACCGGCCCGATTGAGAAACAAATAGCTGGAACCAAACTCTATGTCTCGCAAACATCGATTTGAAACACTTCTTCATGATGAAGATGTGGGTGGCAAGGGATAGAGGGACGAAAACTTTATAATTCGGCACCGCCAATGATCGATGACTTCGATAGCCGGTGAGAGCCATGCAGCCGCACTGCACTGTCTTCGTCCTTCTGGAAGTTGGGCAAAAAAATAGAGCGATAGATGAAGTTCGATGGGGCATAAGACCTTGACATCGGTGAGCAGCTTCCGTAGTACCCACAACAAAAATCCCTCACTCGCTGTATTAATTTGGTTTTGGTTTACTCCGATTTACTCCTGCTGGTTTAATTCGGCAGCATACCAGTTAACTCTAACCAAAAGCCCCAAAAGCTGAAGATCGCGGGGAAGAAACTAGAGGAAAATTTCCCGCGACCGCGTCCTTCTCCCTCTCTTTTCCTTCTCACGGTTGATTTCCGTTGTATTGCCCGAGAACGGTTTTTTTTTTTTTAATTTGTATAGAAGCCGATAATAAGGATATCAGCCTCTGGAAGCCAATAATTTTGTTATCGTCTTCTATACAAATAAAAAAAACGGAGACTTGCACAAGCTTCTAGATGCCGATAATAGTATTGTCGGCTTCTGTGCAAGTCTCCACCACCGAAACATATAAACCGAGACACACGCCGATAATCCCACTACCTTCTTCCCATTTTCTAAAAATCCACTCTCTATCTACCTTTCTTTACCAACAAATCCTCTCTTTTTTCCTGGAGCAAAATCAGCAGAGACGAATACCAGATTAGCCAACAAGGTCCACTGGAGTCGACGCCTTTCAGCCTGCAGACGACCCATATATCTGCAGCATATGCATCTAATGATCCGGTTAGTACATTTAATAATTATAAACTTTTACATTGTTTTATTAACGTGTTAATATTAGTAATAGTTGTACAGTCGACGTTTAGGCTAGGTTAGTTAGTAATAGTTTTTGTACGATTGAATATAATAAGTCTTAGTAATTATTATATGCAAAGTTTAGTCAATTGTAAATGGTTTAATTATAATACATAGATTTGGTACATTATTTAATTAATAGTTGTCTGACTAAATGTTAATTACGGTAGGATTTATGGTAATTAGTCTATTTTATTTTTAAGTTATGTAACACACAATATAATCATCATTATTTTTGTAGGTAATATTTGTTAAACTAACCGTCACTTGTTGCACATTAATAAATCTTAGTAATTATTGTATGCAAAGTTTAGTCATTTGTAAATGGTTTATTTATAACACATAGATTTGGTACATTATTTAATTAATAGTTGTCTAACTAAATGTTAATTACGGTAGGACGATTTATGGTAATTAGTCTATTTTATTTTTAAGTTATGTAACACACAATATAATCATCATTATTTTTGTGTAGCAAAAATTTGATAAACTAACCGTCACTTATTGCACATTAATAAATCTTAGTAATTATTGTACGCAAAGTTTAGTCATTTGTAAATGGTTTATTTGTAACACGTAGATTTGGTTCATTATTTAATTAATAGTTGTCTAACTAAATGTTAATTACGGTAGGACGATTTATGGTAATTAGTCTATTTTATTTTTAAGTTATGTAACACACAATATAATCATCATTATTTTTGTGTAGCATTTTATTTAATGTTATTTTTTTATAGATGATTGTACTACGCTTAATTTATTGTTAGATCCATTTATTTGTGATTGATATTTGTTACTTGTTGAATGATTAATTTAATTGAACCGGTGTTAGTAATTACTTATTAATATCCACCGATTGTTGTTATGATTATCCTATAGTCCTTGTCAACTTTGCAAACGTAGTTGAATTAGTTATTTATAGTATTATTAACGGTAACATGTATGTGTATGAAATATAGAGATATGCACAGTACAAAAATAGGATCTTGAAAACCCGGTCTTGTTGGAAGGGTGCGACAGAGCTGCATGAGTCTATCTTACCATATGTTGCTAGAGCTGGTTTCTTTGGGCCAGCGAATCTGAGGTTGAACAACTGCACGGGTATCATTAGCGCCTTGATTGATAGATGGCGTCCTAAGACGCATACCTTTTTGATGCCCTTTGGAGAGGTCAGCATTACGTTGGAGGATGTGAATGTGTTATTTGGGCTCTCTACTAATGGGATCCCCGTTTGTGCATCTACTAATGCTGTGGACGTGGATGCTGTATGTCTGCAGCTTCTGGGTGATGCCCCCCCTTCTCGCAAGGGGAACCAGATACCTCTGGCTTGGCTAGCTGAGAGATTCGTAGAGACCGATGCTGATTTTGGTCAGCGAGGTGAGATCATTCATCAGCAGCATGCCAGAGCGTACATCCTCAGACTCATTGGAGGGCTACTCTTCCCCAACTCTAATGGGGATAAAGTCGATGTCTCCTATTTGAGGCTGCTACAGGACTTCGACTATAGCGGTTCCCTGAGCTGGGGTCTGCACTACTTGCACATTTCTATAGGGAGATGTGCAATGCTACGAAATTTGATACGAAATATCTGAATGGCTGTAGTAAGCTGCTTACAGTGTGGGCGTATGAGCGGTTTCCTGCGTTCAGACCACTACTCTCCCCCAATCGAATAAATCTGTCACCCCACCTTTCTCTTGCCCACAGGTAACAATAATGCGTCATATGGTATATAATTTAAAAATTAGTTGAGGTGTGGTACAAACCTCACATGAATTGTGTTACAGATACAATGGTAAGCTGAATACCATTTCTGCTGCCATGGCTCACAAACGCTGGATTCAATTAGCGTTTCTCCCACTGATGGAGAGGTAAGTTGCCACTAAAGTTTATTACAATTTCATTTTTCATAATTTGTATTCTAAATTTTAATATTTATTTGGACTATGTGTAGTGGATATGGCAGCCATATGGTGATTGATCACCAGACCCTGAGCACTTCGTTGTAGTGGTATTTATAATCCACTTCAACGTGATCGAGGGTCATCAACCGGACCGCGTACTTCGCCAATTTGGGGTCGATCAGCCCATTCCTGCCCCACCACTCGACTGTGACATGCTACATGTAGTCACAAGAACAGGCAGGACAGATGCATTATGGTGTGAGATTTTTCGTGACCACATCCTGATGTGGAATAACAGACACTTGTACCGGATCCAAATCTCACAATTACCAAGAAGGGTTTCCCTGGACAGGAGGAGTGCATATATGGTATGGTACCTGCAGCATGCTGTGTCATGGTTCACCGAGCAGAGCAGGAGGAATGTTATTGTGGTAAGCACATTCTTATTCCGTTTTCCCTATTTGTTTGATATATAATGTTTGTTTTACTTTATTTAATCTCTTTTTTTTATTTTTCAGGCGTCAGGTTTGGAGCAGCTTCAGCAGATTCCCGCTGATCAGGGTGTAAGAGAATAGCCACACAGCTATCTCAGACGATCGATGCAGATGATTACCATCGAACTGGGCATTTCTCCCAAGACTTCTCACAGCAGGCGCCTACAAGGGTAGAGTTGCAGTACCCTCAGTATGTAATCAACGACAACCCTGCTCCAAGAGCAGCCAGAAACCGGCCGTACAGTCAGAGACGAAGAGGGCCGCGTGACTGTGCACCCCCACCACCCCAAACAAATCAACCTTCATCACAAGCTAATTTTGCACTGGTTCCTGTTGTTGCAGCTGACCAGCGTGGTCGCCAACCACCTGCTACATTTCCTGAGTTCCAGCACTCTACCTTTGGTCAGGTACCACATGATTTTGGATCACAGTTCGATGTAGGTTCTGGTTCTTCAAACCCTATACCTGCTGCAGCTCCTTCACATGCTACACCTCATTCACCTTATAGACCTTCTTTTGAGGCTCCACCTACTACATCACTGACTGATTAGGATAATCAGGAGCTGCACGATTTATGCAATCAAATAGTATACGACGATGGTCTCCTTGGGGGAGTGTCATGGGAAACACTAGCTGGTAGCTCCTCACAAGAAATACAAACGGTTACTGCCCCATCATTTGATCCATCATCTTTGACCGAGGCTGCTCCTTCAGCTCCGTTGCAGCAGGCTACCCCCGCACCATCTACACCAGTGGATACAAGTACACCTGCTGCTGATCCACAGAATGATGAAGTTAGGGGTATATGGTTGAGAGGCTCAAACTCCCGATATAGGAACCGTAGGATTTACAACCCGGATTTCACCAGTCCTTAGTTTGTGAACCATTGTTATATTTCTGAGTCGGTTTTATGTTATGTTTATTTTGTTGTTGAACTATTGTTCTATGGTAAGTACTTTGATAGACAATGGATGTCACTTGGCAGTTTTTTATTATGAAGTTTTTTACGTTTGTTGGGGACTTTGACCATTTTTTTGAATTGGTTGCTGCTGTCCGTTGGCCACCATTATTTGCCACAATGCTGTGTGTATGTAATACTACATGCACACCAAATGTGAAGCAAAACGGATATCATTTGGTAGTCCAAACTATAAGCGCAAAGTAGCACCGGAGTGCTGTTTTTTAATATGCAGTTTTTGCGTTTGTTGGGGACTTTGACCATTTTTTTGAATTGGTTGCTGCTGTCCGTTGGTCACCATTTTTTTCCACAATGCTGTGTGTATGTAATACTACATGCACACCAAATTTGAAGGAAAACGGATATCATTTGGTAGTCCAAACTATAAGCGCAAAGTAGCACCGGAGTGCAGTTTTTTAATATGCAGTTTTTGCGTTTGTTGGGGACTTTGACCATTTTTTTGAATTGGTTTCTGCTGTCCGTTGGCTACCATTTTTTTCCACAATGCTGTGTGTATGTAATACTACATGCACACCAAATTTGAAGGAAAACGAATATCATTTGATAGTCCAAACTATAAGCGCAAAGTAGCACCAGAGTGCAGTTTTTTAATATGCAGTTTTTGCGTTTGTTGGGGACTTTGACCATTTTTTTGAATTGGTTTCTGCTGTCCGTTGGCCACCATTTTTGCCACAATTCTGTGTGTATGTAATGCTACATGCACACCAAATTTTAATGAAAACGGATATCATTTGGTAGTCCAAACTATAAGCGCAAAGTAGCACCGGAGTGCAGTTTTTTAATATGCAGTTTTTGCGTTTGTTGGGGACTTTGACCATTTTTTTGAATTGGTTGCTGCTGTCTGTTGGCCACCATTTTTTGCCAAAATGTTGTGTGTATGTAATACTACATGCACACCAAATTTTAAGCAAAACGGATATCATTTGGTAGTCCAAACTATAAGCGCAAAGTAGCACCGGAGTGCATTTATTGAATAATAAGAGCATCCTGCTTCAGTGTCATAATAAATTACATTCTAGTCCAACGACATCCGTCATCTCGTCATTCTTGCATGAAAATGAAACACTATAATAAAACCAAGACCGTCACCAAATAGCTTAATAATCATCATTCTCATCTGGTTCATATTCGATCATAAGATCAATGAAAGATGCTCCAGAATGAACCGCAAACATGTTGTGCACATCACGGTCGTCGCGGATAGGCATTTTGCACCAGAACGCCATCAGATGAGTGTACATCATCCTCCTGTAGATAATGAGAGTAACACGATAACATTGGAAGCCATCAAAGAGCTCGTCTTGGATGATCGATTTGAGTTGATCGAACGACATGGTATTTGGTAGATTTGGGAGATCAAACTCCATCGTTCTACCTTCACTCGTAGGTACCATGCAAAAACCATCTGCTGTGTAGCATGGTTCATAATGTAAAAAAAAGCCGTGATGGAAGGGTGTCCATTCTCAATAGGACCAGAGCTAGTTGTTACAATCGAGAGTTTCTAGAGAGATCTCTGTTGATAGTTGAGGTTATGTAATGAGAAAAATGGGGGAGATGCTTTTATAGCATGGAGAGGGAGGCACGAGGGATAAGATGCTTTATCCAACGAAATCCAAGAAATCTGATACCTGGCCGGATCACCGTTGAATTAGCTGTTACGAAATTGTACCCGTTGGATAATAGATGTTGAACTAGCCGTTGGACTATCCGTTGATGTAGCCATTGGGCATGTCAGTGACCGTTAAAATTGTATTATAAAAGGGGGTACCAGTCTCCAACTTATTCATCCCTTACAACCTACTACCAATATCTTTCTACTTACATCCTTCATATCTAACGCCAAAATTGAGTCTCAAAATCCAATGGAGTTTCCTTTCAGTTTGCACGTTAACTATGTACCTATTTTCCGTCGTCATGGTGCATAGTTCGAGCGAGGGGTGGGACATAGCCGTATACAAATCAGTATGTCATATCTTAATAATCTCCGTACTCTACAATGACAAGTAGTTCGTGCTCTCTAGAGTCCCTCCTTGGCAGGATAAACATAGCAACAATGGTATATTTGGGGCTAGAGGGCGACTACGAGTGGGACATAGCCGTATACAAATCAGTATGTCATATCTTAATAATCTCCGTACTCTACAACGACGAGTAGTTCGTGCTCTCTAGAGTCCCTCCTTGGCAGGATAAACATAGCAACAATGGTATATTTGGGGCTAGAGGGCGACTACGAGTGGACCTTCATTCATGTATGAACTGATGCAGCAGTCCGTCGGATGATGGAAAATTATATGGAGTACAATGATTTCATGGAACATATTCCATTACTTATTATCTATGATCCGATTGAGTCCGACGATGACGACTTTCAACATCAAGAGAGAATTTATGAGATGCAACGTAACGTAATAGGACAGCAAATAGAGAGACAAAGGTTTGGCAATAATTAGGTTACTTCTTATTGTGTAATTTGTTTAGAAAACTAGTTAGCGTATCTAGGGAGAAATCTGTACAACTTGAACGAAACTGTATTGCACCTGCGAATAATAAAATATAATACCATAGTGGTAGGATGGTACCTAATTCTACTACCGAATGATTTCCGACAGATAAATCCTTATTGTTCTCCCTAGATAAGATTCCCCCCACCCATATCAATTGATTCTATAGATAAGATTTCCCCCCTTGTCCACTAGTTCAGTAGATAAGATTTTGATGCCTTCCCAAGGGATGACTTATTGATTTCCCTTTCCCATTATCTACTACTCATCTACTGCCTATAAATACAGCTTAATTTTCCTTTACCATTTCACAAATAACTACACAAAAGAGCTTTGTTAATTCTACATTGCATCGTAGTGCACTTCATCTACACCTTTCACCAATGAAGATCCCTTGCACTGTGTTTCTTGACGTTGAGCCTACTAACAGCGATGCAGGTTTGTATTTTGCAAGAACCTATTCAACTGAAAGTTTTGATTTCGAGATCGACATGGAAATAACATTTTCTGAGTTTGATAACCTTGTTGAGACTCAACTGAAAGAGCGTTACGGGTACTATTGTGTGGTCGAATCAATACTCATCGATTACTACTTTCCTCCCAGCCACGCCCATTATGGGGGCCACTGCAAATAAAACGAGATGTTGACGTTCAACGAATGATTGAACGTTTCGTGTTCAATCAACATTATTATAATAGAGTAGAACTCTATGTCACCATTGTGTTCAAGGAAGATGACTCATCTCAGTTACCACCAATGGCCATAGCTTTGCCGGAAGAGTATAGTGAAGTTTACCGCTCAAATGATAGCGAAAATACTGATTAGTATGAAGATGGTTCCTATTATGAGGGAGGGTCTTGCATATAGCAAGCACCTAATCGTCTAAAATAAATAATTGTTGTTGTTAAGTCGTTGTGTAACGTGAAGAGGTATTTTTTTCGTCCCTTAATATAACAATGATGGATGTCATTTACTGGAAGTGAAGTTTTATATAAATTAGTGGTTGTCTATGTTCCGCATTGTGCATCTTTCTGTAACTCTTGTTTGAAATTCATGAGCACACGTAAACCTTCCACTTCGAAATCAATAAGCAACGTACATCCACCAAGCATTTGCAAACAACAAATAGAAAATGAAGATAATTCATTACAAAGGACCATGCATAAATTACATTTTTTTTGTGCTTGCTAAAGGCACGACCTGCCCAGGCAGGAGCACAATCGAGAACAAACTAACAAAACATTGTACAACGATACAAGGAAATTAACTATAACTTGCGTTCGGGCATCTCGTCCTAACATGACCGCGTTGCCGACATAAGCCACAATGTCTTGTTTCACGCTCATAATTCTCATCCATCTCGTTATGAATGCGGGAGAATGTTGGCCGGCCTCTGACATTGCGCATCATAGCTGGATCTGGAACAATTGCAAGCCCACCATATATAGGCCACTTCCCTTGATTTCCTAGTGGCACAAACTTGTTCTCGCTATAAGCCGTTATCATCATTTCAAGTCTGTACACTTGATGAACATAATTCCTCCAATCTAGGGTGCAAGTAGAGCACACGGCCATGACATGTGAGCATGGATACTTAAACACCTTCCATTCACCACATTCACACTCCCTTGAGTTGATTTGGACAGTAAACTTACCTTTGTCTCGCCGTAGGTTTGCATCCCCATTATCAACCACCTCAAACACCAAATCCATAGCATCAATAACAACCACACGGTGGTAGTTGGCAAGGGTTTTATTCTCAGCTACTTTGTCTAAGAGGTGCTTGGTAAAAAATAACCCACTATTCCTTTGTGCAGTATAGGTTTCTAGGTTATCTCGAAAGTAGTCAATTAACTTATACAAAGTGCTTTCAACAATAGCTGTTACTGGTAGGAGACGGACCCTCTTCAGCACACCATTCATGTACTCCACCAGGTTAGTTGTCATATGACCCCACCTCTTTCCATCATCATGCGCATGTGACCATTTCTCAGGGGGTAGCTCGTTGAAAAAAGGAGCAATAGAGGGGTGAAGAGCAAGTAAGTGATTTAATCTTTCTTAACTTTATCCCTTCTAAAATAGTAACCTGCATAAGTAATAACTTCATATTAGATACCTACCCAATATCATAAAGACGACTACGTATAATTCTCTAGTTGTTACCTGTGTTGATGAGGTACTTTTTCCACTCCTTGTTTCCAAATCTTGTCTGAAAGTTTGAAGCAATATGACGCATACACAAGAAATGTTGGGCATAAGGAGGAAGCCAGTACTGTTCTTCCCTCATGATCGACATTATAGCTCCAGCCCGATCCGTAATCACTGCCACATCATTCCTAGCTCCAATGACTACGGTGCGAACATGGTCAAGAAAATATTTCCAGTCATCCCTTGACTCGCTAGCAACGATACCAAAGGCCATTGGTATTATCTTGTTGTTACCATCTTGGGCAACAGCAACCAATAATTTACCTTTGTACTTACCGTACAGGTGAGTAGCATCTATTTGTAGTAGAGGCTTCATATACTTGAAGGCAGTAATGCAAGACCCAAATGCCCAGAAACATCGCTTAAACCGCCTAACTGAAGTAGTCTGTGTTTCATCTTGAAACACAACAGTCGAATCTAGGTTGATATACGAATAGGTGTAGACACCAAAAATTCTCACTCCATAAAGCAAATTCTGAAATCATAAATGCAATAAGAGGGGTCGTCGCCTTTCTTTTATTCGCTTATTCATTTGTCTATTCGTCATATTTTAGTCATGCTATTTTATTACTTGTTTATTTTATCTTGCTTCATTTCATTGATAGATGTACTTGTATTTTATTTTTTAGTACTTGTTTATTTTGCCTTTAGCGTTATTATTTTTTTTAGAATCATTTTCATCATTTTATGTATATCTTCACTATATATTCATACTAGCATGTTTTGTTTTGTCGCTAATTCGATTAAACCCTCTCTCATCTCATTTTATTTTGTTATTTCTTTTTTCTATCTAATTTACATGCTACTCGTACATATGAAATTCAACTTCTATTTGTATTGCGTTCATTTTGGTTTTAACTTCCATTCATTATGTCATCTAGTTATTTTGTGTCTCTATTACATTTTGTATTTTATTATTGCCATTCCATAATTTCATGACTTGTAAAAAAAATCATTTTATTAAGACTAAGCTCTTTCGTTTATTGTATATTCCTATTTAAACAATAGCATTGTTGAAAAATTCATTATGATCTAATTTTGATTTTCATATATGTATATTGATCTAACTGGTGACACCATCGGTCCTGTGTCCAAATTCAGATATGGACATGTAGAGGAGCCAATTCTCTTTTGCTACTCTCTCGGTCAAACCACAAAACAATCTCGGTCAAACTGGTTGTTACAGTCCGCCCCGATGCCAAATACGATCCAACATCTGGAAGCCCATTCTATTCCCCTCTCTCTGCTTATAAAACTACTGAACACCCTGAAAAAGAGGAAGGTTACCGCCGCATCACAGATCCCAATCGTAAAAAAGATATAAACGCTTCTCTGTTTTGCTCCCCTCCAAAAGCTCTTCTTCTTCGGACAAACGGTTTTGCAAACTGGCAAAGACGAGACATACTTCTCCATCCTTCTTCATTATCTTCATGCTGGCGACAAAGAACACAGATTCTGCTCCTTCTTCGTTCTCTTCACTGGCTACAAAGAACCCAAAATTCTGCATCACTTCTCCTCTGCACTCACGACGTTTCGCAACCCCGTAGTCGAGTTGGGAATATACATGGTCTGCACTTCTCCATTCCCTTCATTCTGGGGATTTTTTGCTCACCCAGACTGGCGAAACTACAACATACAAAGTTCTGCCCTCTCTTCATCTCTTTCACGGTATTTTGTTCTTCCCACTGTCTGATGGAGAACATACATGCTCTCGACATCTTCATGCTTTTCATACTGTCAAACACAAAACATATATGCTTCTACCATCTTCATTGTTTTCCTACTGTCAAACACAAAACATACATGCTTCTCCTCTCTTCACAATGTTAATTTTGCAACCTAGCTGATGAACGAGGAACAATACTGCACCCCTATTTTCATTCACTCCCTCACGGTAATATCCAACTCAAAGTAATGAACAGAGAGCACACAAACTTTATATTATTTTCATTCCCTTCATGACGATAATATGCACACCCAACCAGCAAACTAGAGCATTCAATCTGCACCTCTCTCATTTTCTTACGCATATCGGCTCCACCTCACCTCACTCTCTTCCTCACGGCGAATATAACACATGCTCTGTTGCTCTTCACCATTGATGGACAGTGGAGAACAAGGAACTCAGCAGCTCTGCATTTCTCCATTCTCTTCACGTTGCTGCATAGAATGAACACCTGCCTTGTCTTATCATTTCCTTCAACCGAAGAACAAGAAAAACACCTGCTCCCCTTTTGTTCCTCTTCCCTTGGCTCGAACAAGGAGCATACATGCTCGTCTGCTCATTCTCTTCACACAGTACGCAAGCAAGGAGCATATATACTTCTGTGTTCATCATCTTCATGAGTTCAGGTGGATGGCAAACAAAGAACTAGCAAGCAACATCAGCTATGCATCGCTCCCTCCATTCTCTTCATGTCAGTAATATGGCAACCCAACCGAAGAATGAGGAACATGAGCTCTGCTGCACCTATTTACATCATCTTCTAGTAATCTACAAGCCCACTAGAGAACAAGAAAGCACACAGGATCTCACCGCTCATTCTCTGCACGAACGTAGCATCAACCTGAAGTCGGGAGGAATCTACCTCCTACACCACCTCTGGCTCCAGCTACCAATCTCCGACGTGGACTTTCTTTCCTCGAACACCGAATTCGGTCGTCTCCTACAGGCTACAACCATTTACCTTATTCGGTCGCTTGGCTATGTTGGTTCTTCTATATGCATTATCTTGGTAACCTTTAACTTTGTATTCGGTTTGTGGAAATTTGTTGGGGCCAGATACTGTTTTAACGCTTCTCTCAGTAATCTGAATTCTCGTCATACTACGAAGCGGATTGAAGAACCGTTGTTCTGTTCGTTGGTTTCACTGGGTTGATTGTGAAGGTGGTAGGTGGATATAATGGGGATACCTTCTTTGGTTGGTCAGATTTTCATCTCAACATCTCGCAAACAACATTATCTTGTTGCATATGACTAACTTTAATGTTCTTGCTGCCTTTTAGAATTTTGATATATGGGCCACGGTTTCCTCAACATGTTGATTCATTTATTCCCTCGACTGGAGAGAATTATTTTCCATGTGTGCGATTAAATTCTGCTTTCAACAGCTGGCCGTATTCTTCAAGGGAGTCTTGTTGCATGCTTACGTTTTTTTTGGCGAGCTTAGGACACTTTCTTGGTAGTCATCTCCTCGAATGACTGAAAACATTTTATTGACAGACAATGGGTCTATGCAATGGGGATGGTGAAAGCTACCGTGCAAGCATCGAGTTATATAATTTCTCTGCTATGTGGTTTTTGTTGGGAAAAATACGGTGCGAGATGGAGACAAGAAAGATATACAAAAGAGACCCGAAACACCGATAGAGATGACACACAATATTTTAACGAGGAAAACCCCTCCAATGTGAAGGATAAAAACCTCGGGATCAAAAACACTGATCCAAACTTCCACTATAATGATGGGGTTACAATAACCTTCTTCGGATTACTACCGAAGGCTCTCTCTCACAAATAATGTGGAAATATTGAGATAATAGGAACTAGAAAAATACCTCACAATTTTTCTTCTCTATTTTCTCTCTTTGCACTTAGCGTAGATTACCCTCAGCAGCTCACTATTTTTCTACTACTGGATTGCTCATTTATATATGAGATGCTTAAGTTTTTATCCGATGCCATGAAATAGCTTTGTTACATGTTATTTATAGGCAGCCAAAGGGGTTGGTTTGGCACATTTGCCTTGTGTGAACAGAGGCCTTCATTTTCTTCTTTTGCTGCGTGGTAGGCACCGATGAAGAAAAGAAAGTTCTGCCACCAATTTTCTTTGTAGGTGGGCAGGTGGGCCCCAATAGTGAAGACTACTAACAAATCTCCCCCTTCGAACTATTGAGGACCACTACTCCAGCTCCATCGCAACACCTTTCGAACTTAGCTACTGGAACAACCTTGGTCATCATGTCTGACCAGTTATCATCAGTGTGAACCTTCTCTAGATAGACTAGCTTCTTCTCAATCACATCCTGGATCCAATGACATCGAACATCAATATGCTTTGTCCGAGAATGATAACTTGGATTCTTAGCTAGGTGAATAGCGCTTTGGTTATCACATCGAAGCTCATAGCGTTCTTGCTCATGGCCAAGTTCTTGCATGAAACCCTATATCCATAACATCTCTTTGCACGCTTCTGTAGCGGCAATATACTCTGCCTCGGTGGTTGATAAAACAACACATTTCTGAAGTCTAGATTGCCATGAAACAGCTCCCCCTGCAAAGGTAATCGGATAACCTAAGGTAGACTTCCGTGAGTCAACATCACCGGCGAGATCTGCATTTGTGTACCCTTCCAACACAGGTTCTCCTCTTCCGAATCACAAACACCTCTTGGTAGTGCCTCGAAGATATCTAAGGATCCACTTGACCGCATTCCAATGCTCTTTGGCAGGATTAGATAGAAACCGACTAACAACCCCAACTGCATAAGCTAGATCAGGACGTGTGCACACCATGGCATACATGAGGCTACCCACCGCTGATGAATAGGGCACCTTCTCAATATCATCATCTCCTACTGATGATCTCTGACTCGAACTTAACTTGAAGTGAGGAGCTAATGGTGTGCTTACTGGTTTTGATTTCTCCATGTTGAATCTTTCAAGAACCTTCTACATACTGTTCTTGAGATAACCACAATAACTTCTTTGATCGATCTCGAGTGATTGTCATGCCTAATATCTTCTTTGCTGATCCCAAATCTTTCATAGCAAAGGATCCACTAAGCGCCTTCTTCAGGGCTGCTATTTTGGTTGCATCCTGGCCAATCACGAGCATATCATCTACATAAAGAAGTAGAATGATGAAGTCACCATTGAGTACTTCTTCATGAACACACAGTGATCGGTGACTGTCTTCTTGAAATTGTGTTTGATCATGAAAGACTCAAACTTTTTGTACCACTGTCTCGGTGCTTGTTTCAAGCCATAAAGGCTCTTGTTAAGCCTACATACCAAGTGTTCTTTCCCAAGGACTTCAAACCCTTCTGGCTGATCCATGTATATCTCTTCCTCTAGATCACCGTGAAGGAACGCTGTCTTCACATCCATCTGCTCAATCTTCAGGTCTAAGCAAGCAGCTAGACCGAGTACAACTCGAATGGAAGAATGTTTTACCACTGGCGAGAATATCTCCTCGAAGTCTATCCCTTTCTTTTGGCTGAATCCCTTTGCCACTAACCTGGCTTTATATCTTGGTTTCGAACCATTGTCTTCAGTCTTCAGGCGATATACCCATCTATTCTTCAGCGCTCGTCTACCTTTGGGTAACTCTACTAGGTCATATGTCTGATTCTTATGCAAGGATTGCATTTCCTCTTGCATGGCTTCCATCCAATCAATGTTATGATCATCAGTAATGGCCTCTTCAAAACATTCTGGCTCACCTTCATCTGTGAATGCAGTATACTCATCAGATGGATATCTTGAGGTAGGTCGCTTCTGTCTAGTAGATCGTCTTAACTGAGGCTCCTCATGAAGGCCGTGCTCTGTAGGTACTTCATGGGTTTGTGTTGGCTCAGTTTCATCAACACCATGTTCTACTGGTGGAGTCTCTTGATCATCGTTGGCATTGACATCTCCTAGTGCACCTTGATCATGGCTATGAACTACTGGTACAGGATCTTGGTTAGGGATAATGGTGCTTGTGGCTTTGATGGGTTGCTCTTGATCCTTGGTTGTTTGATCTTCGAAGAAGACTACATCTCTACTTCTGACAATCTTCTTATCTTTAGGATCCCATAGCCGATAACCCATCTCATCCTTTGGTGAACCAAGGTAGATACATTCCTTTGTCTTAGCATCCAACTTTGAGCGTTCATCTCTTGGAATGTGGACGAATGCTCGACACCCAAACACCTTGAAAGTGTTGTAGTTGACCTTCTTCCCAGACCATATCTCCTTTGGAATCTCTCCGGACAAAGGAACTGATGGTGAGCAGTTGATGATGTCTACTGCCGTCTTTACTGCTTCACCCCAGAAGTACTTGGGCAGTTTGGCATGTGACAACATACATCGAACTCTTTCAACAATAGTTCGGTTCATACGCTCTACTAAACCATTCAATTGTGGAGTCTTTGGTGGTGTCTTCTCAAGCCTAATACCTAGGCTCCTACAAAAAGTGTCAAAAGGGCCACGATATTCTCCCCCGTTGTCGGCACGAACACACTTCAACTTTTTACCGGTCTCACGCTCCACTTTGGCATGAAACTCCTTGAAGGTATCAAGTACCTGGTCCTTAGATCTCAACAGGTACAACCATACTTTTCTTGAGTGGTCGTCAATGAAGGTGACAAAATATAATGCACCACCCAAAGATTTCTCTGTCATAGAGCACACATCAGTGTGCACTAATTCCAGTATACTTCTTCTCCTACTTGGTCGGTAGGAAGTGTGGAAAGCAACTCTATTTTGCTTTCCAGCCAAACAGTCGGTGCATGGCTTTAGAGTTTCACCTTTAATGTTGGGAAGTAGTTGCTTGCGGGCAAGGATTTGCAATCCCTTCTCACCCATATGGCCGAGTCGCCGGTGCCATAACTCCAAATCTGCACCACTACGAGCTACATTAATCTCCCCCTTGCTCGTTTTACCATGCATTATGTAAAGAGAGCCTTGTTTTTGTACACAAGCAAATATCATATTTCCCATTGCAAGCTTCCACTTTCCACCTCCGAAGTTGCTGGTCATATCGGCATCGTCAAGTTTACCGACTGACATGAGATTTAGACGTATGTCAGGGACATGTCTAACATCCTTCAATATCAATTTGCAGCCTGTGTTTGTCATCATCTCGACATCTCCTTTGCCAATGATCTTGCTTCTTCCTTCGTTTCCCATCTTCACAATTCCAAAGTCACTGCTTTGGTAGTTTGAGAATAGATCTCGATTTGGGGAAACATGAAAGGATGCTCCAGAGTCAATGACCCATGAACAATCACTAAGAGCTAAATTTAGTGACTCGTCAATTTTGGTGATGAAGACCTCTCCGTCATCCTTCGAAGCCACGGCTGTTGTTGATCTTTGTTCGGCTTGATCTTGATTGGTACTGCCTGCTTTCTGGTCTCGAATAAACTTACGACATTCGGATTTCTTGTGGCCCGGTTTGCCACAATAATAACATGTGAATCGGCTTCTTGACTTCGATCTCCCCCTGAATCGGTCGCCCTTATGTCCGTGACCTTTATTCCGTTGCTCGTTTCTTCCACGATTTTCAGCAACGTTCGCCTCAATCTGTATTGTGGAGAAACCACGTTCTTTTCTTCTAGCCTCTTCATTAAGAAGGCTATCCGTGACTGTGTCCAAGGTAATTTTACCTTCAGGGGCTGAATTGCTGAGAGTGACCACCAAGGTATCCCAGCTCTCTGGAAGAGAACTGAGAAGTAACAATGCTTGCAGCTCTTCATCAATCGTCATTGACACCTTTGCTAACTTGTTGACGAGCCCTTTGAAGTTGTTCAAATGCTCGATCATGCTTTGGCCATCTTTGTATTCAAGCTTTACTAGTTGTCTGACCAGAAAAGCCTTATTTCGTGGCGTTTTCTTTTGTTTCATTGTCTCAAGTTTCTCCCATAACTCATAAGCATTAGTATAAGAAGAAACATGCTCGAATAAACTTTTGTCGATGAATTTTCTGATGAGAGCCACCACCTTCCGGTTTAGTAGTTTCCACTCCTCATCAGTTTTGGCTCCGGTCTTCTCTTTCTTCAAGATCATGTAACACCCCAACTCAATCCAAATGTGGTCTCGCAACTTAACAACATATATATATACATGTCACAGTGGAATTCTTTACACTCCAGGACCTTGCCACGGTCTGACTACAGAATATACCGAACATTAGTACATAACAACCTTAACCAAATACATATTCTTCTTACAATCCTCTCACAACCTATACATCTTACTAACTCAATTGCCATACGAGTGTACATGCACAACTCGTAGGTCACACTTAATCCTTAACACTTGTATCCTCTTCTTACTCTTGCGACGGCCGCCTCCTGATGTACACCTGTGTAGTAAAAACAGCCCCCAAAGGGGGTCACGAATGCTGGTACGATCCTCTCATGGCCCCCAAGCTAACGTGGCTACGACGACTAATTGTCGATAGCATGGAGGTTGATTAGATGCACAACATAATAGTAAATGCTGTAAACAACAATCCAATATGAACAATTAAAGTTCACACACAATGAACGACTTAAATGCGTTCCCTCAATTAGAGAGTTAATTGTTTAACTCCTTAAGTTATATTTCCTCTTAATCTTAGTCCATCCTTACCTCACCTCAATCTTAATCTTAGAAACAACCACCCTTTAATAAGGAGTGGATGTAGCTTATCTTAGCCTTAACAATACAAACCATCCCTTAAAAAGGAATGGTTGCAACTTATCTTAACCTTACCTTAAGTATGCCAACCGTTCTCTCATTGGGAACAGGTTAGCCCTTAGTTCGTTGTTTATTTTTGTAGGGCTTGGTTAACCCTAGCCAGCAGCAGGACACTTACCGGCAATAAACAACATTCTTAAATTGTTGGGGATGTAGGCTTGATCCCCCCCACGCCATCTTAAAGCCACCTACCTTGGACTGGATGTCCAATGTAGCCGAGCCGGCCAACCAACCCAAGGCTACTAGTCCGAGGACTAGTCCTTAATCGGAAGTCGAATCTGCTATAGATACCGACCCCCTTTCCTTAGCATGCATGACCGGAGATCGGTCCCGGGTTTCCTCACTCAAGTTCCAGTTAGTAGTAGTCTCAAGACCATGTTTGTTGGTTAACCTCTTTCGGTTTATATCATCCCATATTAGGGAGCGTTCCTTAGTCTCACTCATTTCCTTACTAAACGTTGGTTAGTAAGTTCTCACGGTATGTTGTGTTAGTTTTCAAACATCACACAACAATACAATAAATATAATATATTCCGGTTGCATGCTTTATCTTGTTTAGTGAGCATACAAAAACAAATAGCACACAAGCCGAGGGACACCTCATTAGCAAGCAGGTCACAAGAAGAACTGTACCATTCATCGTTGGTCGTTCGGTAGCTTACTCTCTTCCGGAGTCCAAATTCCCAGTCCTAAAACATTCATTCAGTTTTAGGTTGTTAATCACTTAACTCAATTCAACTTACTAATCTTACTTAACTTAATTAACTTACTTAACTTACTTAACCCTTAATGATCCCCACCTAACACCTCTTAAGTCTTACAACTTAATCTTACAAACTTAACCTTAAGCTTTTAAGCTTACACTTAACTTAACTTAATCCCTTAAGTTCTTAGGGTCCTAATCATTACCACCCTACCAAAGGTATACCTTATTACCTATTACCATCCTTAGAATCCAAAATTTCTTTTCTTTTTTTTTTTAGGCTCGACCGAACTTCCGACCGACCTTACCCAAGGTCGGTCCATTCCAGAACATATTACCGCTTGAAAATTCTACCCCGACCGACCTTGCAAGTCCGGTCCCAAGGTCGGTCCATTCCCGAGAGTTTCCCCGTGGGATATTTAAGCCCAACCGAACTTGCCAAGTTCGGTCCCATGTTCGGTCGATTCCAGAGACTCAATTCGTACACAAAATACAAGCCCGACCGAACTTGCAAGTCCGGTCCCCAAGTTCGGTCGGTTCCAGAAACTTCCTCCGGTAGTGTAAACTGAGCTCGACCGACCTTGCAGGTCCGGTCCCAAGGTCGGTCAGCTCCAGAACCTTGTTTCTAAATTCCCATTTGACTCCAAACTTCTCCACAAGTTCCCCCATGTGTCCTAATACCATTTAGGCACTTAAACCCACCTTAGAACTTCCACCAAACTCTCCAAAACAACTTCCAAAGATCTTCTCAAACATTTACTAAATTCTTACAAACACTCCTAACACTTGTCATGTTTCCTTACATTTCCAACTTGTAACCTTGCAAAACTTCAACCAACCCAAGTGTTCCCTCCTTAAACAGTTTTGAGCACTTCATAAATCATCTCTTCCATCTTCAATTCATTTACCAAGACTTCCTCAAGTCACCTTGCATATCCATGCACAAATTCCTCTCCTTTCCTTTGGTTACTCACCACTCTTAAACTCTTCAGCTTACCCATACATTTCTTTTCACCACTTATCACCTTGACCTTGTTCTTCACTTACCTTACCCATGCAACACCCTCCTTAGACTTTTCCACTTCTTTTATGCAACTTACTCACCATTCTCATGATCATACCCTCCTATACGTTCCTAGCCAATCTATAACCTTCTCCTTCAATCTTCACTCCCATCACCTAAGTCCACTCATTACCATCTAAACTAAAACCTTATTGTTCCACTACTAGCATCATCACTACTTAGGCAAGCTTCCCAAGACTTTCATTGATATATTCCCAAGTTCATACCTAAATCACCTTAAGCATTATACACTTCTCCTTAAAACTTATGCACAAGTCTTACATTCCTCATATCATGATTTTGGTGTGTTTAATACACTCACCAATCCTCTAATTCCTCCTAGACATCTCTAGGTCATTCTAAACCTCAAGAACTCCTTAGTTAACTCATTTCCACCCAATTTTCTTTTCATGGTCCCTAGTAAACCCTAGGGCATATTAGCTCACCACTACCACTTAAACACTTTGTTTTCTACTCAAATTTCGCCATAGCTTCTCTAGCATCTTATCATGCCCAAATGCATTGTTTTCCTCATTCATCCATCTCACACACATCAAGTTCTTTCTCATCACATCTCACCACCAAACCAACTCATTCACACAACAACTCATTATATTGCAATAATCTTAAATTGCATAGCACCAAGGCTCTTAAATGACATGGCTCTTAGGCCCTTAAATGACTTAAACTTAAACACTGAATTTTCCACATATAAAAGCTTTCAACCTGCAAATACACCCATCAATCTCATAGTAATTATAATGCTCTTAAAATCCATCTTAAACTTATATTACTAACTCATTCCCATTGGCTCCTTAGTCACAAGTTCACAAGCTTATTTAAGTTCTTTTTCTTAGGTTACATAACCCATTACCTAATGTAAGCCCTAGGCTACATTGGTACCCATCTAAAACTCATTCCTTAAACCTTAAACCACCATTAGGTTAGTAATTTACCTTGTTTTCTCAAGCTTATCTTATCTTCCTCCTTAGACCTTCTTCTTGAATGAATATCGGCCACCACTTAAACTCCCTTTGCCAATGTTCTAATCAATATTCAATGACTCACATGAGTACTAAACAATACACTAACCTCAAGGAATGAAAACCTAGGTTAGAAATGTGTTCTAAGGCATAAAAGTGGATGATTACCTTTGAAGTCTCAAGGTAGACTTGGGCATCGAATGAAAGAGGACCTCCACTAGTCCTTGGTGAATAAAAAAGCTAGAACAAGGCATAAAAACATAGCCCCATGAGTAGTAAATTTTCGGCCATGTAAGGAAGTGATGGAAACTTGGTTTTTCTTACATTTTCTTTACCTTAAGAGAATGGAGAAGCTAATGAGCTCTTCAAACTTGATTTTCCTCCATCAATGGAGTTTTCTCATGGCACCAAACTTGAGCTTTGAAAGATTTGAAAAGATAGAAAGGAGGGCCTTGACTTAACTAAGACAAATATGCAATTTGTTTTGGATTTGGAGCTTGGAGTTGCACTTGGCAAGTGAATGAAGGTGAGGAGCCATGAATGGAGCTCTCTCTCGGTTTGGAGCAGAGAGGAGAAAGAGAATCATGGAAGGAAGGAGAAATGAGAGAGAGGAAGAAGGTAAACTTAAGTGAAGATATTTGTTTAAAAAGGTGAATAGTCTTTGCTTTTACTTTCCTTCCCTTTTTCTTTCTTAATTTGATGAAGTCTTTAATGACTCATCCCTTAGAAACCGGCCCCCATCATAAATAAGGCTAGTCATGGTCTTTGTTGACCAACTAATTAGCTTATATTGATTAAAACTTAAACTAGTTACTATTTGGCACTATTCACTAATTAGTGCACATATTTCTGAAATTTTTGATTTCCCATTGATTTAGACTTCCTAATGTGATACTAATTAGTACACATGTTGATTAAAGAGTAATGATGGACATCTAGCCACTCAAAACTCAATTCTAAGACAATTTCTCAAAAATGTGCTTTAAGACTTCTTAAAGCACATTTTGTGTTTTAACTTGTTTTCAAGCTTGGTTTTCTTTGGTAATTGGTTTAAAATGACCATTAGAATATTACTAAGGTCTTGTCATGATATTTGGGTACTCACCCAAGTCTCTCCAAGCTTAGAGCACATTTTTGCCCTAATTGCCCTTAAGACACTTTTTGTGTTTCCTTGGTTTAAATTGTCTACCAATCTTTCTAAGGCATATTCTAGCCTTACTACATCATAATTTTATGTTTACTTAGCATACTTGGGTTTGGGGTATTTCAGGCTCATGTAGATCTTTGCAGTACAAGTGGTCCTCCATCATGGGCTTCCAATAGGAGAAGTTATCTACCGTTAGTTTGAATATATCTCCATCATGGGCAACAACGTTTTCTTTCTCCATCTCGTTTTGTGGAATCTCGACCAAAACTTTCTTTTCTGATGTGGAAGATCAGCTTAGCTGCAACCACAGAGCATACTAAGAGAGTCTGGGCTCTGATACCAGTCTGTTGGGAAAAATACGGTGCGAGATGGAGACAAGAAAGATAAACAAAAGAGACCCGAAACACCGATAGAGATAACACACAATATTTTAACGAGGAAAACCCCTCCAATGTGAAGGATAAAAACCTTGGGGATCAAAAACACTGATCCAAACTTCCACTATAATGATGGGGTTACAATAACCTTCTTCGGATTACTACCGAAGGCTCTCTCTCACAAATAATGTGGAAATATTGAGATAATAGGAACTAGAAAAATACCTCACAATTTTTCTTCTCTATTTTCTCTCTTTGCACTTAGCGTAGATTACCCTTAGCAGCTCACTATTTTTCTACTACTGGATTGCTCATATAAATGAGATGCTTAAGTTTTTATCCGATGCCATGAAATAGCTTTGTTACATGGCTATTTATAGGCAGCCAAAGGGGTTGGTTTGGCACATTTGCCTTGTGTGAACAGAGGCCTTCATTTTCTTCTTTTGCTGCGTGGTAGGCACCGATGAAGAAAAGAAAGTTCTGCCACCAATTTTCTTGGTAGGTGGGCAGGTGGGCCCCAATAGTGAAGACTACTAACAGTTTTATCGTGTGCGTTATCTATATTATAGTTATCATCACTTTCATGGCAAGCGAGATTGCCTTTTAGGCGACACTCTTTTGGTTGCTAGTTCTGGTAAATTGCATATGTGTCTGATCTTTCGTAACTTTGCAGGGTTTGATTCCACTGTTGATTATTTTGATGGTTTGCTTAGCTAGTGTTTGTCTCACGTCTCCGTTTCTTCAATTTGGTCTAAATGCTACTGGGCAGGATCAACTGAGATTGGCATTTCTATATATTTGTATGCAGTTTTGTACTTGTTCCCGCTACCTGAACCGAGTGGTTGTAGTATGAGTTCATTCCCGGATCTAACTCCAAGTAGCAAGTCTTTAGTAGTACTCTACGTTTTGGCTTCCTCCATGCTGTCGTTTGTTATTTCCCTCTCAGGACCCTGCTGCAGTTTTTTTCATGCTGAAGATGAGATAAGTTTAGTGGGCTGGATGCTGGTTAGCTGGTTCATACTTCATTGACTTTGTTTTCTTCGCATTTGTACAAACAAAAATACAAGACTTTGGGCTGCACTTGTTTACTTGGAGCTAGATGAAGGATCAAGCGAATTAATCTTACGGATGTGTTTTGGGCTTACTGCCGAGGCAGATTATAAGTTGGTTCAGCTGAGATTTACTTTTCTAATATTTGATTGAGTGATAAACCGGGGGCAGGCCACCCCGTAGGTTGGTTTCCTATCACCTACATCTCTCCTTGATCATGACCAACAACATGTTTACATTTCTAGCATCACTGTTTGCTCCTTGTGCATAGGTTCAATTTGAGAAATTGATTCAAAGCATGATTCTAGTTTGATCTTCACTTAGGACCAACTCTTTTGATTGCTAAATCTTGTTTCATTATGCTACTCTCGTTGTTTTGACATGTCTAGGATTGTTATGTTTCGCTCCTTGCGTATAGATTCAGTTTGAGAATTGATTAAAAGCATGATTCTAATCTAGTCTTCACTTGAAACCAACTCATTTAATTGCAAAGTCTTGCTTTGTTATGCTATTCTCGTTGTCTTAACATCATCTTCAATTTTTATAGCGGTTCTGTTTTGCCTCTGTTATGCTTTCGTCACTTTTGCTCCATTGTATATGCTCCATTGTACACGTGTTATCTCGCTTCTATGCCCTTCTCGCAACCCTGCAATTGATTGTTTCGTTAATCCTGACCTCTATCTAAGCCCTAGTTATTTACCTTATAGAACCTTTTTACTGACAGAAAAGTTTTGGATGTATTATCGCTCCACACCTAACGGGTCTCTCATTCGTTTTGTGGGGCAATAATCTCCTATAATTTCAGAAAATACCTTAACCACCATTATATGTATATAAGAACAAAAACTTCAAAAAAACAAGCCCTTAAGGCCATTTTAGGAGGGCTTAGGATGCGAAATCACCCCATGCCTAGCGGGTCTCTCATTCGTTTTATGTGGGTGGAATCCCCCTTTGCCTTCAACACATCCATAATCAAGAGTTAATAAATCAATAAATTGATCCATCTCACATGTTAATATCCCACTTCAGTCCAAATTCAAAAGACCCACTTCGGCCCAAGCCCATTTCAACCCAAGGCCCAATTCGGCCCAAAAAACCCAACTTTGACTCGGTCCAACTTTGACCACGACCCAACTTTAACCTGGTTCAACTTTGACCAATCTGAACTTTGACCTCAACCCAACTTTAACCTGGTTCAACTTTGACCAATCTGAACTTTGACCTTGACCAAACTTTGACCTCGACCCAACTTTGACTTGGTCCAACTTTGACCAATATGAACTTTGACCTTGACCCAACTTTGACTTGGTCTAACTTTGACCAATATGAACTTTGACCTTGACACAACTTTGACTTGATCCCATTTTGACTTGGTCTAACTTTGACCCGGCCCGTTTTCCAACCCCAACCCAAATTCAATTCAATTCCAAACTCATTCAAATCCAAATTCATTTCAATTACAATTCAAATCAATATTCATTCCGGTTCAACTTCGATTTCAATTCCATTCTTAATGTCTCACAGACCCAAGCGTCTCACAGACTTCGACATCTCAAGGTTTCAAACGTCTCACGGATCACAGACCCGAGCGTCTCACAGACTAGCATCTCAAGCCCGAAACTTCTCGAAACTCCAAACCCTTTTAAATTTCAAACACCTCAAATACCTTCAAACTCCACAAACATAAAAACTTCCAAAACCCAAATATCCTGAACTACGTAAGGTCTAATCTCAACAGGGAGTTGAGTACGTAGGCAGCCCATCTAGGGTGCGACCCCATTCCAAACAAAAAACCCCCTTCCCCCTCTACCGTGGCTCTCACCTCTCTCAAAACGCTCAAACCTTCTTCGGCTCCCACAAACTTCAAACCATCAGACACTAAGTCTTGTCTATTCACTCAACCTCAGACTTTTCCCAATTCTCATTCTACGCTCATCCGAATTCACCCATTCCTCTTCCGGATGCTAGCTTGGCAGAAAAGCTCACCTCATCCACTCTCTTTCTCTCTCCTCGTCCTAATCCTATCCTTGGCTTTTACATGAATCTCTCTAAAAGGGTTTTGAAAGAAGGCAATCCCGACAATTGGAGACCGAGGTTCCCTCGGGCACCAATCTGAAGTCGTGGTCGTTGCCACTTCTGAGGGGTGTAACCCAATACGAACCCAACATAGAATCTCTGCAAATGACCAGATAAGTCCTATCCATAGGGAACAACCTCAGAGTCAACTAACGGTTCTTAGAACCCTCCTATTCCCTTCCTAGTTCCTTAGGTCAAACTAGGTGGCGACTCTAGTCAATTCCGCCTTATAGAGGCATAAGTCCGCGTGGAGCCCATTGAGAGCGGGTGTAGTGTACACTTGCACTCTCCCTTATGCTTTCTGGGAAAGACGGACGATTTAGTAGGTATTTGAGGGATGCCAAGAATAACGAGTTTTCACCCTCCACAGAATGGCATTTTCTAGGACCTAGGCTTCTCAGTCAAGAACCATATTTAGATAGACCCCCCTCATACCGAAAAATCTCCCTCCACAGGTATAAAATGTTTGATACTTATGAGATACCTGGGTAATTCAGTAAATGACTGTTCCCAATCACCGTAGACCCTTCTTATCGCTTCAGCACGGCCTAACCAAGCTTTATTGTAGCTGATCTTCCTTTTATATTCTGAACGGATAAGTTGAATCACAGTCTTCACTTGTAGTGCGGGGTTCTCTTTGACCCTTGGTATCATGACTTCAGCAATGAAATTGTAAGTCAAAAAACGATCATTACTCTCATCTAGGCTGGAGCGCATGTGTAAGGACTGAATTTCCGTAGTCGTCATTCAAATGAATTCTTCAACAGCATAGCTCGAAATGTGAAACTGCACCCTTGGCGGCACCTTAAGGTGTAAATTTTTCTATTATTCTCGGGTGCAACGAAATCTACGTTTCGCTCCAAGTGGTACTGTTTTACAGCAGTCACAAGAACATTTTTATCAGTAAATTCTTGACCCTTGACGAACTCATGGCCTGGCCTCCAATAGGGCAACCCACGCCGATCAATGTCGGATGGTATCTGGCTAATGGCATCAAGATCCACCTGCGATGAGAATGGCGCTGAAGGAGTGTACGGTGTGGAGGGCCCAGCTTCATCAACTATGTCATCGTCATCCGGTAAATCTTCTGGCTCCATCTCAGAATCATCATCCGAGCTCTACAGATTTTCCTCTTCAGCTTGCTGATGCTCGGAAAAATCATCGTCGCTTTCATTGTCTTCCACCGGAGAAGGTGCAGTTACATGCTCGAATTCAACTAGTATGGACTTTTAAGTTCAAAGTACTATTCATCTCCAAAAAGTTGGAAACCCAATTGCTTGATGTTGAGTGAAAATATGTGCCAACGTCTAATACTTTTGTATTATAATGTCCTGTAAGGACAAGTGCAAATAAGTCTAACCTGAAGCATGGTAATAAACTATATGGTTCCAATGACAAAGCCCTGAAAAGGAGCTTATAATTAAGATGATCATACTAAAAAGGGTATAGCTCTAGATGAGCCGTCAGACATGACAAATTACCGGTATATAAGGTAATCAGGTACCTGATGATAATAGAGATCTCGAGATATTATGTCATATCAATAATATGATGGACCGATATGTAATCAACGTTGATTATATTTATGTATATGCATGCAAATGTATGTAGCGCTACATGAAACAATGATGACGAGAACATTGAATTGATTTGTCAAAAGTACTTGAAAGACGCAAATGAGAAACAAAATTTCAACACATTCAAGTTGTGAATGTTACGAACTTAATGTCTACATAATGATGTGAATCCAGCTGGATACGAATGAGAATTCGTATGGAAAAGAGTGTGTTAAAATTCTTTTAATATACAAAACCTGTATTGGTGTATATAGATTTTTCAAAAGCCCTGCTATTGATTATAAAAGGCTTTATCCCCCGCAGTTAATTATTTTGAAGATATAAATATGGTTGAAATTATGATTAATTTGTATGGTTATACCTCCTATTTAATGTTTGGTCGAGCTTTAAAATTGTTGTGAAAGTTGTGGTTTTTGCACTGCCAAGTTGTGCATAGCAATGCACATAATATTGAGGCAGGCTGGTTGTTTGCTGATAATTTTCTTGCTCTTGTGGATAGTTACAGGTTGATGAATGATGCATGTGCGGTTGATGATGAGGCCCAACCTGCTTTTGTTGGCATAGAGGTTTTTGTGGATGGTAGCTCTGCTGTCGGTGGTGCAGGAGCTCGTTTTGTTTGTCGGAAGGAGAACAGTGAGGTTGTTGCTACAGGCCTTAAAGGTTTTGGTACTCGGTTACACCCGACACTGGTGGAAGCTTATGCGCTGAAGCTGGGAGTCCAGTGTGCGCTTGAAGCAGGTTTTGAGAGCATTCATGTTAGCTCCGATTGTAGCTCTAATATTTGCTATCTCCTAGGCAAGGGGGTTGTGGCTCCGAATGTTAAATCTTTGCTTGATGATGTACTAAATATGGGCTTATGTTTTGATGTTTGTAAATGGAGGTTTGTGCCACGTGCTCAAGACGTTGGTGCACATATCTTAGCAAATTTGGCAAGGGGAGGGCCTAATGAGATTTGATGGCTAAAACATGTTCCTCAATGTATTAAGGCTTCATGTGGTTAATGAAATTTGCTCATTTGGTTAAAAAAAAAAAACCCGTACAACAATGATAATACACCACAAAATAATAAGGATTTTATTGGTTCCCAAGTTTGTTATCTAATTCACTACTTATTAGTTCAAAAATCATAATAAAAAAATTAATAAATCTTAAAATCAAAAGTAATGAATGATAACATCATTTTAGTGTATCATCGTATACATATAAAAAATAAAAAATTTAAACAATAATACAACATAAATAATAATTGGTTCATAAGAAAAATACATGAATAATTCACCATATAAGGTTTAAAATACGTCATACAACAATAATAATACACCACAAAACAATAAATATTTTTATTGGTTCCAAAGTTTGTAATCTAATTCACTACTTATTAGTCAATGAATCATAATAACAATTTTAATGAATCATACTATCAGAATTAATGAATCATAACATCTTTTTAGTGTATAATCATAAACATATAAAATATTCTTTTTAAAGTTATCAAAATATATTCATGACTAGTCTTATTTTTAAAGAGTTCGAATTTAGATGAACAATGGTATAATCTTTTTTAATTTTTAATTTATATTTTAAAAATTATAATTATTTAAAATGTTATCATCCCTATGTACCCCATAAACAATCCAGCCATCACTGTCACACCGTACTTCATCCAAGCGGTAGCGTCAAATTTTTCTCCTTTAGGCGTCGTTCACCAAACGCAGGAAAACCTGCCTTTAACATAAAGGTGTATGTGCTTGTGTGATTAACCAACTATGATAAGCCATGTGGTTAACAAACCCACTAATAAATTGACACTTGTCTCCACTTTTTGATTAATGCCCTTAAATCTGTGATAATGTGGTAAACCAACAGCACCTTAGAGGAACCAAGGTCTTGTTCTACCATCACATAATCAACATCAATTTTCAACACTCGTTCAAGGTAAAGCTGATTTTATAAGATAGGTGGTGGGACCTACAGCAAATAAAAACCAATAATCATCTCCCTTTTTTTCCTCCACCGATATATCCACTTATCTATTTAATTATTTTTTTACTTCTAGAAACTCTTAAATTTTATTGATAATTGTGCTCTAAATATGATTTTTTTTAGTAAATACTACTAACCGAATATGACGTTAATGCCTTTTGTTGCTAGGTTTCTATTTTTTGTCCTGCTCGGTCTTCCTTCCTTCCCTGTCTCTCTGCTTTCGTATCCTGATCTCCTTCCCTTCTTCTACTCTTTCTCCAACGGGAGTACTTCGACCTCGGAACTGCTTTTAGATTTTCCCGGCTGGAGAATCAAATGGAGCTGGTTGCTGAGAGACGGTTTAAGGCCCTGCGAGGCCATCTGATTGCGGTAGATGACGATCTTCAGTCGCCAATTAGCAGAAACCTCACAGCTGGAGAGTACCTCTTAAGTAACTTTCCTCCCCTTCCCTCTTCTCTATCTCATCCCCTCAATATTGTGGGACATCGGTGATCTTCAATTCTCCGCTTAAGTTTGTACTGAAATCTGATTTTGCCTGGATGGTTGTTGGATGATGTTTAATGCGCACCTTTTATCTTAGTGGTAAATAAATGTATGAAGTAGACGTCTAACCAGAAACGCGCCTGTATGCTTTTACTATGTGAATTGCAAGAGAAAAAAACGACTATGCGCTTTCACTGTCGTTATTTGTGGGTTCTGCTTGCAATGAACTGATCCTCGTTCAGGTGTACGACAAACCTGTCTACCATAGAGAGGCCGTGGCTTAGCCCGCCTCATTAATATAGAAACTAGAATGGTTTTAGTGGGCTTGCTTGAATGAGACTTTATACTTTCAACGAACTCAACAATCGTTTTGAATCCTCGTTTTTTCTTTTGCAATTGAATGGTCGTTGGTGATTGAAAAGCTTTCCCCGTATGGGTAACTGGCGTATAGCTCAAATTAATTGCTTATTTAGAAAGAGATGGGCTGTAAAATGGTGTTAGGAAAAAGTAAAAGCTTGACTGTAAGCCCGTTTGACTAGCTTGCGAGGGAATATACTTATCGTCATTCGATAAGCTAGTTTACTAAACGGACTCTAAACTCAACAAGTTCCTGTCAGTTGTTGATACTTTCTGATGCCTTCTGCTATAATTATTAACATGTACGTATACTGTTGATTGCTCTCTGAGCTCCTTCTAGACCGTAAAATTTCAGTTTGAACTCTTTTATCTTTGAAATTCATCTAGCTCAGTTTTGGTGGTCAATAAAAGTAGATCAGCATCTTCTCTATTGCTTCCTCTCCGCTCTACTGTTTATCTTGCGGTCAGACTCGATGTAATCGTTTCAGAGGGATTGAAGAGTGCAAATATAACAACCAAAGAAGTTCTTATGGTGCATTCTACAATCCTAAACTATGAAGCTGCTTGTCATTATGGCTCAATAGTTAACACTTCGAAATTGAAATGCTGACATTAAGACAAGTAACTTTCTTGAAATATGTTGCTCCCCTGACAGTTTGAAAGCATCTGACAAAACATCTAGATAGTATCACAATATACTATATTAACATCATCAATTCATTTTTCAATGGCCATGACCTCTAAAATTGGTTCCTGTAGACCATTCGGATTTGATTGTTTCTGTTTTTGTACCTTGTAGCTCATTTATTTGTGAACGTTTTCATTCTTGAAAAGATGACATGGATAATTTTTCAGGCAAAGGTTATAGTGTGGTCCTTCCTGAAAAGTTAAACACTGGAAAATGGAATGTGTACAGGTCTGTTCTATGTACTTCAGTCCTGTTTTTTGTCTATGACTTGTGTAGATTCCTTGCTCACTTCATGATTATATTCCTTCGCAAAAAATGAATTTCCTTCACTCTGTTGACAGATCTAGACGTTCTCCGCTGAAGCTCATGACTACTTCTCCTGAACATCCTGAGATTAGAACATTACATGATAATTTTGTGTGAGATTCTCCCTCAATTTATGTGTGTATAGTGACTGAGGTGCAAAAACCTTTTTTTTTTACCTAGAAGCTGTCTGTTTCTCTCTCTCAAGACAAGGAAAGCGCTTATGACTATGCTAATGCAGACATGCTGTCAAGACATATCCAGATAACAAATATTTAGGCACAAGGCTTGGAGATGATGGTACAGTCGAAGAGTAAGTGGTTCCAGTTCAGCGTTATTGTGGTCCATGTTGAAGACCGTTATTATTCGGCCTCTTATTTTAGATCTCATATTACTTGTTGGTGACTACTAGAAGCTATAAATGGATGACATATGGAGAAGTTAGCGCTGCTCAATCGGCTGTTGGGTCTGCTCTACAGAATTATGGAGTAACTAAAGTAGGTGTGCCTTGGCTACCTTCCTTTCGTAATATATAGCCTTAGGCTCTTACTAATTAGTGCATGGATAGACTGCTTTTTCTGGTTTTTTGCTTGCACATGGCATCAATCTTTATACTTATAAAATGTTACAGGGAGCTTGTGTTGGAATCTATTTCATAAATAGACCAGAGTGGATGATTGTTGATCATGCCTGCTCGTCGTATTCATTAATCTCAGTTCCACTGTACGACACTCTTGGTTGGTACTCATCAAGTCGATCAAATTTTCTTCAGATTTCTTTGTTTGCCAGATCAGTTGGGATCCTGACATGTTTTTTTATTTACCTCAGGTCCGGATGCTGTTAGATATATCAGTAACCATGCAGAATTAAAGGCGATTTTCTGTGTGCCAACAACATTGAATGCTGTGAGTAATGCAAACTCTGTGACGGATGGTTACATAATGTGAACTATGATACACAAGACAAACCATCTAGAACACTAAAGACACATCTACTTATGTATTTATATAGTTTGTTGCTCATTTTGTTTTTCATCTGTTATTTTTGGAAGAAAGTGGCTGCAGAGTCTGAAGTTAGCAGGTACTTAAAAACTGTGAAACTGAAATTATATTAGTGGCTAGTAAGTCGGAGTACTCGTTTCAGTTTGGAAAATCTAGAAGCATAAATCAATGTTTTTGTTTTTTAGATGAGTGATGGAGTTGATTGAAGTGTGAAGCAGTAAATTATGGTTTGACGCCTTGCCCTCTATGCTATTTCTCTATGGGGATCTGCTGACTAATATTTCACTGCCATATGGGGCTGAATGTTAGCATAAATATGTAGTCTCCTCTCCTCTCCTAGTGACTGGTATGGACTCTTGGGCCAGTGGAAGAATAGATAAAGATCTCATGTATTACTAGTATGTAAAATGACTCCTTAGTAGGAGCTGCACATTTATCCCTGCTGGAATATGGACTCTTGGGCCAGTGGAAGAATAGATAAAGATCTCATGTATTACTAGATTGTGTGTGAGTGTCAATTTTGAAGAGACTAGGAAAGGGGAAACATTGAGCTTTTTGTATGTGATTGAAGAGTATAGAAAAGAAAACAATTTATATTTGTGCAGAGAGGTAAGTTGCTTGATTTCCATCAGTTTACCTAGTAGCAATTTCTGATAAAAGTTGTCTGTATATTGATGTAGAGTGGGGTCTGCTATGATCTATGTGAAGAATCTTGTGCAGAAACTATATTATATGTTATGATGCAGAGTGTTCTTGGATAATCCTGAATAGATTAGTGAAGAATTGGACTTAGTTCTGAATTCCATTCATTTGTTTGTTTATTATCTTCAGTGTTCCAGCTTTATTCGTGTAGTGTATTTGCATGGATGTAGCCATGTGTGTATGTGTATAGTAGCTAACTTCCTCCCCTCCTTCCTATAATGAATTGACAGTTGTTAAGCTTCTTATCCGAGATTCCAAGTGTTCGACTTATAGTGGTATGTTTCTTTGCTGAGAAGGTGACTTTGGCTTATGGTTTTCATTCCCTATTCTATTTGCTTGATTTGGCATCTGTGTATTCCAGGTTGCGGGAGGGACTGATGAAAACTTGCCCTCTCTTCCGGCTTCTTCAGGCATTAAGCTCATCTCATTTTCAAAATTGCTAAGCCAGGTAATTGATTTCATACTGGTGACGCTTCTTCATTTTCTGAACACTAAAGGTTAATCAAATGGGTTGTGTAGTTTCAGAGGGTTTTATTATTGATTGAAGATGTACAAAACAGATATACAATCCTATATTTATAGTAGAGTCATCTAAGGGAAGAGACACTTAGGAAGAGTCTAGAATAAACCCCTTGAAGTGCCTATCTAGGAATTATAAATAAAAAGTAAAGAATCTAAACAGGTATAATTAATTATAACCTGAACAGCCACTAGAGACTAATAATTACAGAATTAATAAAGAAACTATTTCCTAGGCTAATGGTGTTTGTTCGGTATATATTCCTTAACTGATATATCAACACTCCCCCTCAAGCTAGGTTTGTAGATATCATTCATACCTAGCTTGACGATAAGACTACGAAACCTAGGACTGTGAAGAGGTTTGGTAAACACATCTGCAATTTGATCTTCAGAGGGAGTGTCGCATAGATCAATCAAACCTCCTTCAACTTTCTCTTTGATGAAGTGTCGGTCAATCTCAATATGCTTGGTACGATCATGTTGGACAGGATCATGGGCTATGCTGATTGTTGATTTGTAATCACACCTCAGCTCCATTGGTCCCTTCCATTTGATTTCTAAATCAGAAAGGATAATTCTGATCCAGAGAAGTTCTCAAAGACCATGGGCAAGAGCTCTTAATTCAGATTCAGCAGAGGATCGGGCCACTACATTCTGTTTTTTGCTTCTCCATGTCACAAGATTTCCTGCTAGAAATACACAAAAACCTGTAGTAGACCTTCGATCCACAAGTGAGCCACCATAATCAGCATCAGTAAAGGCTTGAACTGTTAACTGCTCCCCCTTAAACAAAATTCCTTGTCCTGGACTTCCTTTTAGGTAATGCAGAACCCTATAGGCTGCTTCCAGATGTGGTTTCCTTGGGTCATCATGAATTGACTTAGGACACTAACCGCATAGGGCGATTTCCGGTCTGGTATGGGAGAGATAAATAAGCTTGCCACAGACGTTGATACATAGCTGAATCAACCTTGGGTTCATCATAGGCAATGTCAAGCTTTTGATTGGGATCCATTGGTGAAGTAGCTGGTCTACAAGCACCCTTTCCTCTCACTTAGCAAGTCCGTAATATACTTTTGTTGACTGATAAAGATGCCTTGTGATGAGCGAGTAACTTCAATCCCAAGGAAATACTTGAGAGAGCCAAGGGACTTCATCTCAAATTTTGATTTGAGTTGCTTTTCTAGACATTGTTTCTCTGCTAGATCATTACCGGTGACAATGTCATCAACATATACAAGAGGAATAGTCACTCCCCCTAGGCGAGAGTGCTTGAAGAATAGAGTATGATCGCCCTGACTTTGACTATACCCAGCAGCGCGAACAATCTTGGAAAAGCGGTCAAATCAAGCTTGAGGGGACTGTTTGAGGCCATATAAAGCCTTTTTCAATCGACATATTTTTGAGGAGGTAGATGCTGATGCTGAATCACCATTGAAGCCCGGGGGAATGCACATGTAAATCTCATCATGTAGATCACCATGGAGGAAAGCATTCTTGACGTCAAATTGTGATAATGGCCAATCGAAGTAGGATGCCAAGGATAAAAGAATGCGGACATTATTGAGTTTGGCCACAGGAGCAAAGGTTTCCTGATAGTCAATGCCATATGTCTGAGTATACCCTTTAGCCACAAGGCGAGCTTTGTACCTCTCGAGTGAACCATCAGCTTTGTATTTGACATTAAAGATCCACCTGCAACCAACAACATGCTTGCCAGCAGGTTTAGTCACAATTTCCCAAGTATGATTTTGTTCAAGAGCTCAAATTTCCTCCTGCATGGCATCCCTCCACTCTTTCTTGCTCAATGCTTCAGAAACAGAATTAGGTATTCGGATATCATTAAGGCTTTGAACGAACAAGGCATGAGAAGGAGAAAAATTGTTAAAGGTAACAAAATTAGCCAAAGGATAGAGAGGAGCTTTGGTGCACTGACGTACACCTTTGCGCAAGGCAATTGGTGGAGAGGACTTTTGAGGAAGAGAATCATTACCTGGGTTAAACGCTTGGTCCTGCGTCAGCTACGAAGTCGACCCGTGCTCTCTTGAATACACCCGTGTCACATGAGGTGGGGTGGTTTGGTCTTGGTTGAAGGATTTGGTAGAAGATGGAGTAGGTTGAGTTGGGGGTGAATTCGGGGTTCGTGAGTTGGGAGATGATGATTGTTGGTCAGATTGAGATGGTTGTGAATCATGTGTGAGTGGTGGTATGTCCGATGATGATGGTTGTGAATTAGGCAGATTTGGTGAAGAGGGTGTAATAGTGTAGGTAGGGAGTGGTGGAGCAATCTGAGGATCCTGAGTAGGGGACAAAGAAGTGGTAGAGTTGGGCTAAAATGGGCCAGCTTCATGAGAGGTAACGTCAGCAGTGATGTAGCTTCTTTTTGTGGCGGGATTGTAGCACTTGTATCCTTTTTGGGTTGGGGAATAGCCCAAAAAAAATACACTTAGTAGATCGTGGGTCCAATTTCCCCCTTTGAGGTGGAGGAATATGAACAAAAACAGTACAACCGAACACTCGTAGATCAAGATCAGAAGAGATTTTGGTATGGGGGAAGAAGTGACGAAGGCAATCAAGAGGGGATTTATTTCGAAGCACACGAGTGGGCAGTTTATTGATAAGGTGACAGGCTGTGAGAGTAGCTTCCCCCTAATAATGTTTAGGAGTATTGGACTGGAAAAGTAGGGCACGACTTACTTCAATAAGGTGGCAGTTTTTTCTCTCAGCAATACCATTTTGTTGAGGTGTGTATGGACAAGAAGACTCATGGACAATACCTTTTGACATGAAAAACGATGTGACATTTTGATTGAAATAATCGAGGGCATTATCAGAATGGAAGCGTTTAATAGTGGTGGAAAATTGATTGTGAATCATATTGTAGAAGATGGGAATAATTGTACTCACTTCACTTTTGTGTTTCATTAGAAAGACCCATATACAACGAGTGCAGTCATCAATAAATGTGATGTACCAACGTGCACCAGAAATGTTAGCAACCGGAGAAAGACCCCAAACATCACTATGAATAAGATCAAAAGGAGAATGACTTATTGTATTGCTTTGTGGAAAAGATACACGAGAATGCTTAGCAAGTTCACACATCACATTGGAAGGTGGAAATATCAATACCACTAAAAAGATTAGGAAATATGGTTTTGAGAACATGAAAGGATGGATGACCAAGACACTGATGGTGGAGCCAAATGGTGTTGATATCAGTAGTGACGGTGGTAAGAGCTTTTTGTGGGGGGTTGGCGACAACCAGTGTATCAAGATAGTACAGTCCTTCTCGTTGCTTAGCAGTTCCAATCGTCCTCCCCGTGCGCAGATCCTGTAGGATACACCATGAAGGAAAGAAAACAGCAAAACAATTAAGGTCCTCGGTTAGTTTGTAGATAGAGGCAAGATTCATGGCCAAGTTTGGAACATGTAGGGTATTTTTCAGATGCAGTTGATCAGAATTCCAGCAAACAGTTACGAATGTTTGGGATCGAAGGCATAGTGGCAAGATGATGGATCAAGTGTGTAGTAAGCTGAAAGAGCTAAAAAGTAGCCTTAAAGGAATCAACCAGCATCATTTTTCAGATATCAGTGGTAAGACGGATGAAGCTGAAAAGAAGTTAAATGGCATTCAAGAAAGACTAAGGGATGATCTACAAAACGAGGAGCTGATCAGAGAGGAGAAAATCGCTACTTGTCATTTGAAACAGCTGTCCATTGCGGAGAACAGTTTCCTTAGGCAGAAGAGTCATTGTGAATGGCTAAAATCCATGGACAGCAACACGAAGTATTTCCATGCAATTATCAAAAGGCGCCATGCTAGGAATACTATTATTTCTCTTGATGGGCAGGATGGTGAATGTAAAACCACACCAGATGAGATTTCGAGAGAATTAGTTTACTTTGAGAAACTTTTGGGGACATCTACTAGCTGTGTAAAGATTGACCAAGAGGTAGTTAACAGGGGCCCAACGATCCCAAACTGTGCAGAATCTGACCTGTGCAGAGGGATATTGGATAAGGAAATAAAGACATCCCTATTTTCTATTCCTGACTCTAAGGCACCTGGCCCAGATGGTTATAGCAGTGCTTTTTTTAAAGACACATGGGAGGTGACAGGGCCGTTAGTGTGTGCAGCTGTAAAAGAGTTCTTCTCATCAGGTAGACTGCTAAGGAAAATCAACTGTACTGCAATCAGCCTCATACCAAAAAAGGAGAATCCAAGAGGTGCGTGTGATTTTAGGCCTATTTCTTGCTGTAATGTGATCTACAAGACTATTAGTAAAATTCTTGCAAATCGACTTCAAGGATTTTTGGGAAATATCATCAGCCCAAACCAGGCAGCATTCGTCAAAGGAAGATCCATCTCCCATAACGTCCTCCTCTGTCAAGAATTGATTAAGGGATACAAGAGAAACGTCATCTCGCCTAGATGTATGATGAAAGTGGACCTACAGAAGGCTTATGATAGTATCAATTGGGGTTTTGTCCATGACATCCTTATAGCACTTAATTTCCCGGCTAAATTTGTGGGATGGATCATGGAGTGTATTACCACACCAAGCTATTCAGTGGTGGTTAATGGGAGTTTGAAAGGTTTCTTCCCAGGGAGAAAGGTCTGAGACAAGGTGATCCCATATCGCCCTACATCTTTGTAGTGTGTATGGAATACCTAAGCAGGTTGTTTATGAGCCTTAAGACTATGAAAGAGTTTCAGTTTCATCCGAAGTGCAAGAAGCTTAATCTGACACATCTTTGCTTTGCAGATGATCTCATGTTCTTCTGTAAAGCAAAGCATGGGGCTGTTAAGGAGATGATGACTCTGTTTACATGCTTCTCTAAGGTGTCAGGGTTGGAAGCAAATATGAACAAAACCAAAGTGTACATGGCTGGGGCTACTGATGACTTCAAGACCTACTTAAGAGTTAACTACAATCTGGAGGAAGATAAGTTGCCATTCAAGTACTTGGGGGTTCCTCTCAGTCCTACCAAGCTTTCCGCACTGGAATGTCGGGATCTGGTGGACAAACTTGTGGGGAAAGTTCAGAGTTGGCCTTCTAGGTTCCTCAGCTATGCAGGAAGATTGCAACTCATCAAATCGGTACTTCTTTCTATGCAAATTTATTGGATGTCTATCTTTGCCCTCCCGAAAAAGGTGATCAAGGAAGTCATAGCTATCTGTAGGGCCTTCCTATGGACAGGTAATACCAACTCCAAGAAAGCAAGTATTGCTTGGAAGAAAGTGTGTCAACCGAAGTCGTCTGGAGGACTTGGGGTGAAATGCCTAGAAACATGGAACAAGGCAGCCATTTGTAAGCAACTGTGGTATATTGAAACAAATGCAGATACATTGTGGGTCAAATGGGTGCATGAATACTATATAAAGCATTATACTCTCTGGGATGTACATGCCCTGACAGACAGCTCTTGGTGTTGGAGAAACCTTATGAGGAGCCGACAACTTATGTTAGAGCACTTTGGTGAAGGCAGCTCAATTAACTGGCCATGTCGAAATGGGTACTTCTCTATCAGCAAGTGCTACGAGAAGATGTTCAAAAAAGAACCAGTGGTGGAGTGGGACAAAGTGATTTGGAGCAAAGGGAATTTCCCTCGACACTCGTTTATCACTTGGTTAGCAGTCTACGGAAGACTTGCAACTAAGGATAGGCTGAGAAATTGGGGGATGACGGCTGATGAAAATTGTGTACTTTGTCATGATGGTAGAGAATCAGTAAAACACTTGTTTTTTGAGTGTGGGTATACTAATGAGGTTTGGAAAATAGTCTGGAACCAATATGGAGGAATTAGAAGTCCAAGGAACTGGGACAGAATAGTTAGGTGGGTTAGTAGAACATGGAAAAAACGGTGTAATAGGAATAGAATGAATTCTTGTGTGTTCACCGCTCTCATATATTGTCTATGGAAGGAGAGGAACAATAGGATCTTTCGGGACCTCTGTTGCACAGCACAACAATGTGCTAACTATGTAATTAGGGCAGTGGCATCTTCTAACCTATAGGTTGTGTAGCTCCTTCGGTTCTTGTGATGATTAATATACTACTACTTATCAAAAAAAACAACACGTGTAGAGCTTCCATCAGCAGTGGTAATGTGTTCAGGTGTGGAACAGGGGTGATAATGAGAAAATAAAGAGGAAACAACAGTCATATGAGAGGTGGCACCCGAGTCCAAGATCCATTTGAAGGGAGAGGTTTGTTCTGAAGCATTAAGACAAAAATGAGTAGAGGTCTTACCTTGCAAGGCCAAAGAGCTATGACCAGAATCATTTGAGGCATCAAGAGACTCCAACATCACACGAAGTTTATGTATTTTCTCCGCAGAAATGGGTGAAGGAGTAGCAGAGTTGCCTGCAGTATAACGGGATGAGGGAGTGGCTGAGTTAGCACGCCCAACACTAGATCCACGCCTTTCCTGGCCCTTCTTTTCTTTTTGTAGATGGGGATATAGCTTCCAGCACTGGTTCACATTATGATTAGATCTTTTGCAATGTTCACACCATCGTCCTCCCTTATTTTCCTTAGTCGCCTTAGCATCTGAAATAGCAGATTTGGCAGCGAGAGTGGTGCTGTCAACTGTCTTGGTGCTCATCTTGATATTACGCCTACTTTCTTCATATTTGACAGTAGCAATGGCAGAAGATATAGCTGGAAGAGGAGTGGTGTTGAGGATCTGTGCTCGAATCTGATCATATTTTGGATTTAAACCAGACAAGAAACAGTAGAGGCGTTGCTGATTTATATAGTTCTTGTGGAGGGTTGCATCAGCAGCATTAGACCACCTCATTATTTGATACTGGTCAAGTTCAGACCACTGTCGCTGGAGGTCTGTAGCATATTCTGTGACAGACTGCGAGTTCAGACCACCGTCGCTGGAGGTCTGTCTCATAGACAAACACACCATCTTTGACAGCAGAATAGGACTGCTTTATGAAATCCCAAATGTCTTTGGCTCTATCCATATAGAGACATGTGCTGTTGATATTGGGATCCATCGAGTCCCATAACCAGACCCGTATATTGGCATTCATTTTTTCCCAGCTTGCAGCATCTGTACCTTCTTCTGGTGTAGAAGCAGAAAGATGCACTTCAAGATCCTTGCCGCGGAGAAGAGTGTAGACCAGCTTTGACCATCCAAGGTAATTCTTACCATTGAAACGGTATGATAGCTGGATAGGAGGAAGATCAAATATTTGTTGTCGAAGAACAGTTGCTGCTGCAGCAGCAGCTGAGACAATAGTTGAGTGGTCAAGGTGATTTGTGGGTGAACCAGTTTCTGTAGACATGATCGAACCCTTGGTGAGGAGACTCACGCTGATAGTGAAGAAAAAAGAATTGAAGGCAGCAAAGGGGTGGAGACACCCAAAGAGATTCTATAGGCGTAGAAAGTTGAGATGCAAAGGGGTGGAGACACCCAGAAAATTAGAGCATAGACAGGAGTGAACAAAGGCTGCTCAAAGGGCAGAGATCAGTTGAGTTTGGATCAGATTAGGCTCTGATACCATGTAGTTTCAGAGGGTTTTATTATTGATTGAAGATGTACAAAACAGATATACAATCCTATATTTATAGTAGAGTCATCTAAGCGAAGAGACACTTAGGAAGAGTCTAGAATAAACCCCTTGAAGTGCCTATCTAGGAACTATAAATAAAAAGTAAAGAATCTAAACAGATATAATTAATTATAACCTGAACAGCCACTAGAGACTAATAATTACAGATTTAATAAAGAAACTATTTCCTAGGCTAATGGCGTCTGTTCGGTATATATTCCTTAACTGATATATCAACAGGTTGTTTGATGAACTTTGTAGTTTCACATAGGCAAGATCCTGGAATTTAGGATGACTTCCTGGAAAGCTAAGATGTTGACAAAGAAAACCTAGTCTGACCTTAGAAAGTCACTGCCTGATAAAAAATAAAGTTCCTTAGATATTGTCATTATTATATTGAGGGATGGGTATGAGTACTGTACAAGTGAACATTCAACATACCCGTTATTTAAAGCTAGCTACAAGCTCGACATTGTACTAGTAACTTAATGTACATTGCCTTTTAATAACGTCATGGAATTTAGGATGACTTCCTGGAAAGCTAAGATGTTGACGAAGAAAACCTAGCCTGATCTCAGATAGTCACTACCTAATATTGTGATGGGAATGGAGGAACCACTCTGGGAAAGGGATGGAAAGGATATGAAAGAAGAAGAAAATGGAGAAGAAGAACAATACAGGACAGCAGTTGGTGCCACCAAGCAATTGACAGAGAAGAAGGGGACCACCCACAACAAACCTTATCCACTCGTTACTATTATCAGCACTTTCCAGTATTACTTTTATGTTGCTTTTCTTTGTGTGTCGACTAGCTAGTATAAATAGGCAGCAGGATAGCTAGAGGGGGGCATCGGGGAACTTATCTATTTTGGCCACACAGTGGATTAGACAGGGCTTGTCCCCGAGTGTCGATAGGCTCCATTTTTGGAGAGCACCGTGTTGTTTGCTTAGCCATTTCTGGCAATACCTCTGTATGGCTTTATGCCTACCATTTTCCCCAATTTCTAATGAACGATACATTGCTGAGAGTAAGTGGGAAGTCTTATTATCGGTGGTCCTATCATATTGTCATTATTATATTGAGGGATGGACATGGGTACTGTACAAGTGAACATTCAACATGCACATTATTTAAAGCTAGCTACAAGCTTGACATTCCATAAGTAATTTTATGTACATTGCCTTAATAACATCATATTTTTAGGGCTGCACCTGCTTGAAACCATTTGTCTCACCTGCACCTGAAGATATTGCAACCATATGTTACACTAGTGGAACTACTGGAACACCAAAGGTGAACTGCATTTCAGTCAGACACTACCTTTGATTTAGTGTCTTCTCTGGCAGCTGACACTTATCTTCTGATGAAGGGAGTTGTATTGACGCATGAAAATTTTATCGCAAATGGTGCTGGTGTAAATCTCGTGGTCAAATTTTATCCAACTGACATGTAAGTATATGATTTTACCCTTCAACTATTTCATTCATGTATCAGCTCAAACTGAACTTTATGTTCTCTTTGCTCTGCACAGAAAAGGTTGCATTCATATATTCTTGTGTTTTAATATAATCCACAAGTGTATCTAATTTATATGCTTTATTTTCCAGCTACTTGTCCTATCTTCCCCTGGCACACATTTATGAGCGAGCAATCCAACACTCTTTTGTGACCTATGGTTCTGCTATTGGCTTCTACCAGGGGGTATGTGATGCTAGATTTGATCTGAATGTTCCTGTTAATCTCCTAGACAAAGTTATGTAGACTGTTGTAGTTTGCTTGAGCGAACAAGACACATGAGAATGCCAAATACTGAATGTATAGCAGCTTTATAGGTTTCTGGAAAATGACTGTGGAGTACTCTTCCCATTATTAATATATCTCTTGTTTAATAAGCTGCCCGCTGACTTGTTGTCATTTACTGTTTTCCTAATCTTATGATTATGGTGCTCAAATAGACTCATGGCGCAATCAAGTTTTTTTTTTAAATAATCAAGTTTTTTTTTTTAAAATAGTAACCACTCGCTTTCTCTCTCTTCTCTGGAGATTTTGCGGGCGACCTTCCTTGCGATGGGGAAATCCTCCTCCAAGAAAAAAAAGGCAAAGCCTCCCCTCCCACAAGCTTCCCCTAGTCTAGGCGATGGGGTGGGAAAGGAAAATTTGGAAGTCGCAGCAGCAACTAGAGTCCAGGCCAATCCAGAACTGCCGCTGAGTCAAAAATCGCCTGAGAAGAAAACTCCCGATTTGGAAGGACTGAAAGCTCAAATCAACCTGGCAAATCAACCTAAGCTTCCTGGAGTAGATGCGCAAGTCAGGGGGGAAAATCTAGCCCAATCGACAAACCCTAAAAAAAGCCCCAATTTCTCAAATCCCTCAATTTCATGGGCCAGCTTGTTCGCTGACAACAGGCTGAAACATTCTGGAGCAGAACTTGAGTACATCAAGCCTATTGAAGAAGATGGAGAGCTATCCATAACAGTGGAAGAAGAGGAAATCCAAGGAGAAATTGAGTTTTGGAAAAACTCAACAGTGAGTTTCATCCTTGGGATCGATCTTCCTTTTTCTACCATGGATAAGGAACATTTGGGCAGGCCTGGGTATTGAAGCCATTTACAAGCTACAACAAGGAGTCTATCTTACCAGATTCTCCAATGAACAAAGCAAATCCAGCGCCATCGAAGGAAGCTGGACTTTCAGTGGAAGACCATTATTCGTAAAACCTTGGTCAGAGGACTTTGAACTAAAGAAAGAAGTGGGGAACTTCTTTCCAATCTGGATCAAGTTTCCTCTTCTCAAGCTCCAGTACTGGAATAAGAAAACCCTTAGTAAGCTTGCAAGCCTTATTGGCCAGCCCCTCTTTATGGACAGATGCACCATTAACAGAGAGCGTCTTGGCTTTGCTAGGGTTTTAGTTGAGGTTGTCAATGGGCAGAAGCTGCCTGAACAGGTCAAAACCAATGACAAAGGAGGTCCCATCCTCCAAGATGTGGAATATGAATGGAAACCGACTTGGTGTAACTTGTGTAGCAAATTGGGACATACAGAAAATAAATGCAGAGCTGCTACAAAAAAAAATCTGGGTTGAGAAGAGCAGAACTGAAGGTGCTGATCACACTGTCCCTCCTCAAGAAAAAGAGAAGGCAACCAGTAAGGCTTCTGATCAGCAGGACCTTACTGCAGGTGGTGAGATTTCCAGAGCTCAGCAGAACTTAGATGATGGTTTCAGGACTTACATCGCTTCAAAAAAAGCTAGAAGGAAAGTCTTTGGACAGGGCAGCTCTTCTAAAAGTCCAAAGCTCTCAGAGAAAATAATCTCCACCATCGTGGAACAAACTGAGGTTTTATCCAGCAGCTCAGATGAAGATCATAAGAGTGATAGTGATTGCGAATCAAACCAAGGTAGTCAATATGATGATGATCCAAATAGCGAGCTGGAATACTAGGGGCCTAAACCACCCAAATAAGCATGATGCGGTCAGGAGATGGATAAAGGAGAATGGTCTGACTTTTGGAGCTGTTTTGGAGACCAAAGTTGCTAGGAATAACCTACAAAACAGTGAGAGACTTTGTTTTGGAAGATGGAAAACTGTCTCAAACATAGACCATGTTGAGAAGGCTCGTATTATTTTGTTTTGGGATGACTTAGAATGGGAAGTACAACCTATCCTTTTGACAGATCAATTGATCCACTGTGAAGCTGTCTCCAAAGCTAATGGCAGCACTCTGGCTGCCACTTTTGTTTATGCAGCAAATGACCACTTACAGAGAGGGAGATTATGGCAAGATCTTGAGCTTATTAGCACCACCATGTCTAAACCGTGGACCCTCCTTGGAGATTTCAACGTTATCAAAGGTAGAGAAGAACGGGAGGGAGGCAGTGGTGCGCTAGGTAATGATATCCTCGAGTTCAGAAACTTCCTGCACAATACCAGCTTGGAAGATTTGAAGTATATGGGATATTTCTTTACCTGGTGGAATAAAAACGAGGGAGGAAAGACTATCTGGTCTAAGCTGGATAGAGTCCTGGTCAATGGAGTGTGGACAGCCACGTTTGGTAACTCTTTTGCGCAATTCTTACATCCAAATCTCTCCGACCATTGCCTTTCCATTGTTAAAGTGCAGGAGAGAATCAATTTTGGCCCCAAACCATTTAAATACTGCAAGATGTGGAGTACTCATGCAGAATTTAAACAGTTGGTTAGGGCAGTTTGGGATAAATCTCACCAAGGATCCCTTATGAGCCAAGTTTGTGGCAAGTTGAAGGAGTTGAAGAACATCTTCAGACAGTTGAATCTGAAGCAATTCTTTGACATTAGCGGAAGAGTAGAGGAGGCTCAGAAAGATCTGGATGACATTCAAGAGAAACTACAATTTGACCTCTTCAACGATACCCTAATCAGAAGTGAGAAGATCGCTGCTTGTAAGCTCAAGCAACTCTACCGTGCGGAGGAAAGCTTCCTCAAACAGAAAAGTCATTGCAACTGGCTCAAATCTGCGGATAGAAATAACAAGTATTTCCACGCTGTCATCAAAAGACGATATGCTAGGAATTCTATTACTTCTATCCTTGGAAGCGATGGGCAACTCAAAAGCAATCCAGAGGATATCTCCTCTGAATTTGTCTCTTATTTCCAAAACCTATTGGGCACTTCTCCTGATTGCCTGAAGCTAGACAATGAGGTGGTGAACCGAGGGGCACTTATTTCTGATGAAGATATACCAGGCCTTTGTAGTGAGGTAGGGAATGAGGAAATTAAGAAGACTCTCTTCTCTATTCCTGATTTCAAGGCTCCTGGTCCTGATGGATACAGCAGCGCTTTTTTTAAAGACACTTGGGATATTACTGGTCCACTTATTTCTCAAGCAGTCAAAGAGTTCTTTAACACAGGTTACCTGAGGAAAAGCATTAACTGCACAGCTATCACTCTTGTTCCCAAGAAGGACAATCCCAGCAGACCGAATGACTATAGACCTATCTCATGTTGTAATGTGGTCTATAAGACCATCAACAAGATTTTAGCCAATAGGCTTCAGCAGGTTTTGGAAACCATCATAAGCCCAAACCAAGCTGCTTTTGTCAAAGGAAGATCCATCTCCCACAAGATTCTGCTATGCCATGAGCTTATCAAGGGTTACAAAAGAAATAAAGTATCACCCAGGTGTATGCTTAAAATCGACCTCCAAAAGGCTTTTGATAGTGTGAGCTGGGATTTCATCCAAGACCTCCTCTTAGCTCTCAATTTCCCTCCTATCTTTGTTGGATGGCTCATGGAATGTATCACCACTCCTAGTTTCTCAGTAGTTGTCAATGACAGCCTTAAGGGGTTCTTCCAGGGGAAAAGAGGGCTTCGGCAAGGGGATCCTATCTCTCCCTATATTTTTGTACTTTGTATGGAATACCTCAGCAGACTTCTTATCAGCCTAGAGACTGAAAAAGACTTCTATTACCATCTGTTGTGCAGAAAGATGAAACTTACCCACCTTTGCTTTGCAGATGATCTTATGCTTTTCTGTAAAGCTAAAGCTGGTCCAGTTAACAAAATGATGAGGCTTTTTACCACCTTCTCCCAAACCTCGGGGTTGGAAGCAAATCTTAGCAAGACAAAGGTATTCATGGCTGGAGTTGATGAGGAGTTCAAAGCTTACCTCTACTCTAACTTCAGTCTGGAGGAAGGCCAGCTACCCATCAAATACCTTGGGGTCCCCCTTAGCCCTACCAAGCTCTCTGCTATAGATTGCCAAGATTTGATAGATAAGTTGGTTGGTAAGATCAAGAGCTGGCCCTCTCGATTCCTCGGCTATGCAGGACGACTCCAACTCATCAAATCAGTGTTATTATCCATGCAAATCTATTGGATGAGTATCTTTACGCTTCCAAGGAAGGTTATCAAGAATATCATTGCTATTTGTAGAGCTTTCCTATGGACGGGGAATACTGATTCCAAGAAGGCAAGTGTGGCTTGGAAGACAGTGTGCCAACCAGTGGGGAGAGGTGGTCTTGGTATTAAGTGCCTTGACACCTGGAACAAAGCCGTCATGTTCAAACAGATCTGGCAGATTGAGAATAAGCAAGACACCTTGTGGGTGAAATGGGTTAATGGCTATTACCTAAAAGGACAATCTATTTGGGATGTAAGCATCCCTAGTGACAGTTCTTGGTGTTGGAGGAATCTTTTGAATCTTAGACAACATGTCATTCAGCATCTCTCAGAAGGCAATGGAGTTGTCTGGCCCATCCTGGGTAACAGTTTCTCTATAAAGAAGTGCTATGGAAAGTTGCATGTGACTACCCCAAAAGTTCAATGGAGCAAAGTGATTTGGAGTAAAGGGAACTTTCCCAGATACTCTTTTATCTCTTGGCTAGCTGTTAATGGGAGGTTGGCCACTCGAGTTCGAATGAGGAAATGGGGAATAACCACGGACGAAGTGTGTGTCTTATGCTGTAGAGAAAGGGAAACTCTGAAGCACTTGCTATTTAGATGCAACTTTACTTATGACATCTGGAATGCTGTCTGGAATCATTTCGGAGGTATTAGAACACCTAGAGATTGGCCTAGCCTAATTAGATGGGTTAGCAATAGATGGAGGAAAAAATGTAACGCTCACAAAACTCTCTTTTGTCTTCACTTCTCTTATCTACTTTGTTTGGAGAGAAAGGAATAACAGAATATTTAGGAATACCTCTTGTACTGCACAGTCTTGTATCGGAGGAGATTTGAGTTTTACGCTGCTCATCTGACGGGAGTGCCTGATGCAGTCCTGAAAGGAATCTTTCGGAGTGGGTTGAAGGATACGATCAAGAAGGATTTGATTTTATTTGAGATTCACGACCTTCCCGGCTTGATGAAGGCGGCGAAAAGAATTGAAGAGAGGAATGAATTTGGGAAACCTAAATCGACCGCGGCAGTTGAAATTGGGGAAAAAAGTGTCGGGCGTACACTGGAACTCGCATCCAAGAAAAATATTATTTCTGCCTTTTCTGGGAGTCGCGTCGACCAGAATAGGGATGTCGCAATCCCTAAATCGGGATCTTTATCTTCGGCGCAGTCTAGCGCGTCTTCCTCTTCCTCCACTAGATTCAGGCGAATCTCTGATGAAGAGATGCAGAGAAGGAGATCGCTGGGTCTTTGTTACAGGTGCGGTGATAAATGGAATGCGGCCCACAGATGTAAGGTAGCGGGTTTGCAATTGTTACTGACCGAAGGCGAAGATGGGGAGGAACACGCGTTCGAAATCTGTCCTGATTCCCCCAGTTCTGGTGACACAGAGGATGAAGTAAAGGCTGAATTATCCCAGCTGTCCTCGGTGGGTTTTCCCTCTCAGAGATCATTGAAAGTTGTTGGACACCTGGCTGGTGAGCAAGTTTTGGTTCTCATTGACAGTGGGGCCTCGCACAATTTTGTTTCAGATAAGTTGGTGCAGAGATTACAACTTGAATTGGATAAGTCTGTCCGTTTCGGTGTTACAATCGGGAATGGGGAAACTATTTTCCGCCAAGGTATATGCCGTGCGTTGCAACTTGGATTGCAGGGCGTGGAATTCACTGTGGACTGTCTTCCATTCAATCTGGCTGGTGTGGATCTTGTTCTTGGATTCGATTGGCTGGCCGCCTTGGGTGACACCCAAACCAACTGGAAGAACTTGTCGATTAAGTTTCAATGGCAAGGTAAATTGGTACATCTCCAAGGCGATCCCACTTTTTCGATTGTTGAAGGGGGAGTCAAGTCGACCTTGAAGGCGATGCAGGATGAAGGGGAGGGTTGGCTCTGTTTATTGGAAAGCAAATTCCAAGTTACGGTTTCTGGTGATCAGTTGGATGAAGTGGCTGAAACTGGTTTACAGAAGGTGCTGTCTTCTTTTCCTACTGTTTTCCAACCCCTAGACTCATTGCCCCCTAAGCGATTTCATGATCACCACATACCTCTGAAGCCTAACTCTATTCCGCCTAATATCCGTCCTTACCGTTACCCTCATTATCAAAAGAACCAGATTGAAAAAATTGTTCACGAATTACTGTCTGCCGGTTTTATCCAGCCCAGCAACAGTCCCTTCTCAAGCCCTGTTCTGTTGGTAAAGAAGAAATCTGGAGAATGGAGGTTTTGTGTGGACTACCGTGCCCTCAACGACATCACTATACCAGATAAGTTTCCATTACCTACCATTGATGAACTTCTGGATGAATTGTTTGGTGCTGCTGTTTTCTCCAAGTTGGACCTTAAGTCGGGCTATCACCAAATCAGGGTTAGGGAGGGCGATGTCCACAAGACAGCTTTCAGAACGCATGAGGGTCATTACGAGTTCTTGGTAATGCCCTTTGGTCTTAAGAATGCTCCAGCCTCCTTCCAATCGCTGATGAACCACATTTTTAAACCCTTCTTGCGTCGAACAGTTCTAGTTTTCTTCGATGATATACTAGTTTACAGCAAGACTGTTGAGGAGCATCTGTCACACTTACAAGAAGTTCTTTCGGTTCTGGCTGAAAACCAACTGAAAGTGAATTTCAAGAAGTGTAGTTTTATGAAGAGCAAACTGGATTACTTGGGGCATATCATTTCTGGTAATGGTGTGGAGGTGGATCCAGAGAAAGTGCAAAGTATGTTGTCTTGGCCGACACCGAAGTGTGTCAAGGAGCTGAGAGCCTTCCTTGGACTGACAGGTTATTACAGGCGTTTTGTGCAAGGCTATGGATTGATAGCCGCTCCTCTGACTTCCTTGTTGAAAAAGGATTCATTTTTATGGTCTGATGCTGCACAAAAAGCCTTTGATCATCTGAAAACCGCTTTATCTTCTGCTCCAGTCTTAGCTTCCCCGGATTTTGATACTCTTTTCGAAGTGGAAACAGACGCTTCGGGCAGAGGGATAGGAGCGGTGCTGATGCAGAAAGGCCGCCCAATTGCGTTTCTCAGTCAGCCCTTCTCTGCTAGAGGTTTATCCAAGTCCGTTTACGAGAAAGAACTCATGGCAGTTGTTTTCGCTGTCCAGAAGTGGAGACATTATCTTTTGGGTAGGAAGTTTCTTATTCGTACTGATCAGAGAAGTTTAAAATACTTGTGGGAGCAGAGGCTAATGACTGAAGATCAGTACAAGTGGGTGACTAAACTGCTGGGTTTTGATTTTGATATCTGCTATAGACCGGGCAAGGAAAATACAGCAGCTGATGCCCTATCTAGAGTAGAAGGTAATGCGTCCCTTTTTCCCTTATCTACGGTGGTTTTTGAGGGTTGGAAGGATGTGGAAGGTGAAATCCAGCAGGATTCAGGGTTAAGACAAATCACTCAAGATCTGATTGTGAGTGCAGACAGTCATCCCGGTTATTCACTGAAGAACGGCCATCTGTTTTTCAAAGGGAAGTTGGTGCTGTCTTGTACTTCCCAGCTTATTCCTACAATCCTCAAGGAGTTCCATGTCACTCCCTGCAGTGGGCATTCTGGATATCTACGCACCTTTAAGAGGATTTCTGCCGTAGTATATTGGAAAGGCATGAGGGCTGATGTCAAGAAGTTTGTGGCCGCTTGTGAGGTGTGTCAGCGGGTTAAATACAGTGCCCTTTCACCAGCTGGGTTACTGCAGCCTTTGAGCATTCCAGAAAGAGTGTGGGAAGACATCTCGATGGATTTTATTACGGCTTTACCTAAGGTAAAGGGGTATGACACAGTTTTGGTGGTAGTGGACAGGTTTTCTAAATTTGTCCATTTTCTTCCTTTAAAACACCCTTATACAGCAAAGGAGGTGGCTGCTGTTTTTGCTAAAGAAGTCGTCAAACTGCATGGGTTCCCTAAATCAATTGTTTCGGATCGAGATCCCCTTTTTCTCAGCAATTTCTGGAAAGAACTTTTCAGATTGGCGGGTACCTCCTTGTGTTTCAGCTCTGCTTATCACCCCCAATCCGATGGTCAGACCGAGGTTGTAAATCGTTGCTTGGAGGACTATTTGAGATGTTTCTCTTATCAGAAACCTCAGTTGTGGTTGAAAGCACTTCCATGGGCTGAATATTGGTTTAACACCACTTTTCAGCAAAGTTTGGGTACCACTCCTTTCCGGGCTTTGTATGGTCGTGACCCTCCTACTCTATTACGGTATAGCCCCTTGGGTTCTTTGATTGATGAGGTGGATGTGATGTTGACTGAAAGGGACTCTTTCCTTGATGAGCTTAAAGAGAACCTTTTAAAAGCGCAGCAAAGAATGAAACAGCAAGCTGATAATCATAGGCGTTTGGTGCAGTTTCAAGTTGGTGATTGGGTATTTTTGAGAATACATCCGTACAAGTATCGTTCTTTGACTAAGAAGAGGAATGCTAAGCTTAGTCCAAGGTATTATGGACCCTTTGAGATCTTGGAAAGGGTTGGAGCAGTCGCATACAAGCTGTCACTCCCTTCTGGTGCAAAAATCCACCCGACAGTTCACGTGTCTCAGCTGAGGAAGGCTGTTTCTTCCCCCACTCAGCAGGCTGGACAGTTGCCGGACGGTCTGACTGGTGAATTAGAATTAATGGTGCAACCTGCGGCTATACTGGGTAACAGACATCGAGCAAATGAAGAACCTGAAGTCCTGGTGCAGTGGAAGGGACTTCCTGAGGATGATGCTTCTTGGGAGATAGTTTCAGCTCTTAAGGAGCAGTTTCCTACCTTTCACCTTGAGGACAAGGTGAATGTTCAGGGAGGGAGTGATGTTACGCCTCCCCAGTCTAACAATAGCAGGAGGTTTGGAAGAGTTTATGTACGTAGAAGTTAGTGGTTACGGTTAGTGTGTTTGTTAGTTGTTACAGCTGGCTGTTGTTGTATAGCATTCTGTTAGCAGTATTGAGTACTTAAGCTGTACCTAGTGGGTTGTAACGGATCATTCAAGAAATGAGAATTGCTCACTGAGCCTTGGGAGGGAGTTACTCCTCTAAACGTAAATTGATACGTTTAGAGAAGTATCGCTCTCCCAAGTCCAATAGGACCGTCTTTATTATTCCCCAAGATACCAAAACATTCCTTAATCATCTCCTTAAGTACTAACAAACTGACTAAGCAATTACTAAACAGCCCCTTAATAGAGGTCCTAACAACACTTCCCCCCTAAAACAACCTTGTCCTCAAGGTTGGAGTACAAGTAATGATTTTGATGTAGGAGCTTCTAAGTAGTAGTAGCAATGGACAGCAGTTCGCAAAACTAATTTCTTCACAATGTACCAACCCAACGGGCAGTAAGTGATCACGTACAGACACCTTATCAGGCTTCCTCTTACAAGGAACTCCAGAAGGATCCATAAAGGACTTAGATGCGACAGAATCTTCAACTTTTGGGACCAGCTAGCAAGGGTCTGTTGCCCTAGAGAACAATTATGGAGTTCTTGCAACTTCAGCAGACCAGTGAACATTTTATTTCTACTTTTTGTTTTGGTTCGATTTGCAAGTTGACCAGAGGCGACTGAATAATACAGCATTCGCCAGCAAGAGTATGAACTGAAAGGGCCAGGTGAACGAACAGAGGAATAGGAATGACAAATTAGGGATTGCAATCTCGCTAATCTGACCCACACAAGAGGAAGAACCTGCCGACCATGCTGGTGTCGTGAAAACAACCTCAGTCTCATGCGAAACAGCAATTGAAATTCCTTGGTTAGTGTTTTCCCCAAATCCATCACATTCTCCCGCGTGCCCAAATTCATTCCTCTCTTCAACCTTCTTGGCAACTTCCATCAGTTCGCATATCTGAGGCGAGGAAGAATTCCCCAAATTAGGGATCAACACCTCCTTTATTTGGTTGAAATGCGTGGAAGAACTGTTTGACCACCTCGGTTTCTTGGTCGCGACCTCCGGTATGAGCGAGTCAACAGAAATGACGGAACGTCTCCACGGACGCCAGGAGATGCACCGCCGTCGTCCTGGGAAGAAAATTCGCTTGAATGAACAGGTGATGGAGGATGTTGGCCAGCTTGGACCCCATCTCTGAAATCGATTCCGAAATCAATTTCTCCTGACATTCTTGTTCAACTTTGGTACCGGAACAGCATAAGAAGCAAGCGTCTTGCTTGTTTTGGCCGATTGAGAAATTCTAGAAGAAAAATTGGAAGATTTGGGGGAAAATTTAGGGTTAAGGACCAGATTGTGATATTGAATCCTCTTCTCCTTTTTTTTCTTTACACGCTTCCTCTTTTCTCTCTTTAGCCGATTGTACCTTCTTTGTCTCAACCTTCTTGCCGTTTCTTGAACTCTTGGTAGACGATTCCTTGTCCCAGCTTGTGGCTCGCTGTCAGCAACCCCATCCCTCGACTTCATTGCCACTTTACGTCTCCTCCCATTTCTATATTCTTGGACTCTTCTAAACAACACCTCGTCCATCGTAGTTGAAGTTTTTGAATTCTCCAACTTCGATCTCTTCGTCAGTACTTCAATTTTTGTTTCCTCGATCTCGCGCCCCATCCTTTCTTTGCTGTCGGTCGATTCCCTCTGCCGAACCTTGATTTGCTCCTCCGTCTGTTTTTGCGCTTCATTAATCCCTATCAGAGTCTCTTCCAACTCGTCTGTCGAATCTCCCAGGTGATCTCCGATTTCCTCCTCCGTCTGTTTTGATTTATCCACCGTCATCGAATCTGGATGAATACAAGGGCGACCAATTATTTCAAGCATCCTTCCAAGATTCCGCACCATGCGCTCCAAGATCTCCGTTGTAGACTCCTCATCTTCCATTTGTTCTTTCTCTATAAAGTCCATTCCCGATTCTTTCCTGCTTCGCGTAACTACCATTCACTGTCCAGGAATGTAGCTCTGATACCAATTGATACGTTTAGAGAAGTATCGCTCTCCCAAGTCCAATAGGACCGTCTTTATTATTCCCCAAGATACCAAAACATTCCTTAATCATCTCCTTAAGTACTAACAAACTGACTAAGCAATTACTAAACAGCCCCTTAATAGAGGTCCTAACACTTTCCCAGATACTCTTTTATCTCCTGGCTAGCTGTTAATGGGAGGTTGGCCACTCGAGATCGAATGAGGAAATGGGGAATAACCACGGACGAAGTGTGTGTCTTATGCCGTAGAGAAAGGGAAACTCTGAAGCACTTGCTATTTAGATGCAACTTTACTTATGACATCTGAAATGCTGTCTGGAATCATTTCGGAGGTATTAGAACACCTAGAGATTGGCCTAGCCTAATTAGATGGGTTAGCAATAGATGGAGGAAAAAATGTAACGCTCACAAAACTCTCTTTTGTCTTCACTTCTCTTATCTACTTTGTTTGGAGAGAAAGGAATAACAGAATATTTAGGAATACCTCTTGTACTGCACAGTCTTGTGCAAACCTTGTCATTAGAAGTTTGTAAAGTTTGGAGTTTCTCCATTAGATTAATATACTTCTAATTATCAAAAAAAAAAAAAAATAGACTCATGGCGCTTATATTTGTGGAGCTTCAAATTTCCCGCTTTTCTCATGTTCTGCCTGTTTCTTTAGGAGTGTCCCATACAAGATCTTCTGTCATAGTTTTATTTTTGCCTCATTCTAATGATCCTTTTGAAACTAGCATTTGAATGTGGCAAAAAAAAAAAATGCTGGCTATATGCTTTGTACATACTGCGAAGGAGTTTTATTTTAAGGGACTTGAAATAAAAAGGAAAGGCAATTCATATTGCCTTTTTGATCTTTCTTTTGACAGGACAATCTAAAGTTGATGGATGACTTGATGGTCTTACGGCCCACTATATTTTGCAGTGTTCCTCGGTTGTACAACAGAATATATGCTGGGTAGTGTCTACATTTCCAGCATCTGATAGTTACCTTCACCTAGGTTTGACTTTGCTCAACTCTAATCTCCAGTTTATACTGTTTGTAGGATCATCAATGCTGTCAAAGCATCTGGGTCTCTTAAAGAGAGATTGTTCAATGTTGCTTACAATGCAAAGAAACGAGCCCTGAGTGAAGGTATGGACAGTGCTGTCAAACTGTACTTTTTCTGTGTGGTGGGGGGTGGGGTGAATTATTTTGGAAGTTTGTATGATTATTGTTATAAAGGGCACACTATATCTTCCTCATCTTGCAAACAAAATGCTTTATTGTATGATTCTTCTTGTATGTGGTTGGTAACCCAGTATAAGGTCAAATGGTTACTATTGATGACTGGCCTAATCTGAATTTGTCTACACTCGAGATATATTTCAACTTAAGATTTATTTCATTCTGAAATACTATTGCTCCCTTTTTTTATATATCTGCATGTTAAGAATTATTTTCTCTCCTTATTTGTTTTCTTCTATGTAACATGATTTCAATGATTATTTTAGGGAAAAATCCATCACCTATATGGGATAAGCTTGTATTCAACAAAATTAAGGCAAAGCTGGGAGGAAGAGTTCGTTTTATGGGTTCTGGCGCTTCTCCTATATCTCCTGATGTCTTTGATTTTCTGAAAGTGTAAGTTTATTACAATTGTTGAGGTGTCTAAAATTGCTCAAGTCGCTACTGAAACACCAGCTTTTATCATAGCTCTTTGTTTGGCAAACCTTATTAATAATAGAATCATGTGTTATATATAATCAATGGACAGGTGCTTTGGATGTGTAGTATCTGAAGGATATGGAATGACCGAAACATCTTGTGTCATAAGCATAATGGAAGAGGATGACCCTACATCTGGTCATGTTGGTTGCCCTAATCCTGCCTGTGGTAAGCTCAAGTGTATTACAGAAAAAAATTCCGATTAATATATGCGTTTACTGTATCGTGTGGTAGAGGACAACTACTTATCTGGTCGTATTGGTTCCTCTAACTATCCCTTTGTATGGTTAGTTTATAAATTATAATGGAGAATTGATTAAAAATTGTGATGCATGTTAACTGCTTGTGGTCAAGTATGTCTTGAAGATCTAAAATACTCCCTGGAATGCAGATATAGATAACTATAGAAAAGCAAAGCTTTGAAAGCAACTGTTTTTAAGTTTATGAGTTCTTGTAGGGTATCAGCTGTATTTGCTTCATTGATGACTTATGGATGAATTCTTTTAATTTATGCTTTAGGCTAAATACCATAGGAACACTTGCACTTACCGTTTTAACGTCTAACATCATAACAAAGCTTGGTTTATTCTTGCTTTTCTGAGGTGTACTGTTTTACTTGCATCACCTTCATTTCAGAGATAAAGCTTGTTGATGTCCCTGAAATGAATTACACCTCAGAGGATGACCCTTACCCACGTGGTGAAATATGTGTCAGAGGTCCAATTGTTTTCAAAGGTTATTTTAAAGATGAAGTCCAGACGTAAGTAATCTACATAAATAACCATGCTTAAACGGACTGAAAAAAAGAAAAATGAGGTTTTGATCAAATCTCCATTCAAATTGCAGTAGAGAGGCAGTAGATGAAGATGGTTGGTTGCACACCGGAGACATAGGTTTGTGGTTACCCGGAGGCCGCCTTAAGATCATAGATAGGTAAGATCATACACGCCTGTTAGGCCATTGTGATAAAATGTAGTTTGCATCTCTACACACTGAGTTAATAAACTGATGAGATGTATACCCATTTAACTGCAGGAAGAAAAACATATTTAAGTTAGCACAAGGGGAGTATATTGCTCCAGAGAAGATCGAGAACGTATATGCAAAGTGCAAATTCGTGACTCAGTGCTTTGTATATGGTACATCTGGAGCTTCCATGTATAGAAAGCACTTTTTATCTTCATTTTCTCTGTGTTGGCTTTTTCTCATTGTTGATTTCTTTGCACAGGCGATAGTCTCAATTCCTGCTTGGTTGCAGTTGCAAGTGTGGAACCAGATGTCATGAAGGACTGGGCTTCAGCTGTAGGAATCAAGGTTAGTTCAGTGATAGACAACTTGCTTATAAGCAACTAAGGTTGTGGCATTAGCATTTGATAGTCTATAGAAAAAAGAGAAGACTTCTTCTGAACAGTCTAATCAGGACATATAGGTATTTAACTTGTTGAAGATATTATGAGGTAAGTAATGCATACCATTGCACAATCCTGTTTGGATGTAGTATGAAGACATGAGGCAGTTGTGCCGTGATCCGAGGACAAGGGCAGCTGTTCTTGCTGACATGGATGCCTTAGGAAGGGATGCTGGGGTAATGACTTGTTTAAACATGCTACTGATCATTTTGATGCAGTTAGGGTAAAGAAATATATGATCATGGTAATAGTTACTCAAATGTTACTTGTCTGTGCAGTTGAGGGGATTTGAATTTGCGAAGGCTGTTCATTTAGTTCATGAGCCATTCACTGTGGAGAGTGGCCTTCTTACTCCCACACTGAAGGTATGAAGGCCGTGTTTGTCATATCATCGTCTTAAAAGCATGATGTTGCTCCATAAAACATCTTAGCATATCCAGCTTGTAAACTCTTTCAATCTCATAACGTTGATACCGATTTCCAGATAAAAAGACCCCAAGCAAAGGCATACTTCGAAAAAGAAATATCAGACATGTATGCTGAGATATCAAAGGCGGATCCCACGCAGCACAAGTTGTGAAGATGAGCTGTTTGGGGGATACTAATATTTAATTTTTAAAGAAAATGTAAAAACTCCAGAGCTGTATTTGCTGTCTCTATAATTTATAGACATTATGTGAATAAATTCGTTCCTCCACTCCTCAATAATGTATGTGTATTGCTGCTTTCAGGTATGGTGCTTGAATATTGTACTAATAAAAGTGATAAAGTTTCTGTAAATGTAATCTCATCGCTTTATTCTCCTCGTTTTTGATCCTTTCTGATATATAGAACAGCATGGAAATAGTATCTGCTGAAGTTTCCAACTGCGAGGGTTTGGGAGGAGTTGCAAGGGAACTGAGATAAGTCGAGTTTCTTGCATCAATGGTGAATTTTCTAGTTTCCTGGTATGACTAGGGGTAAACGTGGTCGTCTGTTGATAGAGTAGTACAATGTCCGGTATGGAGACGAAGTTTAAAGTTTGTTAGCCTCAATCTCCCACTTTTATGTGATCGTGTCGCAAAGAAGTTTTCTAGTGAGCTCATCAAAAGCCACCGTGAATGCAATCATACCGAGAAGAAAGAGGTTGAATGGAATGGACGTATAAAAACTCCCAAATGTGCATTGAAACGGTTTTTTGGGTTCAAGTTAGCGGTAGAAGAACGATTTCTATTGTTGAGAGTTTAAAAATGGTTGTAGTGTGAGCACATTTTTGTTATGACGGATTGAAATGGACACATCTGAACCTGACATCATTATGTATAAATACATGCCAATCAATTTGAAATTATTTTACTAAAGTTCATAATATTAATTACAAATTATTTAAACCCTTTGTCATATTTATATATCAATAATTGTAAAACAAGATAGTTTCCATATAGACAGGTTATGTGGATTATACGAATTGGAAAACTCGGTTGGGTTTTGCAGTCAGCTTTCTAATTTATGCAATCATTATAAAAAATATGCAGTCAATTTTTTAGAATTCGTAGTCACATATTTTTTTTTCATTTTTTACAAAAGTATGTAATATAAATAAACTAATGTTTTATAAATTAATATTGATATGAATTGTAAAAATATGTAACATATTAACCGAAAAGTATCCATAATTTCAATACTTTTTAAGTAAACAATCTTAATTTTTAAGATTGAGTGTTTTCTTATTCTTCAAAGAAAATTGAGCGGATTATAAGATACGGCGATCCATTTTGAATGTCCGTTACGGACGACACAAACTCACAAAAAAAGAGACCAGTACAATATTGTCCGTTTTTCATATCCGTTGTGGACCATCAAATACGGAACCACTTCAATATTGTCCGCTTTTTCATGTGCATTCCGGACCATGAAATACGGATGCTGGATGCTCTCTCTTTACGCGGTATAGTTCACTTTTTTGTTAGGCTTGGTCTACTATTATGGGAAAAAACAAGAATATTGAGGCTGTTTTTTTTAACTTTCTAAAAACAAAAAATTCAGATTGTATTCTACTCTATTCCATATTTTATATTATTATGACTTTTATACATGTCTACTTTTTACATTTAAAAATTAGACAAATTCTATAATCTAACTGATAAATAAAGTATACTTTTGTAACGGCTAAGACTAACTTTTAATTATTATTTATATTCTTATAAAAAAATTGGGGGTTGCTATTCGCAGTACAAAATTACTAATCACCGCAGTACAAAATTTTTTTAATTCATATTGACGTTGTACACATGTAATGATGTGTCGCTGTGTTTTTTTTTCCAAAAATGATATCTGTAAGTAAATTTACCGAAGTAGTTTGTAGTTGATTAGTAGCGAATTTTACTAGTTACTTTTTTGTTGGAATCAATACAGGAACCTTTTTTTTTGTAAAAAAAAGTGTTGGATTACATTTTTATGTGTTTATATTACATTTTTATGTGTTTATATTATTAATTTGACTTAAAATTAATTTGTACTGCGAATAGCAAATACTTTACTATTCGCAGTACAAATTTTTTTTTTCACCAAACTTAGTTGAATAAGTTTGAATGTTACGGGGAGACACTTTTTTTCAAATAATAGATGTTTGAATAACCAAATTTAAGTCAATCGAGTTAAAACAAAACTAAGTTAAAGAGAAACTAAGTTACAACAACTAATTTATAGAAAAACTAAGTTACAACAACTAAGTTACAACCACTAAGTTAAAGAAAGACTAAGTTACAACTACTAAGTTAAAGAAAAACTAAGGTACAACGTTGATCCAACTATCTAAACTAGATTGTAATTGATGAATCCAAGGTCCGACAGTGTTTGGATCTCTATAAGTGAACCACTGCGGATAGACAGGGGGGAGTGGGGAGTCATGAACCATGCCGAACCTTATGAAATGACCCTGGGGGCAAATTCCTATGTGGATCTCTCCTCTTGGCGTATCACGATCGGTATAATTATCGAGCGGAAGGTATGTGGCACTTGCCGCACCCCCATAGAAAGTAGAGTAGAAAACTACTATCGAAGTGTACCTTGTCGCGATCGCCAACCCCATTTCCGTGTGCATCCATTTCTGTGGAGGTGCTGGCTCTCCTGAATTCCAATGAAGCGCTCTTAACATGCCGTTGTACGGTTCTTCGTTAAAAATGGCCTTGTATAGTCCATTCGCCGGTGCTTGATTCTTCATGTGATTGTACAATGCTACACGGACATCTTTCCACCTCTCTTCGTTTGAATATAGGTAGTCAACAATGACCCTGAAACCACAATTCCCATCTCCACGAACATCAATATACCCAGTCATATATTGATATAGGTTGGGGTTGAAATCCTGGTAGTATGGGAAGTTGTCAAGGGGCTGGAATCGACTCGGATTTGATGATCCTCTGTTACGTGATCTTCTATTTGATGGCGCTCCTTCTGACTGGCCTGCCCTTGGTCGGTTACGCTCCCAAGACGAAGGTTCCCGTCGGTTTGGTCTTGAGGGCCCGGTAGGTCTGCCAATCCCAACCTGTTCCAATGGCTCTCCTAATTGGCACACCATATCTGGGTGAAGGAAGTTTTGGATTTGACTGTAACATTTCGCCATCAGAGTAGGATCATCTGACTGTGCTACCTCAGAAGCTATGTCTCGCCATCTATTCTGTTCTTCCTCCATGTAGGATACCATATCAATTGTCAATTCATGTTTCTCCCAGCTTAGGGTATACCAGAAACGATGTATATCCCTCTTTGAGCATAGTATACCACTATCCAGCATGTAGTTTAATTTACAAGCGCAAGGTAATCCATGAGAGGTTACCTTGTCACATCCACAGATTGAGCTGTCCATTTGCACATAATTCGCCCTTCCAAGCTCCTTGACTAGCTCATCTAAGCAAAGGGTACTAACCTTCCCGATCAGGTCAGCGATTGGAACCCTCATGTGCTCTCTTCTGTGTTTTGTCCTGGCTGCCTCAAAATCCTTTTTTAACTCCCGGATGCTTGTATTCACATGATCGTTAATCTTTGGAAAGATTACATCCAAAGTGTGTCTAGCACTCCTTAATCTCGCCTTTAGAGAAGAATGTGCGCTCTCCACCCTATCACATGTTTAAGTAAGTTTTATAGATCTAAACAATCACTGTATTATCTTAAACATTACAAGATTAACAATTTTACCTATTTGTCGATGTGTTGCCGAAGGTGCAACACATTCTTGACCCAAGCCTCCACAAATTTTCCTTGTATTTCTCCCAGACTGATGCAACATACGTAATGAAACGTGGGTAGCTTTGGTATTATTCTTGAAATATGCGTACCTCGTTGTAGTCATGCTCTGTGTCGAGTAGACACACCGAAGTCCCATTCGGACTGCAGCCCGGGCCCTCCTATCACCCATATAAGTTCGGCTTTCCCCTGAACGTTACTTATGTGCCACCGACATAGTAGATGATGAGATTCAGGAAATACCTCTTCTAAGGCATTCATCAGGGCCAGACATCTGTCGGTGATAAATGTAGAGGTTGTAGTCCGCCCGAGGAGGTCCCTTAATTGTTGAAGTGCCCACACATACATGTCTGTTGATTCTGATACAAGAAAGGCGAAGGCAATGCTGAAGTTTTTGCCTATACTCGTCATCCCGATGAACTGAACCAAAGGCATTTTTGCTATGTTTGTTTTATAGGTAGCATCAATGCCTATGACATACGGGAACGCATGGAGCAGTAATCTAGATGTAGGGTGTGCAAAGAAGATGGACCCAAGTCGTGTTTGATCCCCTAAATTGTGAAATATAATCATGTTATCTATCAAATTAATATGAAACCTAAATGATTGAAGTTATTTGAGACATACTGAGTTGACTTACTTGGATCTGTAGTGTAATCGTAGTAGTAGTTGTTTTTGTCTAGCTCACTCAGCAGAGTCTGCACCATAGATCGACCATCTCGATTTACTAGTTTTGTTTTTTGTATCCGGTTGTATATGTCTTTCCTTGTTGCTGACGTTTCTGGGTTGATTGTTGTGAGCTCGGAATAAATTGCACAGGGGGACACACCGACTCTGGTTCTCTGGTCGATCATAATCTCCTCCGCCTCAGTCAGGCGTTTTCCCACAAAATGACCCTCTGCCCACTCTGCGAGATCATGGTTATGCCATCCGTTACCCACTTGCAAGAAACACCCGTAGTTTGTGTAATACCCCTTAATTTTAAAAGGACAACCACCTTTCTTGGAACCAGATGATCTGCGCCGGTTGATGACACCAGGTCGTGACGTCCTTCGTGGTTTCCAATACCTCTCGCATGTTATGTGGAAATCTTGGCCCGACCGAGAACTTTGAATTATGGTGTAGATATGGTTGGGATGGCCAACACTATCTACCCAAGCTTTCGCTTCTTCTTTACCCCTAAAGGCCTGGTTTGTTTGAAATAAGTAACCTGTGTCCACCACCGGAGCTCGATTATACATCTCTTGCATGTAGTCATCCATCTGTGCATTATGATCTGGAACGCCTTCATCAAATTCATCCCAATCTGAATCAGTGGTTGAGTCACTTTCCTGCAATAAGGGTCGAGAGAATGTTAGATGAATATTGAAATATGGAATATTAGTGCGAATATGATTAACAAAGACAATGAACTAAATACTTACAGGGCTTGATATTGGAATATACTCATGATCGGACTCTACAGATTGACTCATGTTTAGAGAGAGAGCTTGCACAGTTTTACGAAATTATTTTTGGAAGAGAGTAAGGAAATAGAGAGCTTCGAGAATATGGAGAGAGAGTGTGTGAAGATGAAATGGAGGAGGCATCCCTTATATAGAGGTTGGTCATGAACTAGCCACAAGGTTACAAGTTAAAAAAACGGTAACCTGGTACGTGTACAGTGACCTGGTACGTGTACCTTTCCTGACAAAAGTAATTACTTTGGTAAATTTGAATTCACTTTGTACTGCAAACGGTAACCTGGTACGTGTACCTTTCCTGACAAAAGTAATTACCTATGGTAACTTTGAATTCACTTTGTACTGCAAACGGTAACCTGGTACGTGTACAGTGACCTGGTACGTGTACCTTTCCTGACAAAAGTAATTACTATGGTAAATTTGAATTCACTTTGTACTGCAAACGGTAACCTGGTACGTGTACAGCGACCTGGTACGTGTACCTTTCCTGACAAAAGTAATTACCTATGGTAACTTTGAATTCACTTTGTACTGCAAACGGTAACCTGGTACGTGTACAGTGACCTGGTACGTGTACCTTTCCTGACAAAAGTAATTACTATGGTAACTTTGAATTCACTTTGTACTGCAAACGGTAACCTGGTACGTGTACAGTGACCTGGTACGTGTACCTTTCCTGACAAAAGTAATTACTATGGTAAATTTGAATTCACTTTGTACTGCAAACGGTAACCTGGTACGTGTACACGACCTGGTACGTGTACCTTACCTGACAAAAGTAATTACCTAAGGTAACTTTGAATTCACTTTGTACTGCAAACGGTAACCTGGTACGTGTACCTTTCCTCACAAAAGTAATTACCTATGGTAACTTTGAATTCACTTTGTACTGCACATGGTGTGTTTGGTACGCTTCCTTTCAGTAGTCGTTGAACTAGCCGTTGAACTAGCCATTGGACATGTCAGTGTTACTCAAATATTATAAAAGTGGGTATTAGTGTCCCAACATACTCATTCCTTACCCCGTGCTCTCAGAATCTGTCTAATTACATCTTGCTTGAACTCTTCACACCTTAATTCCCATTTCGCTCTCAAAATCAAATGGAGTTTCCTTTCTGTTTGCACGTTAATTATGTAGCTACTTTTGGTCGTCATGGAGCACAATTTGATAGAAGAATGGGGCACAGACGCGTAGAAGTTACTATGCCATATCCTAGTAATCTCCGGGATCTACAACGACGAGTAATACGAGCACTACAGTCCCTCCTCGGCAGAATAAACATAACAACAATGGTGTATTTGGGGATGGAGGGCGACTAGGAGTGGACTTTTATTCATGTACGAAATGATACATCAATTCGCCGGATGATGGATAATTACATGAAGTATAATGATTTCATCGCTCATATTCCATTACTTGTTATTTATGATCCTATTGAGCCCGATGATGATGATTTTCAACACCAAGAACCAATTTATGAGATGAGACGTAATGTAATAGCACGGGGAATAGAGAGACAAAGGTTAGGAAATAATTAGGTTATTGGTTATTGCGTAATTGATCTTGTAAGTTCAGATTGAAGCTGGTCACACATCTTTTCTTTCTTAGGAATTTCTACATTTTGATATATTTTATTCCTCGTAACATATTCAATCTTTGGTACATGTTAGATATTTCATTTCGACACTATCCTTCCTGAGAACACTCAACGACCAACAAAGAATTTAGACCACCCAGATTGGCATTGATATTTTCAACACCAAGTAAATTCCTGAGAACACTCAACGACCAACAAAGAATATAAACCACCCAGATTGGCATTGCAGAAACGATGCATTTCTAGAAAATTTTTGGCATAGTCTCCCCTATTTTTCTTATCTCCACCGGTTCTAAGAACCTCCACAAAATCAACCAACAGATCATCAACAAGGTCCCAAGCATTGCCAGCAATAATTCCACCATCACCAAGTCCACCAGAAAAAACTACATCCAAACAAATTGTACTAGCGTCTAACACACCAAGTAAAAATGAAAGACAACAAATAGTTCCAAGATGATACTAAAGTTTATTACATCCAAATTCAAGATGACAAGCACTAGGGTGCACCATGCTGGCGCTGGTAACTATCCCATATGTATAAAGAGCTGAACACATCCACAAGACCATCAGTTGCAGCCCTTTGTTCTTCTTCTGGCATCCCCTGACGATAGTATGACCAGTCCCATGCATTGTTCTCTTGGTAGTACGGGCGTGCAAGCTCACTTGCCTCAGACAGTAGCTGTAACACACTTGGTCAGGTAAGTACACATAAAAAATAAAAGTGATATGTAATGAAGTACTATGAAAATATGACTTACTAGACAGGGATCTGGACGATGAACCAGGGTGGTCTGATAAGTCTCAGGGTTTAGGATCTTCGGGTGTGTGTGCTTGGTGTACCAATCTAGGTAGAGTGGGTCACAAGCATGCAACCGCGCATTTGTGCGCGTATACCCTGGAACCAGCAATTTAGGAGTGTTTTCCCACAAACTATACATGGGGGGGGGGGGGTATACACAGGTGTAGGGTTGGGTTTTTCCTCTTTTTTCAGACCTTGGGTTGGGTCTAATAGGAGGTTCAGGGATATCCTGAATGTAACCAAACTGGCGTAGACAGCGACCAGGCATGTATGGCTCATTCAACCCCAAAACTTGTATGTTACCTCTATACCATGTACGCCCTCCATGAACATTAACATTATCTCGACCGTAGGGCAACCAATCAATCTACAATGAACATTAATAGTAAAATGTAACCAACAACGAAAGACAAAAATATAATGGTTCAATGTGTTAGCAACTACAAACACTTACATTTAGAGCAGTCAAAGCATCTAGATGCTCACGATATCCTTGCAGTGAACGATGATCCTGCACTTGAGAGGTAGATCTCACCCATCTTAGAGCCCAAGGTCTATCATCATTAGCGCGCCAGTCCGGGCTAATCGCTGGTCTTAATGTAGGGAAGTACGCATAAATCCAGCACTGTGCATATAAAACACTAGAATGATTAAGCAGTACCAATTATTAATACTCAGCGAGTTATCATATACTAGATGCACATTAGGACACATACCTCAAGTAACGTCATAGAACCACCTATCCCACTGGAGCCGTCACGAGATGCTATCCCTAGCTGGCGATATAACCATGCAAGAGTACCAGCTCCCCATGCATATTTACGAAGCTTGGTACCTTTCTTCACAGGAGCTACTAAACTGAACAACTGTGGACTCAAACGACCATTTGATTTTCCAGCTAATATGGTGGTACCAATCAGATGATACAACCAACCACATGCCTGCTTCATTGCCTCTTCATTTTCATCCCTACATTGCTGCAACAAGCTCGAAATTGATACAGCACCGGTATTCCACAGTGCCTCTGTCATACTCTCAACATCTGCCCCAAAATTAAGACAATCAGCCATTACCTCCTTCAACTCAGTGGTGGATGAATCCCCTATCAATGGACGACCGACGATGGGGATTTGCAGTATCATCCACACATCATGCAGGGTAATCGTCATCTCACCAAACGGCATATGGAATGAGTTTGTATCAGGCTGCCACCTCTCCACAAAAGCACTGATGAGGGACATATTGTTGTATGGCATCGTAATATCCTGTAGGTGCTCTATACCAGAATACTCAAGCATCTTCCTTGTTCTTGGTTTGGAAATTTGATCTTTTGACCAGCAGGTAAGCATCACCCTACGGGATTTGAAACTCAAAACCCCACGATCCTACATAATGACCAATATTTAACACTTACAAAACGTAGTATGATATTAAATGATCAAATACAGGAGAAGATAGAGAACATACCTTAGTCGAGGTCCATAAGTCAAGCGCTACATGACCCCCGAAGCTAGTGATAACACTAGTGAGTAGTGGACCGCCAGGAACTGGCACCTCTGTCAACTTCCAAGAGGTAGGAATGACTGGAACCATCGCTAGCGCTGCTTCCTCGTCAGTGTCATCCTCCTTATCCATGACTTCATCATCTTCCTTATCCTGCTCCTCATCCACGTCGGGTGAGTCCATCATCAGCACCACGACCATCGTCATCAGCATGTGGCGAACGCTCAGTCATCACATGGTCCTCAACAGCACGGGCAGGTGATGGGCGTGGTGGACGTGATGAACTACCACCGCCTGATGGAGCAGTCTGGTGGCTTGATTCCCCTGAGATATTGTAGCTAGAGCTGTGCAGTGATCTGTCAGAAAAAGCACTACTGGATGATGACAACACTGGCATGCGTCTCCTCGGTATATTGAACACCGCCGAGTCATCCTCCGCTACCATTGGTGGTGCTGGTACTTGAAACCAGTGGCGGACGCACATGGGGTCCAAAGGGGTCCAGGACCCCATAGGAATTTATAATGGCCGGTATATATGGATGATCTCTCCGCACACCTCCCGCCCTACCCTAACATCTAACTTTAACTTTGACGGGAGTAAGAATTAGTAAAATAATGGGAAAGGAAAGGATTCACCTCATTCCAACCCAATCACATCAATGCATATTGTTGTATTTCCCCTTTTGCTGTCTGTCTAAATTAAAATCTCGCGGAACGCGGATGACCACATCCGTCCTTCCCTCCCCTGAGAGGAAGAAGGATCCAACGGCTTTGCTTAGTCGGCGTGCTGCCCTATACCGACGACGTGGAGTTTTGCTAACACAGGTGAACAATTTCCAATCGTTCAGTTGGTTGAGAGCCACGCAAACATTCGAGTAATCTAGTTGGATCAATCATGCGTTTGGGGGCTGTCATCCCAACGGCATCCCCCACTTCCTCCTCCGTTGGCCAATTACGTGGTGAAACCGTCAACCATTGATCGTGGTATTATTAATGAAATACAGTATCCTATAGTGTTTTATTTTTAGAAGCTACTACTAATATTGTGTAAATTGTTATAATATTAAAAAAAATTATTAAATATTAGTAGTAGTTGTTTTTGGAAATTCATATATTATAAAAAACCGTAAAAAAAAGAAATATATAAATCTAATTTTTAGACTCATTCTCCTTACAATTACTTCCGTCCAGGACCCCATAAGAGTTTTAGTCTCGGTCCGCCCCTGCTTGAAACGCCGGGTCGTTGGAAGATTGACCCGGATGGAAAGATGAATGGCGTGCTGCTTCCATGCGGGGGCAGGATTACTCGGCCCTTCACCAGGAGCATGTGCACGACGACGGTACGAGGCCGTCATAGCCTGCTGCACACCCCGGTCTTTATTCTTCCTCTTCGTGACATGTCTCACTGCTTTTTTCAGACGATCCATCACTGCATACGAATATCACACAGTTATATTCCTCATTCATAACATAAAAATTCAAACATTTATAATCATATCATTCACAATATTACAATTCAAAAAAAAAATCAAACATTTATAAATCATTCACAATATTAGTTAAAATTAAAAAAAAACAAATTAAAACATTTAAAAATCATTCACAATATTATAATTCAAAAATAAACAAATTAAAACATTAAAAAAATCATTCAAAATATTATAATTAAAAAAAATGAAACTGGTGCGAGTAGCACCACTCCTCGCCATCGCCGGAGTCGAGTAGAGCCGGTGCTCGCCATCGCCCGCGTCGAGTAGAGCCACTCCTCGCTGTCGCCGGAGACGAGTAGCGCCGGTCCTCGCGTCCACCATAGCCGAGCAGCAGCGGTCCTCGGCTCCAGCTTCGGGCGCACGCAGAAGACGACGCGAGTAGCACCACTCCTCGCCGGCGGGGAACTCGAGCACCACCAGTCCTCGCTATCGTCTGGGGCGAGCAGCGGCGGTTCTCGCCCGTCTCCGGGTAGAGCAGCGGTGGTGCTCGACTTGGTTTTTTTTTTGAATATTTTCGAATTTTTCATGCTAGATCTAGCTCAAATGATGTTGAATTTCAAAAAACTAACACCGAATTCATACTCAGGACACCCAAATCTATAAGTTGCAAAAAAAAAAATTCGAAAAACTCACCGGAAAATTTTTCCGGCGGTGGTTGGCGGCGGCGGGTGGCGGCTCCGGCGGCGGCTCCGGCAGTCAGAAGAGAGCTTCTTAAGGAGAGAGATAGAGGAGAGAGAGTGAGGAAGTGAGAAATGAATAATCAAAGGAACGTTAGGCTATATATAGTACGAGCGTTTTTTACCCGAAATTGACGTTTTCAACTGCGATTTCAATACAACGTTCTGAAAGTGTAACAATGTTTGTAATTTAGTCAAACACAACATAAAATGTCATTAACTTATGTGGAGTCACAGTTATAATGTTTAAATGCGATTAAAAAGGGTTTAACGTCTTTTATTACAATTAGAGCATTTTTCACCCGAAATTGGCGTTTTTAACTATGAATTCAGTACGGCATTCTGAATATGTACCAATGTTTGTAATTTTGTCAAACATAACGTAAAATGTCGTCCAAATTACGTGGATTCACAATTACTATCATATTGACGCAATTAATACGGGTTTATAATGTTTTGTAACAATCAGAGTGTTTTTTACTGTTTACGCTCAAGAAATTATTTAAAAAAAAACAAAAGTTACTACACGACATCATTACATGTGTACAACGTCAATATAAATTAAAAAAATTTTGTACTGCGGTGATTAGTAATTTTTGTACTGCGAATAACAACCCAGAAAAAAATTCTATAAAAATGTATCATTAACTAAAAAATTGATTACATATTTTATTATGTAACTGCTACAACTACAAATTCAATTTGATATAAAATAGTTATCTTTCTATCATAAACAATATTTACAACTTTTGTATTTGTAATTTACTAAATAATACAAATCCTAATAATATTTATTAGTAAAAAATTATTTATTTTAGACTGGATACTCTAAAAAATTAATTGTGAGTATATATATATATTCTAAAATACTAATTGCGTATTTTTTATAATGATTGTAGAAAAAGTAAACATGTATTTTTTTGCGACTGTAAATTCTAAAAAATTAACTATATATTTTTTATAATGACTGTATCAACTAAAAATCTGACCGCAAAAACGAACACTTATTGGAAAAACTTAACGTTATCATTCCATTAGTCTTGGAAATTATTATTCGTACCACTAACTAACTACTTTCTTGTCGGTTTCGGTTTAGGTAAATTGGCATATTAAAATTGTTTTGTCCAATTTATTATCCTTACTATACCGTATATTGTTTTATTATTTTTTAAAACTCTACTTGCTTTAAAACTAAATTGACTTTACCTCGCCTTTAGAACACACCCTTGGGTTGCTTCTAAGTTTTATGGAAAATTGGTTTTAATTATCAATCTCATCCCCTGAAACTCCTTTCAAGGTGCTCCATGTGTATGGATTGAAGTTTCCTTATTTACACGGGTTTTGATTGTCATTACAAAGGCAGTCTATTTTGTATCTATATCAATAAATTATCTAATTAATTTACAATGCATCAACTATAGTAACTAATAATAGATTCTTTGTCTTGATACTTTTTGCTTTAATATCTTTGTTAGATAATATACTTGTTGATTTTCCAAACTATAACAATTGTAAGTAATAAGGCAAAATTCACACTATGCCCCTATTTTCTTTCGTAATTCATAATATATTCTTTTTTAAAAAAACTGTGTCACAAGATACCCCTGTTTTCTTTACTAATTCACAAAATGCCCCTTTTTACTAACGGTCGTCAAATACTCCGTTAACCTCCCCTGGAAAATGACTATTTTGCCGCTGACCCGTTTTTTGTTTGTTCAAAAATTCACAGTTTCGTTCTCGAATGGCTACTTTTTTAAAAAAATCTTAAAGTTTATAATATACCCCTGTTTAAGTTTATTGTTCACGAAATACCCTAAGTAACAGGGGTATCTTGTGAACTTCAAAACATAAATAGAGGTACTTTGTGGACATTGCCACTAGTTGCGTTCTGTATATTATCTTGACACCTTTTATAATGCATCCTTTATTTTACTCGTAGGGAATCAACCAAGCTCTTACCAAGCAGTTGCACACATTAGGGAGATGGATTTTGGGGCATTCAAATATATGAGCGATATCCCATTAGAGTGCTAGGCACAACACAAGTTTGACCAAAAGGTAGCCATTTTAAACCCAATGTCTGTGACATTATTGTTTGTCCATAGGACTAAACCAATCTACTCTTTACTTGAAGGTAGTTACCTAACTATGTAAATAATCCATGTATACTAGTTTCTCTGGTCATATATTATAACCGTGTCTAATTGTGTATGACATGGATTCGTACTCAGGTATTGGTGAGACATTCCGAGAGACAAGAAACCTCAAAGAACTGGAATGCAAATAATATTTGTCCTGAAATTATGAAGAGGCTGAAGGCACTTGAAAAACAAAAGAAAACTAGACGATGCTTTGCCAGACCATTGGGGTGATAAGAGTATTTCGTGAACTACAAAACATAAACAGGGGTATCCTGTGAACTTCAAAACATAAACAGGGGTATTTCATGAACAATAAACTTAAACAGTGGTATATTATAAACTTTAAAATTTTTAAAGAAAGTAGTCATTCCAGAACGAAACTGCGAATTTTTCAAAAAAAAAGGTCAGGGGCAAAATAGTAATTTTCCAGGAGAGCTTAACGGAGTATTTGATGGCCGTTAGCAAAAGGAGCATTTTGTAAATTAGCAAAGAAAACAGAAGTATCTTGTGACAAAGTTTCAAAAAAGGAATATAGTGTGAATTACGAAAGAAAATAGGGGTATATTGTGAATTTTTCCTAATAATAAAGTTGGAACACACTACTTTTTCTAAAGCATACTACCCTAACTTTTTGGTCATTTTAAACACTTTCACACTTTAATGGTGTTGTCTATTTAGCCCTGATTATTGGTGACTAAGAGTAATAATTGTTATTTTGTAGTGTTTTTGCAGAAGTTGCTTTTAATGTTAATTTGGTTATTTTAAAAAAATTATTGTTTTATCACGTAAATACGCAATACAATGGAATTAAAAACTGCACCATATAAGCTGTATAACTAAAAATAGTCTTTGGCTAATAATTGAGATTGACAATTGTACTTCATGATAAAAAAGATTGACAATTGTATCTGTTATGTTGAAAATAATGTTCTCTCCCTCCCACTTTGATGTTGTATATGCTCTTCTACTTTAATATTTAGTGTGAAAGATAACTAATTTTATAAGTTGAAGTTTACAAATTCTTCATCATATAAGGAATCAATTGCAAAATATAGATTTATAAAATTAGCTTATTTTATACATAAAAAATATTAGGGAAAATTCACAATATGTCACGATTTGAGTTTGTAATTCACGATATACCCCATTTTGGAAAGTTGTCCATTATATGTCACGATTTGAGTTTGAAATTCACAAAATGCCACTGTCTGGTAACAGACGTTAAATTCGCCGTTAACCCTCTTTGGAAAATGACCAAAATGCCCCTGGTGAAAAGTTTGAATTTTTTTTTAAAAATTAATGGCGCTAGTTTGACTGTGCAACGGCTATTTTTTTTAAACAACTTTAAAAGTAAACAAAATACCCCTGTTTGGTTTTATAGTTACAATATGTCATTATTTAAGTTTTGTAGTTTACAATATGCCATGTCTGAGTTTTGATGTTCACAAAATGCCTCTGTTTTTCCTATAACTGCTAGTTTTGAGTTCAAACGGCTAGTTTGAGTCCAATAACTCTTTTTTGCCTTTATAAAGACCTTCTTATCATATAAACACAGCACAAACATACAGAGCCGGCTCTAAGTAGGAGCAACCAGTGATTTAGAACCGGGCCCCCTTATTTGGGCCCCCAAATTTTCAACTATTTACTATAAAAAAAGATATTTTTCTACTGATTCTAACAGTAGTTTCAGTATATAATTATGGGTGACTTTTCATTTTTCTTCTACTTCTGCTCCACTATTGGCTCTGACAGTAGTTTCAATAAATAATTACGGATGACTTTTCATTTTTCTCTGCTTTTTTAATATTAGTAATTTCTTATTACCTGCTACTCTAATTGATGGACAGTCACACACTTCTTCCTCTTATGTGACTCTGCACACTTCTACCTCCGTCCGTCATAAGTGTCCTGTTTGCTTTTTGGCACGTTTTTCCACCTCAATATTAAATATATAAGGTAAAATAATTTTATAAAACTAAATTTTGTATTATATAGTTTATCATGTAAGGAATCATATGCAAAACTTAAATTTTCAAAATTAATTTATCTTATATGTTAAAAATTGAAGTCAAACGACATGTCCAAATAGTAAATAGGACGGTCAAGGTGGGAGGGAGGGAGTATGATTCATCTCTTCTCTCTCTGTACACTCGTCTCTACACTCTGAATCATAATTTTATTCCTATTTTAGTATCCCTATCTGTCTGCTATTGCTGCATACTGCAGCATGTAGACTACAAAGGCACAGCTCTACGGGTGAGGTGACTGAGTGTTTCAGACACAGAGACTCAGAGAGCAACAGCGACAGCCAGAGAACATAATATTGTAAGTGAAAAGTTGTTTACAAATCATGATGCAGACTATATTATGTTTTGCTATTTGGAGTTTCTGATGAGAGGACAAGAATTTTCCAGCACCATCGCAGAAAAGTTAGATATTTTTAGAGTTTTCCTTCATGGGTGTAAATTAGGATATCTTGATTGTAGTTTTTTTTTTAATATTGAAACTAAATTTTCCGTACTAGGATATCTTGATTGTACTCCCTCCTGAATTGACCGTCATGTTTGCTTTATGTTTTTTTTTTTCCATTTCAATATTAAGCATATAAGATAAATAATTTTATAAAACTAAATTTTGTAACATATAGTTTTATCATGTAATAAATCATATGCACAATTTAAATTTTCAAATTAATTTATCTTATATGTTAAAAATTAAAGTCAAACGACATGTCCAAATAATAAACCGAACGGTCAATTCAGGACGGAGGGAGCAGTTTTTTTTAAATATTGAAACTAAATTTTCCGTATTTTGGCTTTGCCTATTTCAATCCAAGTCTCCTAGGTACACCATCTAAGATTATCTACTTCTAATGACATGACCCTTCAAAGAATGCTGGTTTTGATATCACCTGATGATCTGTAAAGCATTCTATTAATGAACCGCAAGTGATTCAAGGTCAAAAAAGAAAAGTTGTTTACAAAACTAAATCAACCATATTCATATGCTATACCCCTCGGCACATTTAGATTAATTTAAACTAACCACTCTTCTAGTAAACTTATGGTATACTTACAATAATTATTTATAAGTATTTATAAAAAAATTATGATCTTATTTTAATCTAACAAAAAACTAGCAATAAAACGGGATCTTAAACTAGTTATAAATGGAAAGAAAAACAAAATTTCAAGTTCAACCACCGTGAAAAACCATGATATGCCAAGATACCCGGGGCGGTTGATAATAAAAACAAATCGAAATTAAAAAATACTCTTTTATGATATCGGGTGGCGGATCCAGAAATCTTGTTTAGGGGGGTTAAAATTTTTTTTGACATCCAGAAATTGTTTAGGGGAGTTAAAAAATTTTTTGACAAATTAATAAGAGTAATTTGCCAAATTTTCAAAATTTTCGGGCCCACCTACCCCCCCTCTCCGTCCACCCCTGATGATATTAGAGAAAATTACATGTCCCATCCATGAGGTTTGGTGAAATTATACATTTCACCCACGAATTTCAAAAATTACTTTCCTCATCCATATGGTTTCCCCTGTTTTACATTCAACAACTTTTCTAATTTTTGTTCAATTTAAATGATGTTTAAATGTTGTTCGAAATTGATGAAATTTTACATGGATGATGTTAAAGTTTTATTTTGGTTCATTGACAAATCTGAAGTTTTTTAAGCTCAAATGTGATCTGTGTGACCCAATTAATTAAAATGTGCTCACATGCCATACGTTTCATTGGGTCCCATGGGTCATGTGAGCTTAAAAATCTTCGCATTTGACATAAGATCAACGGAAAATTCACAAGATTCCACTAATTAAGTTTTTAATTCATAAAATACCACTGTTTTTTTGTAATTCAGCTTTAAACATGCTTAAACGTTGTCCAAAATTGATGAAACTTTACATGGACTATGCTAAAGTGTTATATTTTGGTCCAATATCAAATTTGAAGTTTTTAAAGCTCATATGTGACATGTGGGACCCAATAACATGTGTAAAGTTTCATCGATTTGGGACAATGTTTAAGCACCTTTTAAATTGAATAAAATTAGAAAAATTATTGGATGTAAATCGGAGGAAACCACATTAGTAGAAAAAGTAATTTTTGAAACCTCATGAGTGGAATGTGTAATTTCGTCAAGCATCATGGGAGGAACATGTAATTTTCCCATCAAATTATCTTAATAAGCTAATTTACCACCATTTAAAAATATGACACTTTTTTTATATGGTGTAACCGTGTAGGAATAGGGATGAAAATTTTAAACCGATATCCGCTAACCCGATCCACCCGTTTAAATAAACGGATGAAAACCCGAAATAAACGGATGATGGATCGGGTGACGTATGATCGGATGATGGGTCGGATCGGGTGATGGATGACATTTTTTCATCTGTCACCTGATCCATCATCCGTTTATCACTCAACCCGTCATCCGTTTAAAGTTGCACCTTGTTTTATTTCAACTAACCAAACAAATCTTAAAGAATTAAAAAATCTAAAAAAAGTTTTAGAGTTATCATTTACGGTCCATTTTTATTTTTTCTGTCATACAACACACACACAATATTCTGCATGTTTAGGTTCTTATTGATATAGGTGGAATATTTTCATTAGTTTAGAGTGAATTTTCTTAAAATATACCGAAATTTTACCTTTAGCAATACAACCTTTTGTTTATATTCATTGGCTACGTTCGGTCACAGCACATATCTGTGGTATAAATGTGACATTTTTGAGTTTGGCATTTTTGACAAAAAATGCCAAACTGCCACCTCCGAACAACAATTTTCAAACAACCACAAATATACCAGCACAAAACAACCAACAATTTATGCTGCAAATATAATGAATACTGTAAACAGAGGCGGAGCCAAAAAACTATAATGAGGGGGGCGAAAATATTTTAATAATATTAATTAATATTTAAAAATTAATTTTTAATAAATTAATTTAAATTTTCAATATTTGTAATTATATTTTAAAAATGATATTATATATTAAATTTGACAAAAAATTAAATTAAAATTGAAATATATAGATTAATATAATATAAATTAGTTTATTTTCCCTTTTTTATTTTAGATTTTTTATAAAGATTGGTATATAAATTATAAATTAATGAAAATAATATAGAACAATAGTTAAACTAGTAGTGTTTTTCTAAATTGTTTATTCAGATACGGATAAATAGTCTCTTAAAACTATTACTATCTATCAATTCTAATAAAATATTCTACAAGGAAAAGAGCATAATTACGATGTAAACTTTCAATTATATCAAAATTATTAGAGTACAAAATATTTGTAGTATATTTCAGAAATATCAATTATAAGTATTCAACTTGCTAAGTAATGATTAATTACAAACTGTTTGCACAAACTATTTTGGTTTGTCAGTATGTCAAAGTTATTATTTGTTTTATACTGTGCTTAATCATTAAAAATAATTTTATATGCTAATATACGTTATTTTCCATTTCTTGGCATATCCATTATTAAATTTAAATTTATGTTTTTGAATTTCATTAAGTAATATTTAATTGAATAGAATATATTGTTTAAACAGTTTAAAATAAATATTTTATCAACAATTAAATATATATAATAATAAAATAATAAGTGATATCTGTATATATATATTCGCTTACAGTCAATTATTTTATTATTAGAATGAATTACTTTTTCATTTCAATGATATTATTTATTCCATTAAAAATTAAAATAATCTTAAATATTAATACATTTGAAATTTTATATTAAATACTAATATATAATCCATAAAATTATATTTTTATATATAACATCTAATATATTTGCTCTAAATACAATGGTTTATTTCTTTATTTTTTCAAATATATGTAAAAAATTTATTTATAAATTAATATGTATACATATTATAAATTAATTGTCACTAAAATATTAATAAAGAATATTAATTATTAAAGGTTATAATTGAATATCTACATATATTTTAACTTTATTAAAAAAAATTATTTTAAAATGTAATATAAAATTTTGGGAAAATCATGATATACCCCTATTTTCTTTAATAATTCACAATATACCTTTGTGATTTTCGTAATTCAACTTTAACATGCTTAAATGTTGTCCAAAATTGATAAAACTTTACATGGACGATGCTAAAGTGTTATATTTTGGTCCAATATCAAATTTGAAACTTTTTAAGCTCACATGTGACATGTGTGACCCAATGAATATGTGATGGTTCATTGGGTCCCATAGGTCACATGTGAGCTTAAAAAACTTCAAATTTGATATTGAATCAAAATATAACAATTTAGCATCGTCCATGTAAAGTTTCATCAATTTGGACATCATGTAAGCATGTTTAAAGTTAAATTACAAAAATCACAGGGGTATATTATGAATTACGAAAGAAAACAGAGGTATCTCGTGAATTTTCCCTAAAATTTTTAATTGTAACAACAAAAACGGTAAACACACTGCATAAAACTAACTTATTCAAATCAGCCAGACGAAACCGCCGCCTGCCGAACACTAGTTTTCAAAACAACCAGCATAAAACAACCAGCAAAACTACCACAAAACAACCAACCAAAACAACCAGACCAAAACAACCACAAAACTACCACAAATATTGATGCCGAACTCAGCCATTATCAATACTAAAAAATTATTGTTCATGATATTGAAAACATTTCAATCCATCGGATGATGGATGATATATCCGGTGACGAATGCGGGTGATGCTTCACTCCACCGAACCCGATCCATTGACAACCGTATATAGGATAGGAGTTCCTACAATACCACTCTTTCTATCTTACCGATCGGTCCAACATTCAACCAAAGCCCCAGAGTCTCACTAGCATCCCATCCCATCCCATATCATCCCAAGAACTTTCCTCACATCTCTCTAATTTTCTCTGAGGGCATGGCACACCCTGGGGAAGATGGAACCGATTGCCTTTCATTATCTACAGCTGCTACAGCGACAACAGTGCAGTCTCTAGAAACTGCCGACGATGCGCAGGCTGCCGACTCCGGGACGGGATCAAAATCGACGGTGTTAAATTGCAAAGACATACTGAGGATCATATTCGAGAAGCTACCGATCCCTAATTTAGCTCGGGCGGCGTGCGTCTGCAGGATGTGGTACGCTTTGGCCTCTGATGGGGAGATACAGGTATCAGCGTTTAAAGCACCCTGGAAAATCAAGGAAGTGATCGGGAGCCCTAGCTCTGGTAGCTTTTGGAGAGATACCAGCCTTGCAAGGTTCGCCATATCACATCGAATTGTTCGAGGTGATTCGGTAGCAAGCCTCGCTGTGAAGTACTCCGTCCAGGTTCTCTCTTCTGCTCTTTCTCTCTAAATCTGCCCATCAATTTTTCTAGCTGACAATACAAATCCACCTTCAGCGATCATTCATTATATTGGGAATGAATTTGATTACCAAATGATTCGTTATCAGAATCATTTTCCCTAATTTAACTTTCGGTCTTTTTCCAATTGACAAGTTACGGTTTGAATGCTCTTATCAATTAGATTTGTATGTAAACCATAACAAACAAACAGAAACGTAAGTCTAACCGCACGATTTTCTGTTCGATGAAATTCGCTGTACAGGTGACGGAAATAAAGCGATTGAACAACATGATGAGCGACCACGGGATATACTCTCGAGACCGATTGCTTATTCCCGTCAGCGATCCAGACTTCCTTATCCACAAAACGTGTTATATCGAGCTAGACCGGAACGCCAACAGGGAAGTGGCGGTGGTGTACTTGAACGGAGATGAGCCGAAGAATATAGACGGGATTAACAAGTCCGGTGGATTCCGGGTAGAGAATGAGATTGTAAAGAGGAGGGTGATCGAGTCGCTGAGGAGAAGCATGCATGTTGACGATGAAACGGCTCAGTACTACTTCTCTGTGTCGAATGGGAACCTACGTGCAGCCATTTCTGAGTTTTCCAAGATCTAGATTGGGAAAGGGGGTCTCGTTTGCAGTAGGTTAGTTCGTGTAATCATATGAGTAATGTTGTAATCACTTATTACCAATGAATTATGCCGTTGGACAGCCTATAGTTGTATTGTTTACAGAGGACCGGCCTAAATGACCCATTGATCTCTTCAGACAGAAAATTGATGAGTAATAAGAATGATTTTGTCTTTTTATACATCGGTAGCTAGAGATTTTGTTTTCAGATCATGCAATAACTGGAATTGAATCCTCTGATGATTTATAACTAAAAGAAGCAACTCAACTGTGATGCTAGCATTTCAATTGTATCCGAAAGAAGAGGCTGAATTCTATTTCACAATTACTACATAAAGACAACAGACCCTGCACCTAAAGGACTTGTACTAGTCTAGCAACAGTCCACAGCCAGGTAACAGCTGAGAATCTGAGATGCTCTTCGTCAAATGGATCCAGACCAGAGTGTGGTAGGTTCGTACTTTATTGACATCATCCTTGATGTTCTCGATGGTAGGTCAGTCAATCCGTCTTGGGGGGCGTTCGGACTTTTCTCCAAAAAGCTAGGTTCTAGCTTTTTATTACATGTCCCTCTAGTTAACAAATGTTAACTTGACATGTGTACTATGGTTAGTTGTGTACCAATTAAAAATTGACATTTGTTCATCACTTTTGAGCAAAAGTACATTAATCTTCAAAAACTCAACTTAATGTTGCAAAAGAACGGGCCCTTAGTTACATCTAATTTAAGTTTTTTAAAAGAAAAAGATTACAAAAAATATTTCTAAATGAAACTGTTTGAAGCCTTCATTCTCTCTGTCTTAAAGCTGGCTACAGTTCAACCGATTCTCGTACAATTGTATCCGGATTTAGAATCGGTCAGCGATGGTTCCGGTTCTAAAGCGGTTTCGATTCCTTAGGGTGTATCCAGCTTCAGATTTGGTCAAAAAGCGCTTCTAGCCGGTTCTTGACCGGTTCTGGATTCAGTTCTAATTCTAGTTCGGTTGCAGATTCGGTTCCAAAATTGATTTTTTTTCGAATATTTTGAAATTTAAATTTTCATAAGGGTAGGCGGGGATTAACGGTCACTTTGACCAATTCCGGGACGGTTCCAGCGGTTATGGTTCTGGTTCTTCGTTTTCATCCTTACACCAAATGTACTGGTTCCAACCGGTTCCAAGGCGGTTCAGAGTCGATTTCGGTTCCATGTCAATTCCGGTTTGGTCCCGAATCTTAAAACGTGTATTCGAATTCGCTTCGGTAAGTGATGGTTCGGGTTCCAAACCAGTTTCGACCAGTTCCAATCGGTTCCTGTTCCGACCAATTCCAATCGGTTCTAATTTGGTCCCACTGGTTCCGATTGGATTTAGATTCCTTGGCCAGGTTATATCTGTCACTTAGAGTATTTTTAGCCTTTTATATAAGATCACCATATCTAGAAAAATGTAATAATATCTTTGAAGACCCATTTTCAAATGAAATGGTAGAACGCTCGCAAGCGAGGTCTCTTTGCTTTGAAGCATGATATGAACGAATAACGGTCGTTTTCTATGACTCAAGATCTAATTATTTGTTCCTTTATGGTATTACTTATGGATATACCTAGTAATTAGGGTCATATGGTTGGGGTTCATTTCTGATCGGTGCGGTGCAGGGCGGTTCAGATTAGTTTAAGGTTGTTTTTAATATTTAGTTTGGGTTTGGTTTGGATCGGGTGAATTTGGTTTTTTGATTATGTTCGGGTTTGTGATAATTCTGGTCGTGTTCGCAGTGGTTCGGGTAATCTTAATTTGGATGGGATTCGGTTAAAGTAACAAAACATGTTATTTTATGTATTATATACGTGTTAGGTCATAAAGAGGATTTGGGTGACGTTGGTATTGGTAACTTCAATCTATGTGACTTTCGGTTTGACCTATTTTTTGGTTTGGTTTGGATTATTTCAAATTTCGGGTCATTTTTTTTAAATTTATCTTATTGGGTCCAATTTTGGGTTTGGATTGGATGGTTCAGTTTGGTTTTCCGAATTCGAGTCATCTTTGTCTGGTATACTTATTGTTAAGGGACTTGAGGTTACCAAAAAATGAAGGACTTGGGCTTAATTTCTCTCACTTTGGGGGTCCTCATTTGAGATCTTCTTACCATGTCTTTTTATTTTAGTTATTGGGGTTTGGCCCACTACTCTTAGACTTTTGAAAATACTAGCCTATACTTGGGTATAAGGCTTATGCCAATTATTTTAGCTATTTTCTGGTCAATTATCACCAATGATTTGATTACTATAGGAGAACTATGTTCTTGATGTTCATATATGCCTACAATTGCATGAGTTGTTAGAACAACATAGCAGTAAATTAGATTAACTATGCTAAATATGAACTCATGTTCTCACATAAGATTCTCTCTTATTCAACAATTAATCTCATCCATTACATATCCTTAGGGTTCCTGGCCTGTCTGTAACTGTAACTTCAAGCTAAGGGAAATATCATAAAGTTCTTTTAATTTCTGACTACGCGAATTAGAAACCCGATTGCGCGTACGAGTTCAGCTAAGAGAACCATAGATTCTAACTTGAACCTGATGCTACCAACCTTAATACTTATAAAGCCTAACCCTAGATTCAAAACATTAAATGTATTAGTAAGAAAACCTAATTGTTGGAGTCATCCACCCCACCACAAAGGAAATTGGTTGTGGCACAAAGTCAAACCAAGAGTCCAACTAGAGGCAAACACACGGACATTCATCATAGTCCCTGAACAAAGAGCGAGACTATAATACCTAATAAAGCTTCATGTCGTAAAGGATCAACGCTTAATCCCCTTCCCCAATGGATACCCACCTTTCCAAGCTCAACCACCTTCAACAATGGCTTCTTCTATCTCTCTCTCCATTTTATTTCTCTCAATGTTTGAGTAGTCTCATTTTGCACTTGGGATGGGGATTTTAACTTAAATCCCTCAACTAGCTTGTAAAACCTACACTTCATTTATTGTGGTTGTTTTCTCTCTCTTGCTTATTTAATGTTATAACTTGATCATTTATGGCATTTATGGAGGTCTCCAACAACACATGATTTTGAATTGGGAGTTGTGACAAATAGTGAGAAATCCAACATTTGACTATCTTGATTAGTTGGTGAAATTTGGGGCTATTAATGTGGACTTGCAATTAATGCTATTTAGTGATTTAAACTCTACTTGATTTTAGAGTTTGAAGTAGCTAGGTAAGATTTGACTTTTCCATGATTTGGAAAGTCATCACACTAGTCCAAATAGACAACTTGAGTGAAGTGGGTTTGTAAGTGAAGTTGGGGTAAATTTAGGTGACAATAACCATCCTAGGGTGCATTCCATCCAAATCCATTAACAACCGATTTTAGTTTCCGTGTTTAGTTTACAATTTGTCTTGAACCGAATTATTAAGCTTGTCACCGGCTAAACCCCATTTTAATTACTGCTGCTCTTACCGAAAATACCGAGACTAGGGAGATAGACATTCAATTTCCTAGTGGAACGACACTTTCATTACTACTTCGATTGGGTTCACTTGCCCATAGTTTGTGATATTGACCATTACATATTTCTCACAACACTAACCATGCCAGACTGATTCACCAACTCAAATCGGCTATGTCGAAATGAAACACCTTTGTGATCCATCAACAACAACAAGACTAAAATTCTCTTAACAATACCGAAAGTCGGGCTTCCACCAAAATTAACTTATCCTTTCACGAATGTTATTTCTCTGATATCCAGGGAAACCCAGGAACACCGACATCCAAGGAAACCCAAAGTGCAATCCACATTGTAAACTTCGAAACCTTTCTACTTACGCAGCCCACCCCCCCCCCCCCCCAAAAAATGATTTCTGATCACCCTCTATGAGATTCAGTCGAGTGAGTTTGGAGCCTATAAAGGTAGGAAAAAAGGATTAAACCAAGACAACGATGAAACCGAGAAGTAGCGACGCCAATAGTCAGAGAACTATGATTTACTTCCTCTTCACCTGGTCTTCCTTTCTTACTTCTTTTCCCTCATTTTCTTGCCAACAACACACATAAGCTTATATTTACCCTTATCCTTCCATACTTTGACTTGTTCCAGAGCAAGCCTCCTTTTGATTGGCACCACAATCCTCACAATCTTCCTCGTCTTTCTTATATCTAAAGCTTCCATACACGCACCAAGAATTTGTTTGTTTTCCGTCCGTTTTTAAATTTTTAATTTCGACTACCTCTAACCTGCTTGACTGCAATCGCCAAAACTGCAAAAATCTGCGGGGGTGAAGATATCTAAACCAACATGCCATTGATCGGTTACAAAAAACTTAAAATAATAGCATGCGTAGCAAAGAAACTCCCGCACCAAAATATAATACAGAATTAACAACAAAATATCTTGGACAAGCAAAATAAAGACTGGAGAGAGAAAGGGAAAGAGAAAAGGAAATATAATAGAGAAAAGTAACACAATACCACAAAACTATAGGGGAATTCAGTACTGGAGATGGTTACCCCACACCCAGTATAATAGGGTAGGAGAAACCATCACATTAGAAATCAGTTACACTTGGAGATGATATCCAATGAACAAATGAAGCAAAGATATAAACGAAGAGACGATGGAACAAGAAAGTAAAGAAAAAACAACCTCCCGCCAAGAGAGACTTTCCTCCGCCGAAGAGAGACTATGGATGATCTCTAGTTTTGGGTCAACCTTTTTACAACTTTTTAAAGTAGTTATTGCTAATTACAATACACATTTTACTAATCACTGCAATGCAAAGTTGTTTTAATCGCATCAATGTTGTAAACATGTAATGATATATCACTACAATTTTTTTTCAAGGAAATGATATCCGATTGTCTGCATTATTAATAAGTTCATAGTTGGTGAATAATGAATTTTACTATCTGGAGTACAAATTCTTTTTATTCACTAAACTATTTGGAATACGTTGAAATGTGGTGTGAATGATTATCGACACTTCAAATAGCTAAAACACTCATTTTTGGAACATCTCTGCTCACAACTTACTTTACATAACATATTGCAAGATCATATTTGAGTGAACATTATTACCGCATCTTTGTGGTCCATCTTTCTAAGCATGAGTGTAATGTGTAAATCCAAGTTGCAACAGTGTTTGGATTTCTGCAATGAAACCTAGGGATGTCAATCTTGACCAAACCCTTATCCTTCCATACTTTGACTTGTTCCAGAGCAAGCCTCCTTTTGATTGGCACCACACCACAGTCCTCACAATCTTCCTCGTTTTTCTTATATCTAAAGCTTCCATACACGCACCAAGAATTTGTTTGTTTTCCGTCCGTTTTTAAAATTTTTAATTTCGACTACCTCTAACCTGCTTGACTGCAATCGCCAAAACTGCAAAAATATGCGGGGTGAAGATATCTAAACCAACATGCCATTGATCGGTTACAAAAAACTTAAAATAATAGCATGCGTAGCAAAGAAACTCCCGCACCAAATATAATACAGAATTAACAACAAAATATCTTGGACAAGCAAAATAAAGACTGGAGAGAGAAAGGGAAAGAGAAAAGGAAATATAATAGAGAAAAGTAACACAATACCACAAAACTATAGGGGAATTCAGTACTGGAGATGGTTACCCCACACCCAGTATAATAGGGTAGGAGAAACCATCACATCAGAAATCAGTTGCACTTGGAGATGATATCCAATGAACAAATGAAGCAAAGACATAAACGAAGAGACGATGGGAACAAGAAAGTAAAGAAAAAACAACCTCCCACCAAGGAGACTTTCCTCCGCCGAAGAGAGACTATGGATGATCTCTAGTTTTGGGTCAACCTTTTTACAACTTTTTAAACTAGTTATTGCTAATTACAATACACTTTTTACTAATCACTGCAATGCAAAGTTGTTTTAATCGCATCAATGTTGTAAACATGTAATGATATATCACTACAATTTTTTTTCCAGGAAATGACATCCGATTGTCTGCATTATTAATAAGTTCATAGTTGGTGAATAATGAATTTTACTATCTGGAGTACAAATTCTTTTTATTCACTAAACTATTTGGAATACGTTGAAATGTGGTGTGAATGATTATCGACACTTCAAATAGCTAAAACACTCATTTTTGGAACATCTCTGCTCACAACTTACTTTACATAACATATTGCAAGATCATATTTGAGTGAACATTATTACCGCATCTTTTGTGGTCCATCTTCCTAAGCATGAGTGTAATGTGTAAATCCAAGTTGCAACAGTGTTTGGATTTCTGCAATGAAACCTAGGGATGTCAATCTTGACCAAACCCGAAATCCGACCCGAACCTGACCCGTAAAAAACCAGGTTCGGGTTGAGATTTTTGACCCGAAACAACTTTTGGGTCGGGTTTGGGTTGGATCATTGAAACCGCTTCAGGTTCGGGTTGAACCCGCCAACCCATAACCCGAAAAATGACTTAACTTAGTGCTTAGTGATTAATTTATGACTAAACTAAACATTTAATAAGTAATTTATGATTAAATGTTGTATTTAATAATTAATTATATATAAGTATTATATTTAGTTATTAAATAATTTAAAATTTTAAATACAAAATAAAAATTTGAAAAAAACGGCTCGGGTTTGAGTCAACCCACTCCGTGTTCGGGTTGAAGATATATAACCCGCTCCCTTAGCATCTCGTTGTATCTTGTCTTATTGAACATGGTCTAGTAGGAATATTTCACTAATTTTGTATGCTCCATACCAATGTACATGGCTTTATGTACTTGTATTCACCGATCATGGTTCATATACAGATAATCAGCTACTACTCTGAACCCACAATATCCATCTCCAAGGACATCAATGCTGAAATACCTCAAGTTTCTAAAGGATGATTTACTTTGCTAATTAGGTCCTAATGAGCTTTAAAGCTCCTTAAAACCCTAATATTAGTATTTAGAGTAAATTACTCAGAACCCCTTGAGGATTAAGGATATTACAATTAACCCCCTTGTGTTTATCATAATTACTGGTAACCACCTCGAGGTTAAGGTATCTTTGACTACGAGCCCCCGAACTATAACTATGTTATCCGGAAGTTAACTACGTGTTGACCAATCAGCTTAATAATATTAATAATGTCATGCTGGACAAAAAACACTACTTAATCTGCATTGTTATTTCCTAAAAATGTCAACCCTTCCTTGAAAATGCACTCTAAAGTGGGATGAGAGAGAGTTAGACGATGTTGATTAAGCAGTTTTGTCATTGACCCTAGCATTATTAATGATATTAAGCTGATAGGTCAACACACAGTTAACTTTATGATCACAAAGTTATAGTTCGGGGGCTCGTAGACAAAGATACCTTAACCTTGAGGTGGTTACCAATAATTATGATAAACACAAGGTGGTTAAATGTAATATCGCAAATCCTCAAGGAGGTTCTAAGTAATTTACTCTAGTATTTATTACTGTTAAAGGCCGAAAATGACCTCTGGATTCAACCTTGTCTTAATCTAGTTCCTTAAAGTACTCTTTTGGAAGTAGTTAGCTATAATCCATTAGCATTGTGACAACCAAGCTAGTAGGTGATGCAACAGCTAGCTTATGTAATAAGCACACAAGTAGGTGATGCAATTGCTTGGGGAAGCTAATAGGCACACTAGTAAGTGACTCAGCAAGCTAGCAAGTAGGTGACTCAAAAACTAGCAAGATAGTAGGACGTTGTAATCCCGAGTAAGCTAGTAGGCAAGTAGGACGTCTTAAGCACGAGGTGTCAAGATATGATTGGCTGACATTCGGACCAATAGGACTCTTACACCTAAGTAAGCAAGTATGAGGTGTCACTAGACCTAGCAAAGGTGACCTGAACCAAAAAAATTGACCCGATCCGAACCCGAATTTAAATCGAATTATGTGACCCGAAATGTGACCCAAAAATCTGAACCAAACCAAACCAAAACCAAATCAAACTGAAATTTGATATACTCAAATCCACCCGAACCGATTGACCCAACCCGAATTAACCCGAACTGAATTGACCCAAACTAAATTCACCCGAACCGAATTCACCCAACCACACATGAAACTAGACAAACTTCCATTATCCTTGTGTTTATTATTGGCATGTATGACTCATAATTTCCATGAACTGGGACTAAAATAAGGAATGTTTTCGTTCTATTTTTTCTATTCTTGCCATCTTGTGCCGTGTCCAAGGAAATTGGTTCAACCTCTTAAGGTTAAAAAATGACAAAATAAGAAGATAAAGGGACAACCCCTGCCTGGGAGCAATAAGCTACTGAAAGACGCCCGCACGAGGCGCGCACACGAGACGGTGATCGGTGGTGCACACACAACATGAAGTCACGGACGCGAGGTGATGACAGGTGCATAGGGGCACAGGCGCGAGGTGGTGATGGATTGGCATGGGCGCGCGACGCTCGCTCAAGATAACGGGCGCTGACGCAGGACGCGCGTGGGTGTGACGGGCGCAGGATGGCAAGAGGAACAAGCACAGTGTCGGGCGTGGGGGGGGGGGGGGGGGGGGGGGGGGGGAGACTGGGCGTCGAGTACCTAATATTGACCGATGATTCACCAAATTTTAAATTTATACTTGGTCGATACAATTAATAAATCTATAGTTAAAAATTAATATTAAAAATATTATCATCCAATTTGATTATGTATAACCAACCAATACACAATAGCAATCTTCATCAAGAGTAACACTATATTAAGATAATTTGGATCCAAATATGAAAATCAATACAAGTTACAAAGATTGCTTAAATTTGTACTTTAAAATTTTGTCAATTAAGCATAACGTGGTAAGTCACCCGAATTTGACCCATAACCCGAAAAAAACCAAAAACGTAGAGGCTAACCGAACTGAAAGCACCCGAACCCGAAATCAACCAAACCGAAGTCACCCGAATCTATTTTAACCAGATAACCCCGACCCAATCCAAACCGAATAGTGAATATCTACAATTGACCCAAACCGAACCCGAACTGAGTGACCTGAATTGCCAGGTCTGGTGTCACCATATTATTAGGCCACACTTTGGTACCATGAGAGTAGGCTGCCTCCCCACCTCCCTTAGTCAGCTCCATGTGTTGTCATCTTTATATTAAGCCATAATAAGAACCAATGGGAGTATGCCATGTAGAGTACAAGGTGTCACCACTTAGAAGATTACTTAACTAAGGAGGAAATTGACTTAGTTGATGCCCCTTGCCTATATAAACCCACGTCCATACTCCATTCTCTTCATCCCACTCTTGTGTTCCAGCCTCCATCAAGAAGAGAAATAAGAGAAGAAATCTTACCTTGCTTACTACTTCATCCAAGAGCAAAAGAGGAAGAGGAGAGGAACCTTTACTTCACTTAATCATTCATCCACTACCTAGATCTCTTATAGCCATTTAGAAGAGAGTAAGAAGGAAACACACCTTAGAAGGTAACCTCTGGTCAAGATGGAAAAGAAGAGAAGAAACTCCGTAGTTGCCATTTCCAGGTGCTCCAAGCTATTCATTGGTTCCTTAGATTCCTAGCAAACTTCTACAAGGTTTCGGGAAGGTTTCTTCATCAATTTCTTAAGGTAACTTCAAGGTTACTATCCCTTCACAAATCTTTATGTTGTTAAAGACTAGTACCTCTTTATGGATTATGTAAATTCGTTGGTGTTTTTGGGGTACAAAACCATTGAGTTGGAAATAAGCTTTAAGGAAGAAAAGGTGTCTTAAAGACCTAACCTATATAACCGAATACGTGGGAGTTGATTTGTGATGTTTAAGCATGGTTTGTAAGCTTAATTGATCTTGAAACTTATCCTGTTGTATGTTTGTTATTGAGGCTGAAATTGTCATGGTTTGTTTGGTGCAACTTCATGATTACCATCCTTTATCAAACCTATGTGTTTTACAAGAATAAAAATTCCTATATATTCTGATTAATTTTGTAGGTATTTAAGGGCTTAAAACTATGCTGGACATGTGTTTTAAAGAGGAAAAGAGTGTGATTATAACCCATATGTGTTTACTGAATGTTTAGGGATTTTTTGTGATGTTTCATTCATGATTTGTAAGAGGAATTAATCTGGAAACTTATGAGGTTTTTTTTCATGATAATTAAGCCAAGATAGTATTGGTTATAATCTTAGGTAAGTAATGTCTTAAGAACTATTTTTGAACACCGTCGTGTAATCATAGTAGTACTTGTTTCCGATTAGATCATCCAATAGAGTTTGCACCATAGAATGACCATTTCTCTTGTCGAGCTTTGCTTTTTGTATTCTTTTGTAGTTATATTTTCTAGTTGTGGATGTACCAGCGTTAATTGTTGTAAGCTTTAGAATAAATAATAGAAGGTGGCACACCAACTTGGTTTCTCTCACACAATGATCATCTTCTCATCTGTCAGACGCATCCCTACAAAATTCCCCTTTGTCCACTCAGCAAGGTTGTGACTATGCCTCCCATTGTGTAAAACTATCATACACCCTCAAATGTGTAACATCCCTTGATTCTAGGAGGGCAACCACATCCCTTTGATCCAAATGCCCTACGTCAAATGAAATTACCAGTTTGTTCTTGTCTACGTGGTTTTCCATACCTCTCGCATGTAATATAAAATCTACATTTGTTCTTGAACTTTGCATTATGGTGTACACATGATTGGGATGGCCAACATTTTCTACCTAAAGTTTGCCATATTTTTTTATCAACAAATGTTTGCTCTATGTAAATAAATCATTTGTATCGACCACAAGTGGTCGATTATACATCTGCTGGATGTAGTCATCCATCTTAGCATGTCGACCGAACTCCTTCAAAATCATCCAGAACTTTCATCTTCCCAACTTCATCTATAGTTTCACCAATTTCTTACAACAAAACAATGTCAAAAAATGTGAAATACACTAGCACCATGATAGTACGATAGTGATTAGTAAAAAACGTACTCTGCTAGACGTTAGACCATACTCATAATCAGGATTTGTATCACTATCCATGTCGTACTAGTTGATGTTATCTTTGAAAGGTTGATGTTAACAAGTGAGGGAGTTTAGAGATAGTGAATGAAGACTAAAGAAGAGGGAAAATAAGTGTGTGAAGGAGAGGAAAAGAGACACTTTTTAAATAGAGATCTACCCCTGTAAGAAATCTTATCAGTAAATAGTAACTTGATAGAGTACCCATCACCAATGATGAATAGGTTAATAATGACCTTCTAACAACGCATGGACATCTATCAATAATAATGACATGGGTAATAATGCTATCTCAATAATATTGAAGGCATGGGTACCATCACCAATAACGAACTAGTTAATTATTTCATAGAGATACTAACGCAAGGTGTGTGCATGAGGCTTGTGAGTAAAAGTGAATAAGTTAAAACTTTCTGGTAACTTCAATCACTATTTCAAAAATCATGTACAAAAGTTTTCCGAAACAAAAAAAAAAGATACTTTTGTCACGAATCGAAAAATCGGGTGAACCATTGTCCCAAAACCAGAAAAATCGTGACCTTTTACACGAATCTAATAAAATCTGGACAAAATGTTGCACGATTTTAGTGCCCTAATAAGATTCACATGAATAATCTGGATTTTCGTTTATTTCACCAAATTTAGTACTTTGTTAATGAAATAAACCCTAATAAAGAGTATTCCGACAAACATCCAACATAAAGTCTATTACACCCATAACGCCTAACAAATAGTTTGAACATACATCAATTAAACTTTATACGAGCCTCCAACATAAAGTCTACTACACCCATAACACCTAAAAATAGTTTGATCATACATCAACATAAATCCGAACAAGCATCCAACATAAAGTCTATTACACCTAGTTAAACTAAAAAATTGTGGTCCACCGTACTAGTGCGGTAATGATTCTCATATGAGGAAGGTGCTAAACACCTAATCAATCCCTTTCCCAGAGGCCCTATCCTCCTCCTTTGGCATTCCATGATGGAAGTAACGTCAGTCCCAATTACGATTCCCGGGATGGCCCTGACCAAGCTCCGTAGCCTCAGTCATGAGCTACAACAATTTTGATCAATTAAGTGCACATAATAATCCAAATGAAATTTTTGCTAAAGAAAGAAAAGAAGACTCACTAAAGCGGAGTCCGGACAAGGAACAAAAGTGTTGTTGTACTTCTCAGGGTTCGTAATCCTTTGATGGTTGTGTTTTGTATACCAATCCAAGTAATATTGGTCACACGAGTGCAGCAAAGCTCATGAAGCAGTGTAGTCTGGGCTTGGCGACCCGTCAGGTGTGGTGTCTCGCACACTGTACATAGGGGGTATACACAAGTGTATGGTGATGATCCTCCCTCTTTACTCTGACCTTGGTTGGGTCTAATGGGGTGTGGTGGGATACATTGAACGTATTCAAATTGACGTAGACCAACGCTGAGGATTTGAAGTATCATCCACACATCATGAAAGGAAATTATCACCTCACCAAACGGCATGTGGAAGAAATTTGTATCAAGCTGCCACCTCTCTATAAAAGGAGAGATCAATGACATATTTTTATGTGGCCATATGATCTCTGGCATGTGCTGCAAACCAAAATATTCAATCATATTCCTTACCATTCTACAAGGTCCATACTTTGTGCTATTTCCTCGTCTGTTTTGACCTCATGATCATTGACATCATCTTCATCAGTATCTTCATCATCATCATCACCATTTTCAGTCACTGTTGTTGTCATTGATGTCCATGTCAGCCAGCCCAGAGACCTGAGCAGCTGAGGGCATGAATAACTAACCCAACCAAACGTATGGGCATCAACATGCTGAACGTGGTGGTTGCTCGAACCCTCAATGGTGAAACTCGAGCTGTTTAGCGGTTCTACAGACCATCCACCCCCTGATGAGTGAGTTGATATGGTCAGTGGGAGCGGCATGTAAGATTGTGGAATATGCTGATAGTTTGTATCAGCATCAATATCTGCGTTAATGTTTGAAGCATTTGCAGCACCGGGTAAGGATCATAGTCATGTCGCGTGTCAAATGAAGGAGCATCCATGGGTGGCATGTCTAAACAGGGCTTGGGATTACTTGGCCCTTCATTTGGAACACGCGTTTGACGGTATGAGGCCGTCATGGGTTTCTCTTTTGCGCGGTCTTTCGACCTCTTTGTGTAGATGCAATTCATTGCATGTTTAATTTTATAGATCTTCCTAATTTCAAGGTCAAAGTCAACAATACTGTTAGAGTCATGGTCGACTGTAGACTGTATATTATGAGTGGTTGGAACTGGTGTAATTAAAACAATTGAGAAAGAAATTAATACTCAAAATAACTGTCGGGCTGCAAACAAAATCCCGGTCGCAGTAGTATAGTAAAGTGGAGGCGACCGGATATCAAACCGTGGGACTAAGGGGAATTATTAAGTACCTAAGCTTTGTCACAAAAAGGGGGGTAATTGACTTGTTTTTACAAATAAAAAGGAAAGATAAAATAAACTAAGTAAAAGGTAAATTAAATGGGACTCTGGGTTCAGGTAATATAATCTGCTCTTCTATGCTATGTATACCGGTTTAATTATAATAGTTTGGCAAAATTCCTATTAATATCTTAAGGACTAAATCATAGACTCAAAAGAACTCGTTTACCAGAAAATGCTCGGTCTAATCTAGATTCGAGCAAAACACATGTAAACGAACATTAAGTGCGAGAAATTATATTTGCGTCTGAAAATACTAACTTATTAAAATAAGCTTTCTCCAGATTTACGGCTTAATTAACCTGTCTATTTATCACGGGTCTGATCAAAATAGACTTAGTAAAGCATTTTAATAAATTCATGTAATTTATTAAAAAGGCGAGAAATAAGCTTTAATCGTAACAAACTGTATTAAAACTAAACCGGTAAAACATATTGCATAATTAATACAAACACATAATAACCATTCCCAGAGTATAAATTTCTAGCCTAACATATTAAATATAAACAGAAACAAGAGTAGTAGAAATCATTGACTCCTGGATTTGTTCTGCTATTTGTATACGTAGGACTAGAGGTGGATATGGTGGAATGAAAAGAAAACAAATGGAGAAGACGGGAGAAGAGAAATGGGATGAACGTGTGATTTGTGGTGTAATGGATCGATGATGGATTGATTCCGTATAAGAGAGGAGGAATGGGTTTATATAGCAGAGGAATTTGAAGAAGACGATAAGGATGGCGGTGCAGTGGGTGAGATGAGACATGCAGAAGTCTCATGCATTAGGTGAGATTAATCTCCGTGGAATAAACAGACGGTGGGAGATTGAAGAAAACAGATGCCGACATGGCGTCCGTGTTGCGTCCGTGTTTAAATCCCCGGACGTCTCTTGCTCTTGTTCGGCCAAATAACCACGGACGGGCCACGGTCTTCTTGCGTCCGTGTTTTGTCCGCACGAAAAAGGCCGGACATCTCTTAGGCTTGTCCCCCCTTTGTCCGCTCTTATTTCACCGGACATCTCTTAGTCTTGTCCGGTTATTTATCCACGGACGTGTCTTTGTCCTTGTGTCACGTCCGGCTTTTTTTCACGGACATGACCCGGACATCTCTAACACATCGATCCGTGTAACGTCCGGCCTTTTATCCCCGGACGTGTGTATTTGACTCGTTTTCTTTTGTGAACTTTGACCGGCTCTAGATTCTTTGTTTGGACTCCGTTTTTTGACCCGTCTGCGCCTACGCGTTTGTCTCTCGTCTACTCTGCTCCTAGCTTGGTTTTTCTCATGTTTAACCAATAAATCAGTAAGATAACCAATAAAACATAAACTAGAGGAAAACTAACCAAGTGGAGAAATGAGCAAGAAAAGTGCTAATATAATATATGAAATACACTCATAAAACATGCTCATTTGGACACTTATCTCACCCCCACACTTATCTTTTTGCTTGTCCTCAAGCAAAACCATGTACCAAGCAAGTAGGGAATGCTCAATACTAACAAATATTATTATGAAGGGTAGTATAAGGACGTGAACAGTACATGATTTTAAACTTTTTTAGGAGTGTGAGCCATCACCTACCGGTGGCATAGGTGTGCTCAGGGTAAAAATAAAAATTATAGTTTCGGGGTATGATCCGGAGTACTTTAATGCTTTTTTAGTTAAGGTGACTTTGAGAACTTTTACCCCCGCCAACTTCTCTCAAGAATGGGCATTGAGGAGAAAACAAAAGGAAAAATAGATTATATGCATTTGTTTCACTTTTGCATAAGAGATGAGAAGATAATATGTAGGCATTAAGCCTTTGTATTTAGAACACTCAACTCTCTTTGTTGGTTACCAATGGTGTCTCGCAAGTCCCTTGTTTATTTTTTTTTGTATATATTTATAGACAGAGAAGCACCCCTTAGCAATCCCTAAGAGAGAAGATAGAAAGAACCCCTGAGAAATAAAAAATCCAACCATTGCAGATCATTAGGTCACACCGCATAAAAAATGCTCCTCAAAAGCAATCAAAATTTTAAAATTTTTGTACCATTTATCCCACAATTCATAACAGTATTTGTTCTTAAAGAGAACAACCCACATCAGCACGGTCCATAATTTAAATTTGGATAAACGCAAGATAAGTAGAGAGATTAAACATTTTAAGCAATGTGTCAATAAAGAGAGACTTAAGACGAGCTTCAGAGAAGTGAGTCCTCCCCCACACTTAGATTGGAGCAATGTCCTCATTGCGTAGGAAGAATTTAATTTAACGAGGGCATGCAATCTACCAGAGTACCTCACACAATGCAGTAGGGAGTATGTAAAAATTTGAAGTGCAAAGCAAAGAGAATGTACTCCCCAGAGTTCGCAGAGTGTTTAGACAGAGCTCCCCCACACTTGAGTTCAGCTGTAGGAATGTGCATGATGTTCCTGTAATGAATATTCTAAACAGCCAGAAGAACTCAAGTTAATTCTCCTCTTCTCTCTCTCCCCCTTTTTTTATTGTATAAAACATATATAGGAATAATATGGAAGACAAAACATAAAATAAAAATAGTAGGATAATAAAATTTAACCACTGGGTTGCCTCCCAGTAAGCTGCCGTATTTCTAGTCTTTGGCTAGACTCCCGCTTCGTTATCCTGGATCAAAAACAAAAGTAGACAACAGCTTTGCCAGGAAAACGAAGTTAGCAGTAATTAGAAACAAACCACCTGGATCAAAACAGAATGTCACCTTGGCAAATAAAATAGGAAAATGAATACTCCACAAAACCTGGTGTCTGAGGACGTACTGTCGGTAACATAGTTCTAACAGGAGACCAAGTAGAATAGAACATCAATTGGTTGTAGGTGGTGACAGTGGTCGTCGGCGTCGGAGCTGCGGTGCTGGCCTTGGCTGCGCATCGGTGGTGGAGCGGCTGTAGCGGGGTGGTGGTACTGGTTGTGGCGGGCGGCGTCGCCGAAGGAGGAGGGCGTCGGGTGGCTGTGCGTCGGTGAGAAGAAAAAAAATCGAGAAGAAGAAGAATAAAAATCCAGACAATTTTATTGCGTCCGCTCTATGTCCGATGAAATAAGGGCGGACGCTTTGCCTCTTTTCTTGCATCCGGCCTTTTATGGTCGGACGTGAGTTCTGTTTTTTTTTTTTATTATTATTATTACTTAAAGCATGACCGTATTTGTGTCCGGCTTTTAAAGGCCGGACACGCCTAAACTTCATTTTTTTTCTTTAAAAGACTAACTAAACCGAAAATAAAGAAACAGAAAGGAATAAAAATAAATGCTAAGTAATTAATTAAAAGAAAGAGCGCATAATGAAATTGCTTGAATTTATATGACAATAATTTAAATGACAGTATTTAAATGACAGAATTTAAATGTTAGAAATTAGATTAGTGAATTTAAATGTTAGAAGTTAGGTTACTGAATTTAAATGACAGAATTTAAATGTTAGAAATTAGATTACTCAAAAGTAAATGACTGGGAATTTAAATGACAGAAATTAGTATAAAAACACAAATAATAATATAAACAAAATATAATAGATAATTAATATAAACAACAGACAAAATAATATAAATAAAATATTCTAATATAGCAAGTGAATTATCCGGGGCTTAGGGACTAGAATAAATCTAGTCCCCGGCAACGACGCCATTTTGCAGACTGGTGATGAGTGTCCAAATGTGCATGTTTTAGGGGTGTATTTCATATGTTTAATCAACACTTTTCATGCTCATTTCTCCACTCTAGCTTGTTTTCCTCTAGTTTTGTGTTTTATTGGTGTTTTACACATTTATTGTTTAAACAGGAGGAGTAACATAGCTAGGAGTAAAGTAGACGAAGAGAGGAACGCGTGGGCGCAAACGGATCCAAAATCGGAGTTAAAACGAAGAAGATACAGTGTTTTGAAGTTAGCCTGACTCCGACCGACCTTAGGACCGACCTTGCAAGGTCAGTCGGGTCGAAATTTTGCCCGGATTCGCGTTTTTGCCAGCTACTGGAATCGACCGACCCTAGGACCGAACTTGCAAGTTCGGTCGGTCGTAAAATTTGCCCAGAAATCAGATTTTAAAAGGAGAAAAGAGAGGAGAGAGAGGCATTCGACACAGAACAGAGAAAAGACGGAAAAACAAGAGAAAAGAGGGAAGAAGAAGAAGAAGAAAAGGGAAGGAAGAAGAAGAAGAAAGAAGGAGGAGAAGGCTCACCTCCATTGAAGCTCTTCCTCAATCTCCCATGGCTATTTCTTCTCCTTCTCTCTCTCTTTTGTGCTTTAATGGTTGTGTAGTTTCCTTGTAGCTTGGGATGGGGATTTTGCCCCAAAATCCCTAAAACCTCCATTGTTGAATCTTGAACTTATTTTTATGTTTTATTTTAGTCTTTGAGCTTAATGAAGATGATTATTGAGTGTTTATGACTTCTAAACTTGTTGCTCATGATTTGGGGATTTGTTAAGGGTTTTGCTCAATTTGTCTTCTATGTGTTAAATTGGTTGGTTTGGCCTACCGATTAGTTTAACATTATTGTGGGATTCTATCAAAATGGTATTCAGAGATAGAATCCTAAACTGTTAGAGACTAAAACGGTGTACTCTGATTTCGATAATTTTGAGATTAGACTACATTGCAACCTTAGTGGAACTTGAGCTTAGTGCTATCGATTGACCCGGGGCTTAGCTGAATGAGAAGTCTCGATTAAATTGGTTAGGATTAGTAGGCCTAGATTAGGTTGCTAATTAATTAAGCGTTCCCGTGGTTTAGCTATGAGTTCGAGGTTCGACAATCGGTAGTAAGGGGAGGACGGGTGCAAATATCCATCCCGGGCTACACCTATCCTAGATAGTTAGTTTAGTGTTTATTGCTTTTCTTTATTTCTCCAATTACAACCCAAAAATCCAAAACCAATAATTTACATTTATGCACTTTTGTATATATCCTCTTGCACATTTACTAAGCTTATAATTAGCTAGATAGTTACGAAGTCCTTGTGGATACGACCTTGTTGTACTACAATGATTGGGTTCACTGCCCATAGTTAGCAAGATAGTTTCACCACTATTTTACACAACAAGTTTTTGGCGCCGTTGCCGGGGACTTCGGTCCAACTATCTGGTTTATTATCTGTTTAGTTTTTGTGCAGATTTTCATTTCATTTATTTGCCCATTTTGTGTATAAATTTTTTTGTTCTTTTTTTTTTAGGTACTTAATTCTGATGGATGGTCACTACGATCAAGCAGGAGGTTGGTACGGTTACTCCTATGGCGCAGAGAACTACAATCAATGGGATGTATGTCAGAGGTGCGGAGAATATCATGAGAGCCCCAATGTCCAACAACAATGGCAGAATTGAGAGCTCTTATGGAAAACTTCGAACCATATGTCACTCCCCCAGCAGAAGGTTGGCATGGCGACTACACCGAGCAAAACACCGATTATTGGAGTGTATGCCAAAGGTGCGGAGAGTACCATGAGAGCCCCCATTGCCCAAACAACAATGGCATAATTGAGAGCTCTTATGGAGGACCTCAACTCATATGTCTACCGGAGTTTTGTGTGCCAAGAGTGTGGAGGAGACCACGAGAGCGCTCACTGTCCTGAGATCACAGTAGAGGTTGATTCACCCAGTTTGGAGGAGCTCATGTCTGATCTTATCTCTTCTTGCAAGCCTAACTCGACTATGCAAGATACTTTTATCAAGAAGCAAAATACCTTCAACATGAATGTTCAAGCTCAGATCGATCAGATTGTGCAACAACTTGAGAGCGAAACAGTTCATGATGTGGAACAGCCTGCTGAGGACTTGAGCTACTCTTCAACTCCTCCCCTGTGCGAATCTGAAAGCCTAGCACCACTTCACCCCCGGCTTGACTATGAAGACACTTCATCAGAAGAGAGTCTCCACTCTGACTTCAAGGAGCTTTCTCCCTCTGAAGTCAGCTACCAATATTTCCCCGCCTTCTCCGTGCTCCATCAAGATCACGAGGATGCTCACATCCTCAACTTTGAGAAGGAGGAGACAATGTCTCCCTCTGACTCCTCAGAGGAGAGTACCACCACCGACTTCAAGGAGCCATCCCCCTCTGAAGTTGATGTCCACCTCGGCTCTTCCTATGAGCCTCACCCCGAGGTCGAGGATGTCTAATCAACACTTTTCATGGTCATTTCTCCACTCTAGCTTGTTTTCCTCTAGTTTTGTGTTTCATTGGTGTTTTACACATTTATTGTTTAAACAGGAGGAGTAACATAGCTAGGAGTAAAGTAGACGAAGAGAGGAACGCGTGGGCGCAAATGGATCCAAAATCGGAGTTAAAATGAAGAAGATACAGTGTTTTGAAGTTAGCCTGACTCCGACCGACCTTAGGACCGACCTTGCAAGGTCGGTCGGGTCGAAATTTTGCCCAGATTCGCATTTTTGCCAGCTACTGGAGTCGACCGACCCTAGGACCGAACTTGAAAGTTCGGTCGGTCGTAAAATTTGCCCAGAAATCAGATTTTAAAAGGAGAAAAGAGAGGAGAGAGAGGGCATTCGACATAGAACAGAGAAAAGACGGAAAAACAAGAGAAAAGAGGGAAGAGAAGAAGAAGAAGAAGAAGAGAAGAAGGAGGAGAAGGCTCACCTCCATTGAAGCTCTTCCTCAATCTCCCATGGCTATTTCTTCTCCCTTCTCTCTCTTTTGTGCTTTAATGGTTGTGTAGTTTCCTTGTAGCTTGGGATGGGGATTTTGCCCCAAAATCCCTAAAACCTCCATTATTGAATCTTGAACTTATTTTTATGTTTTATTTTAGTCTTTGAGCTTAATGAAGATGATTATTGAGTGTTTATGACTTCTAAACTTGTTGCTCATGATTTGGGGATTTGTTAAGGGTTTTGCTCAATTTGTCTTCTATGTGTTAAATTGGTTGGTTTGGCCTACCGATTAGTTTAACATTATTGTGGGATTCTATCAAAATGGTATTCAGAGATAGAATCCTAAACTGTTAGAGACTAAAACGGTGTACTCTGATTTCGATAATTTTGAGATTAGACTACATTGCAACCTTAGTGGAACTTGAGCTTAGTGATATCGATTGACCCGGGGCTTAGCTGAATGAGAAGTCTCGATTAAATTGGTTAGGATTAGTAGGCCTAGATTAGGTTGCTAATTAATTAAGCGTTCCCGTGGTTTAGCTATGAGTTCGAGGTTCGACAATCGGTAGTAAGGGGAGGACGGGTGCAAATATCCATCCCGGGCTACACCTATCCTAGATAGTTAGTTTAGTGTTTATTGCTTTTCTTTATTTCTCCAATTACAACCCAAAAATCCAAAACCAATAATTTACATTTATGCACTTTTGTATATATCCTCTTGCACATTTACTAAGCTTATAATTAGCTAGATAGTTACGAAGTCCTTGTGGATACGACCTTGTTGTACTACAATGATTGGGTTCACTGCCCATAGTTAGCAAGATAGTTTCATCACTTCACCCCCGGCTTGACTATGAAGACACTTCATCAGAAGAGAGTCTCCACTCTGACTTCAAGGAGCTTTCTCCCTCTGAAGTCAGCTACCAATATTTCCCCACCTTCTCCGTGCTCCATCAAGATCACGAGGATGCTCACATCCTCAACTTTGAGAAGGAGGAGGCAATGTCTCCCTCTGACTCCTCAGAGGAGAGTACCACCACCGACTTCAAGGAGCCATCCCCCTCTGAAGTTGATGTCCACCTCGGCTCTTCCTATGAGCCTCACCCCGAGGTCGAGGATGTCTACATCCTTGAATTTGAGGAGGAGGAGCCCATTAACTTTGATCTTCATTTGAAGGATCAAGGCCCCCACCCGTGCACTAATGAAGTTGGGTGGAAGCTCAACGTACACCAGCTAAGTGTGGAGGCCACCTTCCCATTTGATCCGGGACCAAAGATTGAAGACAAAGTCCGCTCCAGAGTTCTCCCTGCACCGCTCACTGAAGATAAGGATGTTTACATCCTTGAATTTGAAGAGGAGGCTCCACCACAGTTTGATCCTCGTACCAAGGATCACCCACCTCAACACTTCCACCTGATGAACGATCGGTGGAGTTTACACTTTCACATCCTAAGTGTTGAGGCCACATTTCCTTTTGATCCGGGTCGTTCTTCATTTCTAGATGATGCCCGCCCAACCCACCCGTTGAAGCTGACTTCAACGTTCATATTCGATCCCGGATGACTTCACTGTGGTATGGTCTAGCCAAAGACCTTAAAGAAGGGCCGCTTACCGGGAGGCAACCCGGATTTCATTTCGTGTCTTGTCTTTTAAATTCTGTTAGTTTAGATTTTGCATTGTTTTCAATAATAGGCTATTTTGGCATTCTTTGGACTTGCCCTTTTACGCCCAATTGGTGGCGTTTGTGTTGTGAATCTTTTGGAAATAGGTAAGCCCCTCTGAAAAAGGGATGGAAATAGGAACACTTACAAAGGAACCTCTGGCGAAATTTTCCAAGAGGACCTTCATCTCCAACGATTGAAGGTAGCACCTCAACGACCCCTCCCACTAGCAATTGTGCGGGCACCCTATCTTCCATCCGCATCTTATCGGGGAGTACTCGTTTCACCCTTTAATATTTGCCCACAACGACTCCACTATTTTTATTTCCTGTTTTTGTTTTCGTTCTCCTTTGGTTTTGTTTTTGCTAACCCTTAACTCCAGTTGTAGTTTGGTTGCTTCTAGTGTTTTATGCGGGTGCAACTTCTAGTCCACACCGCAATCAAGCTACGCTACTTGAGGCTGAAGCTCAAGTGTGGGGGAGTTCTACAAACTGATAGCAATAGCAATCTCAGGGGAGTACTAGTTCCTTTTAGTTTTCGTTCTCTCTTCACTAATTTTGACTCTGCAAATCTGGGGATAGCTTCTGTGTTATACTGTTTGTTTGTGTCCGGTGTGATTTTCCTTTTGTCTGCTTCCCGCAAAGGTCTTCTGGAACCTTCCCCGGTTTTGATTGGTGAACAATGGGGACATTGTTCAATTTAAGTGTGGGGGAGTGACATTTTCGGTGAATTGTGTGCTGGTGAATTGTGTGCTTAAATGCTTAATACTTCATGCTTATCTTGCGATTGTCCAAAATAAAAATCTTGGACCCTTGTGTTGTGAGTTGTTCTCATTAAGAACAAATACTATTATGAATTGTGGGATAAATGCTTAAATTTTTCATTTTGATTGCTTTTGAGGAGCATTTTACATGCGGTGTGGCCAAGTGATCTTGTATGGTTGGATTTTTATTGCTTTGGGGTTCCTTCTGTCTTCTTTCTTAGGGATTGCTAAGGGGTGCTTCTTTGTGAAAATCCATCAAGGGACTTGTGAGACGCCATTGTTAACCAACAATGAGAGTTGAGTGTTCTTAAATGCAAAGGCTTGATGCCAAAATTTTATCTTCTCATCTCTTATGCAAAAGTGAAACAAATGCATAAATCTAATTTTCCTTTTGTTTTCTTCTCAATGCCCATTCTTGAGAGAAGTTGGACATGGTAAAAGCTCTCCAAGTCACCTAATCTTTAGAACTTTGAAGCACTTCGGTTCATACCCCGAAACTCTAAATTTTGTTTTGCCCTAAGCACACCCATGCCACCACTAAGAGATGGTTCACACTCCTCAAAGGTTTTAATCACTTTTTGCTTCTTCTTTTATCCTACAATTCATGATAGTGTTTGTTAGTCTTGAGCATTCCTTACTTGCATGGGTGCTTGGTTTTGCTTGAGGACAAGCAAAAAGGAAAGTGTGGGGGTGTGATGAGTGTCCAAATGAGCATGTTTTAGGGGTGTATTTCATATGTTTAATCAACACTTTTCATGCTCATTTCTCCACTCTAGCTTGTTTTCCTCTAGTTTTGTGTTTCATTGGTGTTTTACACATTTATTGTTTAAACAGGAGGAGTAACATAGCTAGGAGTAAAGTAGACGAAGAGAGGAACGCGTGGGCGCAAACGGATCCAAAATCGGAGTTAAAACGAAGAAGATACAGTGTTTTGAAGTTAGTCTGACTCCGACCGACCTTAGGACCGACCTTGCAAGGTCGGTCGGGTCGAAAATTTGCCCAGATTCGCGTTTTTGCCAGCTACTGGAATCGACCGACCCTAGGACCTAACTTGCAAGTTCGGTCGGTCGTAAAATTTGCCCAGAAATCAGATTTTAAAAGGAGAAAAGAGAGGAGAGAGGGCATTCGACACAGAACAGAGAAAAGACGGAAAAGCAAGAGAAAAGAGGGAAGAAGAAGAAGAAAGGGAAGGAAGAAGAAGAAGATAAGAAGGAGGAGAAGGCTCACCTCCATTGAAGCTCTTCCTCAATCTCCCATGGCTATTTCTTCTCCCTTCTCTCTCTTTTGTGCTTTAATGGTTGTGTAGTTTCCTTGTAGCTTGGGATGGGGATTTTGCCCCAAAATCCCTAAAACCTCCATTGTTGAATCTTGAACTTATTTTTATGTTTTATTTTAGTCTTTGAGCTTAATGAAGATGATTATTGAGTGTTTATGACTTCTAAACTTGTTGCTCATGATTTGGGGATTTGTTAAGGGTTTTGCTCAATTTGTCTTCTATGTGTTAAATTGGTTGGTTTGGCCTACCGATTAGTTTAACATTATTGTGGGATTCTATCAAAATGGTATTCAGAGATAGAATCCTAAACTGTTAGAGACTAAAACGGTGTACTCTGATTTCGATAATTTTGAGATTAGACTACATTGCAACCTTAGTGGAACTTGAGCTTAGTGCTATCGATTGACCCGGGGCTTAGCTGAATGAGAAGTCTCGATTAAATTGGTTAGGATTAGTAGGCCTAGATTAGGTTGCTAATTAATTAAGCGTTCCCGTGGTTTAGCTATGAGTTCGAGGTTCGACAATCGGTAGTAAGGGGAGGACGGGTGCAAATATCCATCCCGGGCTACACCTATCCTAGATAGTTAGTTTAGTGTTTATTGCTTTTCTTTATTTCTCCAATTACAACCCAAAAATCCAAAACCAATAATTTACATTTATGCACTTTTGTATATATCCTCTTGCACATTTACTAAGCTTATAATTAGCTAGATAGTTACGAAGTCCTTGTGGATACGACCTTGTTGTACTACAATGATTGGGTTCACTGCCCATAGTTAGCAAGATAGTTTCACCACTATTTTGCACAACAACTGGTTATTGTGAGTGGTTGGAACTGGTGTAATTAAAACAATTGAAAAATAAATTAATACTCAAAATAACTGTCGGGCTGCAAACAAAATCCCGGACGCAGTAGTATAGTAAAGTGGAGGCGACCGGATATCGAACCGTGGGACTAAGGGGAATTATTAAGTACCTAAGCTTTGTCACAAAAGGGGGGTTAATTGACTTGTTTTTACAAATAAAAAGGAAAGATAAAATAAACTAAGTAAAAGGTAAATTAAATGGGACTCTGGGTTCAGGTTAATATAATCTGCTCTTTTATGCTATGTCTACCGGTTTAATTATAATAGTTTGGCAAAATTCCTGTTAATATCTTAAGGACTAAATCATAGACTCAAAAGAACTCGTTTACTAGAAAATGCTCGGTCTAATCTAGATTCGAGCAAAACACATGTAAACGGACATTAAGTGCGAGAAATTATATTTGCGTCTGAAAATACTAACTTATTAAAATAAGCTTTCTCCAGATTTACGGCTTAATTAACATGTCTATTTATCACGAGTCTGATCAAAATAGACTTAGTAAAGCATTTTAATAAATTCATGTAATTTATTAAAAAGTCGAGAGATAAGCTTTAATCGTAACAAATTGTATTAAAACTAAACCGGTAAAACATATTGCATAATTAATACAAACACATAATAACCATTCCCAGAGTATAAATATTCTAGCCTAATATATTAAATAGATAAACAGAAACAAGAGTAGTAGAAATCATCGACTCCTGGATTTGTTCTGCTATTTGTATACGTAGGACTAGAGGTGGATATGGTGGAATGAAAAGAAAACAAAATGGAGAAGACGGGAGAAGAGAAATGGGATGAACATGTGATTTGTGGTGTAGTGGATCGATGATGGATTGATTCCGTATAGGAGAGGAGGAATGGGTTTATATAGCAGAGGAATTTGAAGAAGACGATAAGGATAGCGGTGCAGTGGGTGAGATGAGACATGCAGAAGTCTCATGCATTAGGTGAGATTAATCTCCGTGGAATAAACAGACGGTGGGAGATTGAAGAAAACAGATGCCGACATGGACGTCTCTTGCTCTTGTCCGGCCAAATAACCACGGACGGGCCACGGTCTTCTTGCGTTCGTGTTTTGTCTGCACGAAAAAGGCCGGACATCTCTTAGGCTTGTCCCCCCTTTGTCCGCCCTTATTTCACCGGACATCTCTTAGTCTTGTCCGGTTATTTATCCACGGACGTGTCTTTGTCCTTGTGTCACGTCCGGCTTTTTTTCCACGGACGTGACCCGGACATCTCTAACACATCGATCCATGTAACGTCCGGCCTTTTATCCCCGGACGTGACCCGGACGTGTGTATTTGACTCGTTTTCTTTTGCGAACTTTGACCGGCTCTAGATTCTTCGTTTGGACTCCGTTTTTCGACCCGTTTGCGCCTACGCGTTCGTCTCTTCGTATACTCTGCTCCTAGCTTGGTTTTCCTCATGTTTAACCAATAAATCAGTAATATAACCAATAAAACATAAACTAGAGGAAAACTAACCAAAGTGGAGAAATGAGCAAGAAAAGTGCTAATATAATATATGAAATACACTCATAAAACATGCTCAGTTGGACACTTATCATCGACTATAACGCAATTTTTCATAAAAAAACTTGCAGCCATATATTTGTGAAATTAAAAGCCTGAATTGAGAAAAATTGTATCATAACGCAAAGCAGAAATTCGAGAACATTATGTTCACGACTCATGAAAATTTGGGACAAAAAAATGTCACGATTGTAAGTTCCAAAGTAGGTTACACTACTTATTAACTACATGGTCAAATAAATAACTAAACAGAGTCAAAGTCATGGTCAAGGTCCAATTCAAGGTTAGGGTCCATGTTAAGTTCTTGGTCAAACATGGAGTCAAGGTCAATCTAATGCTATTACCACTTCTCATAATTCGTGACATAAAGTAGCACAATTTCATTGAACTCCGGAAAAAATGTTCCATTGTTACTATAATTGGGACAAACAGAATCTCGGTTTTGTTAACCTCAGAAGAACAACCACAAGCAAACCGGAAACTTAGATACAATTACTTTGAAATTATGAATGGGTTTGTCCCGCACTTTAACAATTTGTGACAGTATTTGTCCCGATGTTTCTTCGAAATGAATCTCCACCTGCGCGTTAACACTTGATAAATTAGTGACATTCGTTATCACGACCTTAGTAAATTCGGGACGAAAATGTTCTCGGTTATCGTACATTCAGGACAAAGAAAATCCTGATTTTCATAGCCATCATAAAACAAGCAGCAACAAACCAGAAACTTACAATGATTACTTTGAATCGAGAGTCAGTTCGTCCCGCGCCTTGGCAAATCATGACACTAATACTCCCAATTTTCCTTGGTTAGGGAAGAAGATATTCCCGATTTCAGTTGTAGCCGAAAATCCTAAGCGAAAAAATAATCGAGAATGTAAGTGTTGTGTGGGAGCATAAATTGGGATTTCGGAAGTCCTGATTCTGCAGATTTCAAGTGATTTGTAATCCTGATTTCGGGTTTCAGGACCACCTCAGCCAACCCAAAGTCTGAGCTCCATTAATGGAGTTTTTGAAGCTTTTCTGAAATTTATTCTGCAGATCTAGCCCAAATGAAGTTATTTTTCAAAAACAAAAGACCAGATTCGTACTCACTACACCAAGATCTATAACTTGCTAAAAAATTATTCTCATAAAATTTTTCCGACGGTGGTCTGGTGATGGTCCTGTGAAAACTTGAGTAGCCAGAAGAGAGGGATGAGCTTTTTCTGAGCAATGTGTAAATATGATAATATGAGGGAAATACACAAATTGGTGATATACAGTGTGCATGTTTTTTACAGTAATAATGTTTTGACTCATTTTAACTGGTTATATGATGTTTTTGTGAATGTAACAAAACATTTATAATTTAATATAATAAAGATATTTATCGAATGTAACGTTTAAATGTGTGAAGTACTTAAAAACATGTTTAGCATCTTTTATAACCAGTTTTCATAACTTAATTATTTATGATAATAGAAAGCTACTTTAGAAAGAAAAAAAGTTACAATGGTATATTATAACATATTTTGAATGCTTGTATGTTTAAAATAATTTTGTACTGAGTGAGGGCGACCGCGAAAGTCACCGAATGGGTCAGTGATCAATACATTTATACCGGAAATACCAACCCAGTTATTTTGTAGCTATTTCATTTGCTTGACATATTATTAGAAAACAACACACCAACCCAATTATTTTATAGCTATTTCATTTGCTTGACATATTATTAGAAAACAACACACGACCTAAAAAAAATTGTCAAACATATTATAACAAACGTATTACTTAGAGGCCAAGCCCTCATTACTAGATCGGTAGAGGAGTGATATCATAGAATCAAAGGTTCTGGGTTATTGCGAAAGGAAAGTTCATTTACTTGTGGTACTGAGCATTTGTTTTCGCTGAAGGCCGTTACCAAACTCAAAACTTTATCATCTCATTACCAACGTACTACTTCCTTAGGGATGAATTAAATTTAAATCAATATCTGCACGTACCATACACCTTTGTTAAAACGGTTATTCAAACCTTAAATTAAAAAGAGATTTGTAAGATATTAAAAAGAGATTTGTAGCTATCTAGCTACATCCTCATCCTCGTACGCGCGCTTGTTTGGTTTTTTTTTTTAAACCACAAAAATTTTAAATTATTGTAACTTTTAATATATAAGTCTAAAATGAAAAAAAATTATATCATTGTTTACCTAAATTCAAACTCTTAAAAACAAGATCAGTCATGGATATATTTTGACAACATTAAAAAAATTTATTTTTACATGTATAGTGCATTGAACATAAAAGAAAACTTTGTACAGATGGTCATACAAACCTGTACAAATGTTCACTAAAACATGTACATCATCACGTAAAAACATGTATATTAAAAACATACAGAAGGTCACATAAACCTGTACGAATCACTAAATATGTATATTCTTAGATTAAAACATGTACATATAAGAAAGAACACTTGTACATACAGTCATACAAACATGTACAGATGGTCATACAAACATGTACAGATGTTCATTAAAAACATGTACATTCTCACATTTGAACATGTATATCGTCACATTCAAACATGTAAATTTAAACCTGTACATATAAGGAAGAACACTTGTACAGACAGTCATACAAACATGTACATATGACCATACAAACATGTACAGATGTTCATTAAAGAACATGTACATTATCACATTTAAACATGTACATCGTCATATAAAAACATGTACATTCTCACATTAAAATATGTACATACATCCTCACATTAAAATATCATTATATACATGTAAAAATATTTTTTTAAAAAGTTATCAAAACATATCAATGACTGGTTTTATTTTGAAGAACTTGAATTTAGATAAACAATGATATTTTTTTTCATTTTGGACTTAAATATTAAAAGTTATAACAATTTAAAGTTTTTATGATTAAATAAGAAAAAGAAAAAAAAATTAAAAAAACTGCTGCGCACATATGAAAGTAAAAAAAAAAAACCACATACCTTCACGCGCGCCTGCTCCCTTCTCCTCTGGATGTAGCTATCTAGCACTTGTAGCCAAGCAAAAACCTAATTCTTAACTCCTAAAAATTCCAGCTAATAAACCTGATAGTCTATTTACTTTGGTACTTGAAGTTTGGGATCATTGTACCCAAACTGATTGTCACAATTATTAACAAAACCTGATTTAAAAAAATAAATATACCAAAATTATCATCCAAATAAATTTAAATCTATCTAACTAGCAAATGAGTATACTCCACAACAAGAGTGTATGGAGTCTAGTTTGCGGTAAAAAGGACTGTAGATGATGAGTAAGGTGATCGAATTAAGGGTGGATCCTTGATCCTGCTACGATTGTTGATACATCCCTCAACAGGAACGTCTTATATCTAGGAATATGAAGTTGGCGGGCAGAATAGCAAACTAACAATTTGTTACCCAATGAGTTACGATGTTCCAACACTCGTACATTGCAAAGAACCAATGGGAGCAACAGCAGATATTTGACCAATCATTAAAACCCACCCATCGTCTGTAAGAAATATCTTACCATTTCAGCTGGAGACAAATGCGGTTGCGGGAATTGGAAGGGGAAAAAACGCTCTAGTTCTCTCAATTTACAGATTTTTCTTTCTCCTTTTTCCATTTTCCCTCCTCTTTTACATCCATTTGTATCCTAGAAAAATTAAAAATTAAAATAAAAGCAGGGGGACTCAAAGAAGCATGAGATGCCCATTCAATCAGGACAGATGAGCTAAACAAGGCAAAATCTAACAGAAGAGGAGAGACATGACAAGACAAAGTTGAATTCAAATCTGTAGCCTGTGTAAATTCTCCCTTAAAATATCAGACCAGTGATACTACTTTCACCGAATGGCGAATCACTCTTTCAGCCCAGTAAGAATCTGAACACGTCACTCAGTGTGATAATGCCTTCTACACGTTTGCTACCAGCCTCGACTATAACAAGCCTTCGAACTCCTGAAGAATATATATTTTTTGAAATAATTTATTTACGAGCACATAGATCAACTGAACTTAAAAAAGAGTGGAGAAGAAGAATACCAGGAACGGCCAGTTTCTCCATGACTTTGTGCAACGGATCTGACGGTAAGCACATTTGACATCTCTGCCCATTGAAAATTCCATAAGAAGAATTTGCATCTAGTCCCAGTTGAAGCGCCTGTTGGATTGAGAGGTGTTATTAGAGCACAGAAATACAAATAAAAAAAAGGGCAAGCAAGAAATCGAGAGGAGATTGTACCTCATGAATGCTCATTTCATCAAGGTGAATCTGCGCATATGCTCTGTCTTTTGCCAGTGAAGTAATATCACTGTCATGGGTAAACACACGGGGTCAAAAATATGACCCTGTAGATTAATGAAAACTGACACGACATTGTTATAGTGAATAGACATACCTTCTGGAATATATATCAATCAGCGATTGATTATCATCAACTATAGGCACAGAGCTAACATCAGCTGCAAAAAAGCAATAGATAACATAAGCATAAAGCAGAGGGTGCATGGCAAATAAATCAAAATATTATAACTATACTTCTGGCTTGACCGGCAACAAAAGCCCAACAGCAACAATATTCAACCAATTGACTTGAAAGGTCATCTTTACGATTTTATGGGTCATAAGGAAGACCATTCAGAGATCATGTAGCAGAAGATAAACAAAAAGATTTTTATAAGCAGAACACAACGCTTGGTGAAGCCAATAGTGGAGGACATGTACTTCAAAGGAGGCAATTGTTTTTGGGTCACCATAAATACATGTAAACATAGTATTCACCTTGAATTAGCAAAGACAGCGCAGCACCAAGAGAGGTGTGCTGTCTCAACATAGCAAATGGTTGTTGATTTGACTCCCCAATCCTCGGAACCCACGTACCAAGAGGAATTGAAGATATTGGTTGTTGAAGAACAGGAAGAGAACCGCTGGAGTGTTTAAAGTGCCTGCAAATACCTGCAAAACAATGTCCAAATCAACAAAAGATTAACCCAGAGTTACCAACTCGTCCCCATAAACAACTTCAAAAGTCCAGATAAACATTCAAAGCTACAAAGGCGCTTTCCATCATTACACAAAGGAGAAAACAAAGAGGATAACAGGCAGGCCAAGGATGAAATCAAGGGACTTTACAATGTAAAAAGAATAATGAGGTATTAATACTGCCAATCAACATCATGAAAAAAAACTTACATTTCATTATACCGGACAATGAAGCAAGATGTAGCAGCTGAGGGAATGAACCATCCGGTAATGACGAGTAAAGAATGGGAACACAAGAAACATTATTCTGTAAGATCTTCACAGCCACATCCTTCAAGGAATCGTAAGGTCCAGACTGCAAGATTGTACAAGTTAACTCTAGAGCAAGCAGTGCATTTGCTGAAAATGATGTGACAAGAAAACAGGTTTGGCATAGCTTGCTGAGTGACTGGTCAGAGCAGAACAAAAGAACTGATCCAGCAATGCAATAGTGCTAGCTAATGCAGTGGAGCAAAAAAAGGACTGCAGATTTCATTGTAGCATTGTAAGAGGTTGAGATCACAGACAGAATAAACCACACCTAGCATCTATACAATTATCTTTATCCATATTATCATATATATGAACAAGCATTTTGTAATCCAAACCAACCAACACGATAATAAATTGTTAATGTCCGCCACTGAAAATTTCCATAGATAGAACCGTATCCAACTAACAGAACACTGCAGATATTAAAAGTGAGTTCAGGATGGCAGCTCTTGTTGAAGATGATTTGATGACAGAGATAAAACACCAAAAGGATCAACTATACAAAAAGAAAGCAACGCTAAAACCACTAATTCCCATGTATCATACAAGGATCCTCATATTAGGAAGAAAGGCATGACACAGAGTTTATATGATAATTTCTTCCTCAAAAGAGGTAGCAGTGTCTTCTTATATGCAGTATGAACACAACACAACTATGAAAGTACGATACACACACACGCACGGGGATAGACAGACAGGTCAATGTCAATCAGACATTTGCCTACACATCTTCAGATCGTACCTCAGAGAGCTATCATATTTCTAATCACTATACAGATAGAACTTACATGAACGAGAGCTCTCGGGTGCAGTCTCCCATTACCGTCGATTTGTCTGTTCATACGCAATTTTCCTTCTTTCCAAGCTAATATTGTATGAGTCTCAAGTTCTTCCTCCGTCAGGTTAGATCCATGAGTACCAAGCTGAGGGTATATCGCGCAATTATTTTTTTATATAGCGCAGAAATATAAGGAAACTTCAACTCAAGACTTTAAATTAAAGCAGGACAACTCAAGAAAAGGGTATCATCATATTACAGATAATGTATGCTCAAGATCAGTCATTTTTATACTGCATAAATGACTAAACTAAAGAAAGACAAGAAAGATAAGAAGGATGCCGAATCAATAGAAAAACACAAGGAGCCAATGATTAGTACATCCGAAACATCACCATCCAGGCAAACTAAGCAACTTGTGATAACTTCTGTAAAGACATTTGTGACAGTGACGTTCAAACAGGAGCAATGTTCGCTTTAAAATGTGGAACATCAAACAAACGACCATCAAAGATAATACTGAGGGTTTAACTCTGATAAAAAATACAGCTCACTCAGAAACAAGCAGAGGAGCTGAATGAGGCTAAAAATATTGCAGATTGACATCACTTCCATGAAATGTAAATTAGCGTATAGTTCTTATGGAGCGGAAATCCCAACTTGAATCTCTGCCTCATTGCTTCACCATGATAAAGAGCAAAGTTACAGGGAAGAAACAAAAAATCGTAACATTGCTAAGTGATGCATCAGCCAGTCAATTCAGCAACCACATAATCCAGGCATCAAACATAGTGTGCCCAGTAGCATACCTCTTTCAGGATCAATATGAAATCAATAGCACTCAAAACTCCAACAAACTGGCCCTTTCCAAAGTCCCAAAGAGGTGCAATGGGAATTCCCTAAAAGTGAAACCAAATAGGGATATACAATATCAATAACAGAAGGAAGAAGCTTATCACAGATAAACCACCAAAAAATGAAAAAGAAGAGTTTTGGCGGCCTGATGTGAATGAAAAGTCCAAAAATCATACAATTGCACCCATAGATCTAGATATAAAATTCCAACTTTGTAATATAGATACAAAACTGCTTCTGACTAGTACTATCTATACCTAAATATAGCATACCACATTTGAGAAAGACTGAACATACACTAAGTGTAGCAAGTTGGAATGCACTAATGCTAGCAGAAAAGGTAACAGTTGATACCTGCTCATAAAGAATATGAAATGCCTGTTTGACAGGTAAGTTGATGTCTAAAGCAACAACCTGCAATTTACAAGAACAAAAAAAATAAGCAGGCCACGATAGCAGCAAAACAACCAAGGCAAACAGAACTAATAACCAAACTCGGGAACAGCGTCATTCAACCTTGCCCGACTCTGGAAGTAGTTCATAGGCAGTATGTTGAGATAAAAATACAGAGATACGCTGGCGAGATACGTCTATTTCGGCACTGCTAATTCTTGGAAGTGTTTGCCCAGTACCAACAGATGCCACGGGCTGCTACATAGAGAAGACACAAAATAAGCACTGCATGTACAAATGATATATCGGGCTTCAACTCTAAAAAGACTAGTGATGCTTCATTTATACAGCAACCGAATAGCAAAGAATCAAAGAAAAACCATAGGTGACCATGGTTTATAAGGTAGCAAAGAGAAGAACAGTCACTGACCTATGTTCAGGCACTACAACTGAATAAAATTAAATAACTACTAATAAACACAAGAAACCATCACCTACCATAGGCATGGATATGGTGTCATCAACATCCATGTTTGATCTCCCAGGAGTCTCAGGGTTGCGAATTATGGCCATCTCAGATTCCCTGGCGAGGAATACGGTGTTTACAACTCCATAGCTTCCATGTGCGGACGGTTGATGATCATCATGACGCCATTCTCCATCAACGTTAAACTTGTACTGCACAAGATAAAAGAACTTCAGGACTACTTAACAGGTAATGCATACACCAGCTAAAGAAAGCAGTTACTGAAAAATAAACCTTCTCATAACTTTTTAAGGAATTGCTATTATCATATTAAATACCAAGTGGTCACTAACACAGAAGATGACTGTTAGAAAAAGGAGTGGTACATTAACCCCGAAAAATAAATGAATGAGAAGATGAATCTTGGGAAAAGGAGCTGGTACATTTCGATCTCAAGCCGGATCTTCCTTATGCAAGAATTTTATGAACAAACCCCACCTAAATTCTCAGTATGTGACTTGAAAATCACCGAACCATTGGACATCCACTATGAAGAAACTTTCTGAATAAAAAATAGTTGCTCATCGTTAGTGGGAGTCTCCTCCAACACCATCCATGATAGTCAACACCTAACACCATAGGTGCTATAGAACAAAGGCAAAGCAATACAGGCCACAGGAGCCATTATAATTTAAAAAATCTTCATGCGCTAAGCTTCAGGTGTGTGCCTTGTGCGCCATACTATAATCTGGTTAGTATAAAATGTTAACTTAGTTTTCAGCAAGACAGGGCACATAAACACGAAGATCACAGGTAGACTTTTCGAAGAATATTTTAAGCTCAAAGTGATGGCCTTTTGGATCAGAGTAGGATTTTGAGACAGAAAACTGAATTAGTAAGAAAAATACAAAGTTGATCGTATTGAGAAAGCGCGAGACAACAATAAAATTTAAACAATAGGTACTCGATTAGAAGCATCATCCTTTAGGAAAACAAACTTCTATAGCCATTATTTCACTTGGTACAGATACAATCCTTTAGGCATTACATATCTGCAGTTATGCTATGATTTCATTTTCCATATTCACCAAAAACTTTTAGTGCCAGACAATAGGATTATGGTATTTCTATTTAGGTTTTGTTAGAATCTAATCTTATATCACATTTACTTCTACGAAATGTTGCGCCTTAAGTTCCTCTAGCAACACAGATTCTATGTCAAGTGCCTCATGGAAATAGAAGGATTCTCGGTCAAGTGTCCGCCACAAGCTTTCGGATCATTCAGACTTGTGCTGATTACACATTTGGCAAGCATTACATATTCTAAAGTTCAGACATTTCCATTTGTATAAATTCAATCCACTTATCTAGTAAGGGCTATCATTGAAATCAAATTACTAAGACGTCAAGCTTGAACATAGGCTAAGACCTGGTGATATCCTGGTGTTAAATTGCAGATGACCTGAAACACGGTCGGGCAGCCCTCCATGGGAGACATCGGTATGTGTTTGGACCACCTGCAAGCATTTATCGCTGATTAATATACATAGAAGTATAGCATATACCGGTCTGGGTCATTGAACAATGGACATCAAATAGGAAAACAACTAGAAACCCAATAATCTTACTCTTACCCCGTAAAAGAGCCACTGAGGAAAACCCTTGTGCCTCCATAAGGCCACACAAACCGGGTAGGAATCAGCACAGTGCCTCCAACAAGTGCATTACTTTGCGCGGGGTCAGCATTAGATGAAAACATGGCCTTTGAAATGATCAACTTGATCAGATACTATAAGACTCAAGAAAATGTTTTTCCTTTCAAACGTGCTATCCAATATGTAGTTCCAGGAATGAAATGCCCAAATTCACCAAATAATCAACTCTGCCTTGAACATATGCCCGACATTAATGTCGAAAAGTAGGTCACCACAAAAAGAAGCAAAACTTCAATTTCGAAACCTGTTCAACAGGGATCCTCCACAAGACCGTAGAGGATCCCTTATGGCTCGTACATCCGAATTCCAAACTGTACAATCTACGTTCGGAAAACCCTAGAACATCAATGTTACAACACTTCGGAACAACAGAAGAACTCTTCAACAGAAACGGCCTTCCACAAAGACAACCCGCGACCGCTAGCAAAAGCAGCGACCTCCGAACAAATTCAGCAATTCATGTTTGACAGCCAAAGCAAATGCAAATGGGAAAAGCGCAACAAGCCAGCAGGAACGTAAAAGGAGAGACGCGAGACAAAAAGCCCGTACAATCCAAGAGGTCGGACCCTATATCAGCGGCTGACGCAAGGTAAGCTCAAATTCCAGGGCCGAATCTGGAAATCAAAACCCTAAATTGTGAAAGCGCCGCGCGTATATGACAAACGTCCCGTCGAAACCCGGCAATCTGATGATACTCCAGGCTTAAAGACCGTGCCGAAGGTGGAAGCAATAGAGAGTTTATAGATAAAAGTCATGGACTAATCGACATTGATGGATCTTCAAAAGCTTAAGAATCAGGGTAGAGAGAGATGGATATACAAGGATTGGAGGTGGAGAGAGACGCTGAAGAGGAGGGGAAGGCCGGAAGAGGGAATCTTTGGTTATTATAATATATATTTAACATTATATTTTTTATAATATGATCATTGATCTTTGAGGTTAATCATAGAGATCTTAATCGTCAATAACTATAAGTTTTTTTGGAAGGGTGATATTTTACAGAAAATTGGAATATTTTGTTAAATTGAAAAATCAAGTATTCAAAGAAAGAGAGCCAACAGTAAAACCAACAAAGGCCAAGAAAATAAGTAATACTCCCTCCGTCCCTGATTGACCTTCCTCTTCACTATTTGGGTATGTCGTTTGACTTCAATATTTAACAAGTAAGATGACATGATTTTATAAATCTAAGTATTGCAATGGAATCCTTATATGAAAAACTATATATTATAGAAATTTGTTTTATAAAATTATTTTATCTTATATGTTTAATATTGAAGTGAAAAAACGTGCCAAAAAACAATCAGGAAGGTCAATTAGGGACGGAGGGAGTAACAATAAAGAAGACCATAAAACAGATACAGTCACATAACAAAGACATATTCAAGACAAATGAGGTTTTGTACGGCATGGTAGTATTGCAGCATATTTGTAGTATATTTGGGTAGTTATTTTACGCTGGCATATTTGTTAGTTGTTTTGTGTTAGCATATTTATAGCTATTTTGAAAATTGTTGTTTGATAGTGTGACATATTTACAGCATAGATTAGTTAAGTTAGTTATGTGCAGTGAGTTTACGGTTTCATGACTACAACTATTAATATTAAATGTTATAAGATAAGTAGTTTGTTGTTATCAAAGGTCCGACCACACTCAAAGCTTGATAAACTCCGTACGACAAAAGTTAATTAGTAAATAGTTTATATGAAAATATGAGTAGAAAACTATAAAATAAAACTATTATAATTAATTAGCTAACTTTATTACTTATACATCATAAACTATTGTATGATCATAATTCAACATGTAATGTATATTAGTATGTTTCCATTTTCAGGGGTCCTGTTATATTTGTAGCAAAGTTAATTAGTAATAGTTTATATAAAAATATAAGTAAGAAATTATAAAATAAAAATATGATAATTAATTAGTTAACCTTAATGTTGTATACATCGTAAACTACTATTTGATAATTCAAACTACAATGTATATTAATATGTTTCCATTTTCATGCCCTGTTATATTTTTAGCTAGAGTTAATTAGTTTATAATAAAATATAAGTAAGAAATTATGAAATAAAAATATGATAATTAATTAGTTAACTTTATAATTGTATACAACATATAAAACAATAAACTAATTACTAGTAAGAAAAATATTGCTTAAAAATTATTGTATGTATATAAAATTAAAAATCTAGATTTTTGATATAATATTGAGAAATGAGAGTAAGGGAATTTATGAGACAATGAAGGAGTAAATAGGCACAGATCTTGTATTCCATTATACTCCCTCCGTTAATTAATATTTGTCGTTTTAGGATGTGATTCTTGTTCCAAAATATATGTCATTCTAGCTTTCTAACACACTTTTTTTCACTTTTAACCCTACTATTCAACACAAAAGTAATTATTATCTAAATGGAAAATTAAAAAGTAGGGGTACATGCGTCATTTTTCTACTTTCCTTAATTAGTCTACAAGTTTCTAAAATGACAGATATTGTGAACGAAGGGAGAACGTCCTTATATAGTACACAATATCAATCTTTGAGTGGTAGGAATACAAAATATCAAAGGTCTTTAATAAAGTGTCTGGGGAGGTTACGAGAGTTTCACAGATGAAAGGTCTAGGGTAGACCAAAAGACATGTGGATGTACATCCACTAAATAGGATGATTTACAACACTCCCCCTTGGATGTACATCATATTATACTGTCTCATTAAAAACCTTGTCAGAAAAAACTCATTAGGACAAAAACCATGGTCAAGGAAAAAAGTACAGTTTAAAATGTCTCTCTCCCCCTTAATTTAACAAAATGTCTCTTTGATGTTGCATACCAATATCACGAACAAGCTCCTTAAAACTTATGTAGGAAGTGATTTGGTAAATAAATCAGCTAGATTCTCATCAGACCAAATCTTGGAACATCAAGAATACCCTTGGTCTGAAGCTGATGGATTGAGAATAATTTTGGTGATATATGCTTCGTTCGGTCACCTTTGATGCATCATTTCCTTATGCAATGCACGCATAATTATCCTTGCATATCACTGTCAGCTTATTTGAATCTAACTGAAGGTCATAAAACTTAATATATGATGGATAACTTATCTGAGCCACACATGTTCTCTTCCCGATTCATATAGAGCAATCAATTTGGCATGATTTGATGAAGTTGCCACTATAGCCTGCTTTGTTGAACACCATGAAATGGCAGTTCTACCATATATATCATAGCACTCCTCTTCGTATATAAATCTCGTGATATAATCCTTATTAAAACTTTGCTCAGAAACCTTGTGGTGCAAAAAACTAAAACAAAGGAGAAAACAGAACCACATATATTCTCCCCCGGAATTTGACATATATGAATGTATGCCAACATTCATTCCATAAATAAGTCATCAATCATCATCATCTTAACGTTGATGAAGAGGGAGAACTATGGTGATATATGTTTGCTGAGAATCATCACCTTACCGGATGGTAAGTCTCATATCACTATTAAATCATTCACAAGTATAACATCTATAGTGGATTATTGACCTGAGCCTCACACATTTTTTCTATCATATAAAGGATGATAAATTTGTGTGATACAATTTGCTCCCAAGGTCTATTTGATATTAGCATAAGATGAATATCCTTTTACTAGTCATGTATTATCAACATAACTTTACAAAAGTCATATATATGAGCCTAGTGCAGACAAATAATGCACTTAAGTATTTGAACTAAATATCCACATATATGCCCTTTTAGAAGCTTATGCCATACCCTTGGCTCATTTGATGTATCGATATATATAATTTTAAGAGCTGTGACTTGATACCATTCGATTATGGTTTAGACGGTTCTCCCAAGTCACTATCATATAAATACATAAAACCTTTAGAGAAAATCATTCTCAAGATTTTCTTCGAATATTAATTCCCGGGACTTCACATGTTCACATTACGCTCTCTTCGAGAGTTTAGATCCTCTTTCAAGGGGTACACATAAGTTAACATGGTGTACTATTTATTGTTAACTTTCTTTTGAAAGTTCATAGCTCCTTTTCTAAGGGCTAGACACCTTTTTCAAGGGTCTACTATTTTCCATCAAAGTTCAGAGCTCCTTTTTCAATGGTCTACTATCTTCCACCTTTACGATATTACAACTCTTTTATCCACTAGGAGGAACGTGTTCATTTCTCATATCGGGGTGGATTATAACATCTCATATGCACAACTCTAGTGCATTATCATGCTAGCATCACACGCTTCGACATGTTTATGATTTATCTTTATCAACTTTTGGAAGTTAAACTCCGTACTTCCTTTACTCTTGGAATATATCATTTTGGCAGTTTATTTCCCCTTTTGAGGGTCTAAACTCCTCTTTTGTGGGTTCAAATCCTTAAACTTCTAATTTTCCTTTTCCTTTTGTATCATTTTGGCATATCCGTCCCCCTTTCGAGAGACTGGACTCCTCTTTAGAGGGTTCAAATCTTTCCTCATTTGCATTTTCCTTTTGTATCATTTTGGCATATTTATCCCCCTTTCGAAGGACTGGACTCCTCTTTAGAGGGTTCGAACTCCTGTTTCGAGTGTTCTTTGTATCCCAAGGGTCGACCACACCTCCAGCATACTTGGGATTCACTTTCCATTTGTTGATTTTCTCCCACGCTTCTAGCCAAGCTAGAATATTCGCAGCTGGTATATATGTCTATGAATGTATCAAGTAGTATCAACATTTTCCAAATAAATTATTCTTTGAACCTCTAGTTCATTTTACTTTGTCATGCATGAAATAATTCATAGTCCATTAACATTGGTTAAGGACATTCAAGTTAGAAACAACCGCTCTCTAATTCGCCATCTTATAAATTCATAAGCATCTTTGACACTCATACTTCCCAGAAGCATGGTTGTAGCAACATTGAATATGTGCTTGCTTTTGTAATCTTACAACAATGCACAAATGATTATACTCATAAGACTTTGAGCCAAATATCAAAACTTATATCATTCTCCCCCTAAAGTTGAGAATTATTAAGAAGTAAAGAAGTTCATTATTATCAATTTTCATTTTTGTAACCCTTTTGATATTTTTAATTAGGGACGTATAGACACAAACCCAATTGTCTAACTCTTTTTTTTCCTGCAAAATTAATAAAGTCGTTCTTGGTGGGAGTATAAGTTACTCAATACCACTATTCTTTTAACTTTCATACTATCCATCTTAATCTCAAAATCACATGGACAATTTCTTTATAGCTAGATTTTTCTAAATCAATAGCCCAACAAATACAATACTTCATGTGACCATTATTTGATGTATCAAACATCATATATATATATATCTCAAAGGTTGACTTGGTAATTTTTCACCCATAATCAATTCATGATATTTCAAGGGAGTATAAAAATTCTCATCCACTTCCTTTTGAATGATCACGCTATATCTTATATGAAACTATTGTCACCCGAGTAAGAACCTGGAAGTTCTTGATAGTTTAGAAAACTAGTGATTCTACATCAATTTTCTCATGGATGGCCCATTTTTTCGTTTTATATAATGTATACTTTATTGTATACTTACCATTCATTAGTGGTCCCCATCTTTTGGGATTTATGGGATTGAATTCTATGTTATATTAACTTATATAACTTGACACATTTTATGCTTGTTTTCCCATTAATATGTTGCATACTTTATCATTAAAAGTGCATATTCCATGTTTATTCTTGTTCCCTTAAGGAACATATATTCATAGCTCAAAAGAGCAAGCTCTCATTCGTCATAGTCTCTTATAGACTATAGAGCTGTGTACAAAACATGTTTCAGTTGTACATTTTTTTTTGCACATTGTAGCACTATCGATAAAGTATGACTCTTTGTTATTCAATGACTTACAACACGCTCGCAAATCTATTATAAATTTCAAAGATGGTTCAATGTACCATATTTTATTCCTTTAGAGTACCATGAATAACCAATACCCAAAGCATGGTTATAAAATATGTCAAAATTCATGTACTCAAGTGTGTCTTTTGCACTTTATAAACATGTATTAAGGATGACACCTTAACACTTTTTCATCAATAATTACGTCATCTATCTTGCCAAAATCTACCTTAAGCTCAACTTCCTTCATAATCATGCATGATACACATTAGCATTTCAGAGCTTGGGTTGTAAATTCACTGGGAAAACTCTTTTATTTTCCCATAATAATCCTTAAATGTAACGCCTCAATGGTTACTTGGGAGACCATGTAACTTATACCAAAGTTACTTTGTATAGAGTTATCTTTAACTCTTCAAAATCTATCTAGCTCTCCAAGAGCTTTTACAGTTGGTCCAACCTTATACCAAATGTTGACCATTTTTAAACATCCACCTCAAATGCATGGTCTTGCATGAGGGAAAATAATTTATCACTCAACCTTCAATGCAGTTATCTTGCACGAGGGAGTATAAGGATTTTACAACTCTCAACCTCTAGAGCATAATTTTGCATGAGGGGAAATAATACACTATAATTCTCAACCTCCAATGCTTGTATACGGTCGAATAGCATGATCCTTTTATTTTTCTTCCTCCAGTGCACTCATCTTGCACAAGGACGTATGCGGATATTATAATCCTGAACCTCAAGTGCATTCATTTTTCATGAGGAAGTATTACGATCTTAAAAAGGGATTGCGTCGTAAACAGTAATTCAAATCCATCCTTATGGCAATACTGTTTTTTAATCATAATATAAAATTGAACGGAATGAATCATATCATATGAGGTGGTTCACTTTTTAAAATGAAAATATATAATGTCAGATAATACTTTAAGAGAGTGATTATGCAAAAAATAATTATACCTCAAAAATATATAGTTCTTCGGCGATTAGACTGGTAGTTTTTCAAAACTATAACAATATATTGTCATTGAAGATCCCACTTTCTTTTTACCCAGTTTCTACTTCTGCTCAAAGTTTTTTTATTCAAAAAAGAAAAACCCGACCTCGAAGAATCTCACAAAAATAATTCTTTTACCGTTTTTCTTTCTTACAAAGGTGAAACTTCATAAACAAAATCAATTTTTTCTCCCTTTTTTTGTAACTTATCTTTTCCTCTATTTTCGCCAATCAAAGATTGTCACTTTGTATCATAATATAACAAATATAGAAGAAAGATAAGGATTTCTCCTTTGACTTTAAAACTCATATATGCAGTTATATAAATTATTTTGAGTTGTGTCTGACTTACTTTCTTGTTAAGTTGATTATGCCGGTAAAAATTGATTAAACTTACTTACACCTTTTGCATTTAGTAGAGTACCCATCAAATGTGGTTTCATCATATAAACTATTCAACAACGCAGATTCTTAACAAAGCACAAGGATTTCAAATAGGATTAATGATAAACAATAACCAGCATCTGAAAAGTGGTAGTGAGGAAAAACGACTCAATATTCTTGTCTATGGTGTATGGTAGAAAGATTGATATATTTTGGTAGAGTCTATCATGCTAATAATATGATATAATATTGAGAGTGAGGGAATATAAGAGACAATGAAGAAGGAAATAGACACAAATCTTGTATTCCATTATACGTCCTTCCATAGTACACAATATCAAACTTTGAGTGGTAGGAATACAAAATATCAATGATCTCTAATAAAGTGTCTAAGGAGGTTACGAGAGTTTCATAGATGAAGGGTCTAGGGTAGACTAAAAGATATGTGGATGTACATCCACTAAATAGGGTGATTTACAACAATTTTATATTATATGTTTATAAAATGAAATATTAGCATTAGAATATGGTGTTGGTAATCTTAAAAACAAGTAATTGACTTTAAGAAATATTTATGGTCAGACGAGAAAAGACGAGCAACATAAATGTGGCATAAATATGGTATAAATGTCACGTGCAAATATCACTAGTGCAGAAAAGGTTTAATACCACGATTATTTTACCTAAAAACCACGGTTACAAACCGTGGTATATACTCGTGTCGCATATAAAAAATAGCTATAAACCACGGTTCGTAACCGTCGTTTAAAGTAAGAATAAAAACCACAGTTTGTTAAAACCGTCGTTTAAGACTGTTTTCTCTCGCGGTATCACCGACTTTATATGACGGTTTGGTGGATGAACCGTGGTATATAGTTCATTTTATATGACGTTTTCTAAGAAAACCGTGGTATAAAGCCTATTAAAAACAATGGTTTTCCAGTAAACTGTGGTTTATAATCTCACACCATTAAGTTTTAAACCACGGTTTTTTAATTAACCATGGTTTTTTTTTAATTTTTTTTAGTTTTTTAGTTTTTTTAGCCTCTACCATATGTTTTCAAACACAACCCAATATATAATCACATATACAACCTGTACAGAGCATCCAACTGAATTGCAAATAAACCCATTCAAACTTTCAAAAATAAGAGAGAGTTGAACTTTACAAACTTTTAAAGTCTACGTTGCTTCAGCACAAACACAAGTGTAAGTCTAACTACACTAGGAGAAGATTTAAGAAACGCTTAAGTAATTTTTACACCAAAACTGCGATAAATGATCTCTTACAAAGTTCAGATCCGCTTTGGCATACGTGCCCCGTGCTTTTATGAAAAACGAAACGATCTGTCCATAAAAAGAAACTGATCATCATTAGTACACACAATTTTATCTAACACAATAACTTTAACTACAACTTTGATTGGTATCGGTTACCTTGTCATTATCATCAAGCGTGTCAATATTTTTAACAATCTCATACATGTACCGCATCACATAATAGCCACAGCTCCGTGAATCAGGCTGTTTAGGACACTGTCATCACACCATCCATGGATTACCAACTTTAGACAGATCAAGAAATTAAACGTTTACTTTAATACAAACATGCTTAAATTAAATGATTACTTACGCGTATGTAATGGAAGTTCATGATGGAGAATGGTTTACCCATGTCACTTAAACCAAGCTTATGACCACTGCATAAATATATCATTTAAAATGAAGCCATTTATTGCCAATAATCCAGGACAAGCTTAAAATAAATGCAAATGCATTAAAATTTTCAAGACTCACTCCTTAAACAATTTCTCTATAGCGATCTCTCGAAGGTCATCAGCGCCTAACGGGTCTAGTATCAGCAAGCATAAGGTGTCGATACACAACACCATCAACATCCAATGATTGCTACCACAGGTAAAACAAAGAATGTGTTGTAGAACAATATTTAATTATCACATAAATGTAATTAGGAAGCAAAAAAATCTAGTTATTATGTACTTACATCTGATGATATGGGATCACCAAATATCTACTTCGTCTTCGCACCGTAGCACAAAATCCATGCCTCATGTGCTGTGCACATCCCTCATCCAATGCGGCCTGATCTGCTGACATCAATTGCGGACACAAGAAAGTGATGGCAATAATCTGTTGTTCGCTTGCAGTCTAGTAGTCAAACACCTAAACAACATTTTAAAAAAATATATGTTAAATAGCTTAAAGAAATGAAAGATAATTTAATAATTTAAAAGATACTTACACACAATAGGCCTGAATCACAGAGATGTTAAGCATGTCTCCCATCAAAAATTCTCTAACATCGCTTACGGTAATCATCAGATCCGTGGGCTCGAGGGTGTGGAAAATATGCATAGGAACTCTCATGTTGAAGTTGGTGACAAACTGCTCCCTCGTCATAAGAAAGTCATACAACATTTTTTGTCTGTCTGTCAACTTCTTCAGAAACTTGGGTGTCAGAATGGGGGATCTCCTAGGAGTCAGATCGAAAGGTTTCACCACTTCCTTTCTCACACTCCGACTCTCCCCAGTTGATTTCACCACTTCCTTCCCCTAATCCACTCTCCTCCTTTTAACTGGCCTTTCCTTATCAATCTAATAGTATACAAAATTTAAATAATAAACATACAAGTAAAAAATCAAGTTAAAAAATAAACAGTAAGCATGTAAATAGTTTACCTCGTCACTGACATCAATGAGAGAATATGGCCATGGAACAACTGAAGATTTTGCGTCAATTAATTTACTCCACTGATTCCACTCCAATGGAAGCGAAGATTCCTCATGGCCATGCACAATGTCGTCTACCAACACACGAGCGTGGAGAGGTGGGATGAGCTTGAAATGTACTATAGTGTTTGGTCCGGTCTGTAAAACCCGACCGTATGCAACATGCACAGTCCCACCATCCAACACTTGAAACAGATGGCATGATTTAGACGCCTACATCAACTCACAACAATAAGCCAGCTAATAAAATTATATTGTTTTAAAAGTAATGTTAAAATAACAAAGGAGGAACAAAAGAACAAACCTGAAGGTTTTCATAAGGGAATATGTCTCTTGTAGAAGAAGAAGGTGCAGGATGACTAGGGGTCTGTGAAGGAGCAGGGGCCAATGCAGTAGTAGCAGCGGTCGGTGTATGATCGTCGACCATCGGTGTATCCGGCGTCGCGGTAGGAGCAGACGTCGGTGTAGGATTTGGTGTCGGTGTAGGAGCATGCACCTGGTCCAATACTAAAGCCTCAAGTCTTCACAGGCGCTCCTCGTAGACTTGTCGCTCCCCAGCAAAACGTCTTTCCACCTCCTGCACCTGTGCATCCACCATTCTCTCTATCACTTCAGCCTGTGGTACTCTCACTCGAGACGAAGGAAACACGTCTTTTTGGCGAACTTCCCCTCCAAGCCCCCGCACTCACCCTGAATGATCCTTTTGCCCAAGGGCCTTGTTCAATGGATCATCCTAAGACGGAGGGGCCGGAACCATCTCCCATCGCTCAGTAGATCCAGACTATTTTAAATTACAAAAATATTAGAAATGAACTTACTAATTAGTAAACAACAACTTTTAAAAATATATACTTACAATCTTTGAAGCCAATTCAGCAGTCTCGCTCTGCGGGAACATATATACTCCCTCGTCATTTTTCTTCATGCGACCCAACATATATGTCTGCACCCTACTTGCATCTTCAACTTTCTCAATAACTGACTGAGTGCCGTTTTCATTAACTTTCGTCAGCAAGCCCTGGCTTTTCCACTTCTCCAAGCGCCCCGTATATCCAGCTCGTCCCATGTAGTGCTTATATATATTCTTCGCCCGGTTACGTTTCGCTTGTTCTTGACGTAACTGTTACAAAATTTGTATATTTGTAAGTTATACATAATAATAAAAATATTTGTTAAATTTTATTCCTTAAAAAATTAAGAAAAAATAATTGTAAAAGTACCTTAAACTCTTCAGTCTGGTGACGGTCGAAGAATATCTTCCAGTCCTCCTCCGTGATCATACCATCATACACTACCCATGGCGGTGACTTTTTGGAGCCCGGTTTGTTAATCCAACCATCTACCAACCGATGCTTGAACTGTCGCAGAGATGTCGCTAGAAGTGACATAATCTTAGTCTGACGATCATCCACAACTTGTACCGCTTCTGCAACATCTGCCACATGATGTCTTTGTTTGCCTTTTCTTGCTCCTTCCAATCCTTATTAATCGAGCAATGAGATTTTACCATCAATCCCAAGTAAGAAGCAAACTAATGCTTCGACCCACCAGAATGTCTAAGGTACTTGTCCCTGACCAAATCGATGGAAGAATCCTTCTTCACCTTCAACCCACGGGTCGGTCCACATCCCTTCCGCGTGTTTTACGAAGTAGATGCAGCTGGTGGTTCTTCAGCAGTGACATCATCGTCAATATCATCCAACCCCAACAGTACATCCTCCTCGACTCTATCGTCAGGATCCATAATCTGAAAAATAATCAATAACAAGGTTAATACAAACATCTACTTAATCAAATGTTGAAATATAACAAAATAAAAATTGTTTATTGATTCTCCTCATGATATCCTTGTTTGTTGTCCACCCATTTGCAATGAAATACACAAGTTTCATAACTAGTGTAATTCAAGACCCAGATATCTTCAATAACATCATAATATTCTTTCTTCAGTGTCTTAAGACTTGTTCCTGTGAAAATGTCTTGTGAAGCGATAAGATGCACACCACTGTTCTGGTTTGTCGATTTACGATCTTGACGTTTAGTGTAAAAAGAAAATCTGTTTACATCATATCCTTCATAAGACAACACATCGAGATTTGGACTGAGTGCTAACAACTGGATCATTTCATTCACGTTCCTTGAATCTCCATACAACACCTTATGTCTGAACCACTTAACAAATGTTGCATTTTGCTCTTTTTTCAATTTGGCATTACTCATCGTTGGGTGTTTTGTTTTGAGGTAGGCTAGGTATGCCTCGAAATACGGTTTGACACTTTCAGAGTGATTCAACACAACCATATGTGCCTTGTTCCATTGTTTAATAGAAAAGCAAGAATAATTGACACGTTTTAAATACCAACCTGATGAGTACTGATGGTTAGCTAGCGCAGACAACACAAAAGAGAGACAAGTAGGCAGTCCAACCGCGCTTAGTAACACCTATTCAACTTGGTGGGCCAGCCCATCGACTTTGGGCTTTGGTTACAACGGGAGGTGGGGACTTGGACCCGGATGGGGTGGTGACGTGTACTGCCCTATGGCACAATGGGTGGGCGGTTCGCACTGGGGGTACGGACAAGCAAACCAAAGTCCTATTCCGGCTTCTGCCCATAATACCAACGTGGGGACCAGAACAATTGGAGCTGGCGGTAGGCCGCCTATTTCTATTTGGAAGCCAGATTCCAGCAAGGATGTAGTCCAAGACCCGATAGCTGAGGAGATTGTTAGGTATGATCGAAGTGTTCTGGTCGATGATAAGGGGCTCAGCAAGATGGATAACCATGAGATGATAGATTCTGACATGGATGTTAGCAATCTGTACCTTGAGGAAGTTTTCAAGTCACCCCATGTCGAGCAAGGGGTGGAAGATGGGGACGGGGATGACCTTAGGACCCTGTTTGAGGATCCTGAATTCCCCCTGGCTTTGAGCCCGATGGAGAGCTAGGTGGGCCATCAGCCCAGCCTGATGAGGATTTTGTCAAGGCGGAAGCAAGACATACACATTTGCTTGCGAAAAAGCTTGGCTGTCAAGTCTTAGATGAAGGGCGTGCTTTGAGTAATTTCGAGGATATCATTCATGAGCAGAGACTCCTATCGCTAGAGAGTTCAGGAGTCCAGGTCTGGTGTAGGGGTTGGTTCGGATAATTGTTCGCAAACCAACTCTAGAGTAAGTTCCAGAAGGAGTTGTGGGAGTAAGAAAGATTGTGTTGGTTTCAGTAAATTCTCTCAAGTTAGTAGGGTTGTTAGTAGCAGCAAGAGAAAGGTAAGAGCGAAAATCTAAGTACTCAGGTGTTGATTTATGAATGTAAGCGTAGGACTTTAAGGTAAGGGCGTTTTTGGGTGTTTACTGTGTTTTGGTTGTATTCTCGCTTGTGCGGCTCTATAGGCCTTGTGCCACCAATTATAAAAAAAAATTCAATGAAATTAGAATAAAGTTAAATTCTGGAAAAAGTTTGGCATGACCTTTGCGTATTTTTAGATACTTCACACTTTTTTAGGCAAAAACAAACACAACAGTAGCACCATTCTCAGCAAACCACACAAATTAGGGATCATCAGATAGGCAAGTATGCATATATATCAAATGTATATATATATATATGATCAATGAACAAAAGCAACCACCCCATTTCAAATTAATCGCACATTTCACCACACTGCAATATATATTCTAATAACTGAAGAATACAAATATAATTTAGTATAATCTTTATTTATGACAATATATATTTATATATATATATATATATAAGTATTTGTTTCTATTATCGTTTTGTTATTATGCAAAATCAAAATCAGAAATGCTAGTGTTATTACCGGTTATGTTTGCTCTCCTTGTCTTAATCTGATTGTCTTCTACCTCAAAGCAACCTGCAAATCAACTTTCAAGATGTTAGTTAGTTGGCAAAAAAAAATTGCTAGCACTTAGCTAGGTTACTACCGTGGGTTCTGATCAGGCAAGTCGGTGGCAGAGGTTAACAGGGCAGCAGTTAGGGCGACAACCGGTCTCGTCAGAAACATTCAAGACTGAGGCTTCAATCCTGAAAAGATAAGTTCATCTTAAAAGTTAATTAAACAATCAAAATTGATATTGTGCAAAATATGTAACACCCCCGAATAAACATCCAACAATACAAACATCGTTCCTCGTCATATTACAAGCTAACTATGCAGCGGAATAAACTCCATCCGGGTGTCACAGACGCCAACCACCCACGTGGTTGACACGACCACTCTTCCAACACCAAGTTACGGTCTGTATGACTGGAAACATCCCTCTATCAAAACTCATATACGACATAAAGTACAATTCCCAAATACCGAGTGTCTACAACAACATTACCAAATCATAAATTAAGAATTTCATCTCGGGTTTGGTAACAACCCATATATTACACATGCCACTACAAATTTGAAAGTCATGCCCTGATGGACTACCCCCATGGTAGCCATCCCGCCTACGCTCCGTTATTGTCCGGCACAATACCTGAAAAAAAAATTGGGTTGTAAAGGACTCAGCAAACTACGCTGAGTATGAACGTGTGTAGCCCGTATGTTGCCGGGCTACACGACTACTTGGTCGAATATTATTAAGTCAATTTACATGCTATAATAAAGTAGTAAAGCAGGCCACAATCCATCATGGTTTCATACACACTCAAAGGTAGCAAAGCATTAGCAACAAGCAACCAAGCATAACATGCTGGCGTCATAGCAACATCAAACACGCAACCAAGCACAACAAGCTACTAGTATCGCAACAACAATCATGTACATAATAAAACGTGTGCATAGGTATGTTATACTCCTGATCCTCACTATGGGATCATTCGAGCGTTGTGTGTTTTCATTTCTTTGTCTCTTGCTCCCATAATGTATATTTTCTTTCTCTTTCCTTGCACCAGGTCTGGGGATATAGTTAGATCCCGTGACCATATCATGTAGGTGCCAATCTTTCCTTGTTTCTTTAAGGATTATTTGTGAATTCTTTTATCACCGCACGTTGGAGGACGTCTCCTCCATAGCAAATTCCTCCATTCCTGGCGTCATCCGTCGAGAAAGCGGAGTCGCCTCTAGACTCCAGGATAAATGCTCCACCAAATGCCAATCCTCCATTCCCGACCCCAAGGGTCGAGAAAGTGGAGTCACCTCTAGACTCCAGGATGTGCTGAGAAAGCGGGGTCACCCAGGGACCCCCAAAATATGTTCCATCATAGACGGTCGAAGGATCTGATACAGATACCAACTCCCGAGCATCCATACCGTGCGGCCCGAGCTGTTGTCTTCCCGGGTTATTCTCGTGTTCCACTAGCTGATGTTTACTTATCATTATCATTAATAACTTGACACCATAGTGGGTGTTGTTAGAAGTCCTCTATAGTTGGATTGGAGTTTTCTCTTCGTAGAGTTCTTTTGTTTTGTTTACGTAGTTCATCATGTTCCATCTCAAAGTTCCATAAACGAGAAGGGACTAAACTACTATGTGCACGCAAATAATATGCAACAAAGATATAGCAGTCATATAAGCAAGATAAGCAACAATCCAAATTTCATGCTTTGATCTTATGGTCATTTCACACAAGGCACACAACAAACAAGCCGTGTAACACGGCAACATACGAACCACACATGTCCATACCTGGTTCAGAAGCAAGAGTTGTCTCACACACAGGGTCCCGGTTGGCGTTCGTTACAGCCCTAAAGTTAATTAAAAATAATTTATCAGTTCACAATTTTATGTGACGACCCTTGTAACTTTTCCATAGTCTATCCCATTTTATCGGGGTTTAATTCCTTAGGTAAGTTTTTGGGTGTTCGACTTATACTAGTCCCTTAGAAACTTTCCAAATATTAACCTTAGACTTTTATTTAACCCCTAGGACGTTTACATCGTCGTTACATTTACGTTCCCGCTGGTCGTAACATAATCTCATTATATTATTTACCTCATAAATCATCACTTTAATTATTTAAACCCTTATATTGTACCTCTTGATTAATTTATATTATTACTTAAATTCCCAAAACCTTTCTAGGTTTATATACTAATCCCCTCAAATACTTAAGTTTCCACCCATGCCCCAAGGTTTAAGGTGGTTACCTAACTTACCCCTAACTTTATCATCGCAACAATTTCATACTTAGCTATATAGTATAACTCATAATTAATTAAAGCATTAAGCTTGCTCCAAAATTTCTCTAAAATTCCCAACAAACCTCCAGGGTTCCCTTTTTACATTTTGACCCTTATAGTTTTGGTATTTACATATACTCCCCTACTACTTTTATTATTATTGTTTTGACTTAATATTTCTTCAAGTACTTAAAATATTTATCCTTACCATTTTATCAGTATTTATGAAAATACCCCCATAGTTTCATAGTTTTACAATTCACTCCTTTTATTTTATAAAATTCATATTTAATACTTACAAAATTTCCTAAAATCATCCCTCTCGGTCTCATTTACCATTTGTACTTTATTTTATTTTTATTACACTTGGACCCCATTACGATTTACTTATTTACATAATGTGTTTGCAAGGTTTTCAAATTTATTTAAGCCATAATATAAGCTTATAAATATGTCTATATATATATATATATTTTTTTTCCTTAAGATGTTCCCAAAAAGTTATAACTACTAGCATAATAGTTTTCCACTAGAAATTCATATAACTTCATAAATCCATCTATGAATTATTTATGGTTATTTAAAGTTCAAAATAAATATAGTGACATGGTCTAATACATATGGCCTTAATAATAGCACAATATTCACTTTAAAGTAGCACTCAAATGTCCCTAGAGTTTCCTCATAGTCTCGGTTTTACACACAATTTTTACAAAGGTCTTTTAAATTAATCTCCTTCCATTTTTAATTTACGACAAAGTTAATTGTACATCGTCACTTCGACAAGCACATATACATATATGTACGTATATATATAATATATAGTTTCTCTTCCCATACTAATTCATATCCCTGATTGATTATGCATTAACGGTTTGAAATATTAAATACTCTTAATTAGTCATGATATTCTATTATATTTTTTTGTTTTTCCCAACTTAACCGTCTCAGATTTCGTATCATTAATTCAAGTCCACACTCCTATATTCATAAATATTTTCATCCTATCTTGTACATATTATCGGTTCCTGTTACAACCCAAATACCACACGCATACACTCTTTTTTTTAAAAAAAAACCCATGTATATCTAAGCTTATATATATATATTTATTTATTTATTATTTTCTTTTTTTTCCTACCCCATGCGCCCAGATCATTACACCTTAGAACCCAGTATTCATAGCTGTTCATACTGCTATTTGTTGCGCATGTAAACTACAGATGGTGTCTATGTATGTACGTATATGTATATATCTTTTACTCTCAGTCCCAAAACAATATCCAGCCTAGTAATCCCTTAAGGCAGTAACGATGGAAAGGGCTGTGGCTTACCGGGACTGGCTTGTCCTTGCTTGTTGATCTGTTGTCGCTTGCAAGCTTGGGACAATTAGAAGGCTCACGATGAGGCTTTGTTGCTATTTCTAAATGAGACAGTAAGGATGAGGGGTATTGGTTTAATGCTCAGACGAAGAAAGGGACGGACAGGAAAGTGAAGTTACCGTTTTCTTCCTTTTTTTTCTTAAGTTTCTTTCCTCGGTTTGCCATGGTGGTACTACTACTTCTTGTCTTGGCTGTTGTAGTTCCGTGGCAGTGAAAAGAAAAGGGCAGCACTGCTTGTCTCAGTTCGATGGGGTGGGGACGAGCTGCCTTGACGTGGTGGCAGTAGCATACTGACCTGGTGGGAAAAAGAGACTCCAAACCGTGGAGGAAAGGAATAAGCTGGGAAGGGGTTTAAACCGTAAGAAAACAAGGAAGAAATGGGGCTTGTGCTTACCGTTTTTTTTTATTGTGTCTGGTTGCTTCTTGCGAACGGAGAGAAAAGGGACCCGAGTAGTGGTTCATGTGTGGTTTCAAAACGAGCCAAAGTTAGATGGGGAGTGTTGGTTAACTTCCCAGAAGAAGAAAGAAGAACCGGGAGCAGGAAAGGATGTCAATGGCAGTAGTGTTTCATGTCCAGAAAAAGAAACGACACAAGAAGCAGGAGGAGGAGTTTACCTTGCCGGTTTCTTAGAGACCTAAATGAGTTCTTGGTCAACCACAAGATTGGCAAGGAAGTTCTCAGCATGCAGAGGTTAAAGTAGTGTTCTTGGGCCGACATTGCTACTCCTTCCATGGTGGGTGTTTGGTGTCGGTTTTTTTTTCTGCTCAAGATAAGGGTTGGAACCCGGGCTTTGTCATGCGCATCGGAGGCAGGAGATTAATGCCAACGTAGCGACATATATTGAGCACAAACAAGGAAGTGAAAGGGGATGACAGTGAGCTCACCGAAGTTGTTGTTCTGGTGACTACTTGCACAGGAACAAGGCAAGAGCAGATGCCGGTTGTTGTTGGTTTACTTCACCTGCTGCGGTGGTGTTTGGAACAAGAAGAGACACGAAGTTTTTTTTTTTGTTCCTTTGCTGTCGTTCCCACTGAGGCATGCAAGGAGATCGACTAGCAACTGCCCAAGAGAAGGAAAGAATGAAAAACAGAACAAGGGGGTGAAGTAGTTGCTTTGCTGTTGCAGTGTTTATGTGGCGTTCTTGGCTTGCGGTTCTATTCTGCTATTGCTGCTCTGTAATAGACCATAGAGTGTAGTTCTAGATATGATATTTTGCTCATTTCATGCAGAGAAAAGGGTTATTGTTGTGGTGACAAATGAAGGCAACCCGGGAGTGAGGTAGGTAGTGTCACCGGTAATGTGCTAAAGCAAGGAAGTCACAGTTTTTTTTATTCTTTGACTGTTCTGTTGCGGTTGTTTCTAACGAGTCATAGGGGATGAAAAGCATGGGTCCAATGCCCAAAGAAGAAGGGAGAAGGACGTGACTAAGGAGGGAAGTTACCGGGATTCCCTTTTTTTTCTTTATTGTCGTTGTTTCAGGTTGCGCAAGGATCAATAGGAGTTGCTGCTGATTACTCCAGCAAGTGAGGTGGTGTTTGGCGCAACTGACAGAGGCTGTTGTTCAGTCGTTGTGGGAGAAAAGGAGCAAGGTAGTTAGTGCCCATCTTGGAGAGGAGAAAAGGCACTGCATGGCCTGTTGGGGTTCTAAATTTGGTACAGAGAAAGGAGCGTTTGTCTCAGCCACGTATCGGAGTTGTGGCGAGGAAATTTTGTGTCAAGTGAAAAGAAGATAAAGCTGGTGTGTCCTGCTTGGGGCGTGTCCTGTTCGAAGTTGGTACCGAGGTGAAAGGAGTGGGGCATGCGATAACAGAGGAAGGGAGCTGTATCTTGTGTATACTGATAAGAGAAAAAGATCGGTGGTGGCAATTTTTTTTCTTCATGGCGTGCGCATGAATGTTGAGAATTTGCAATAAAGAGGCACGTGAATGGGTTGGTACTGGTGCTAGTGCTGTGTATATGTCGATTGCAGATTATGTTCCACTATGTATTTCTTTTTTTTTTAGTCACTTAGTAGCTTCATATGTTTAGAGGTGCAGATTACTACCGAATACGAGCACAGTTCAACCGGTTAAGGCATTCAGGAAGGGTATGAAAGGTATCGGGTTTGAATCCCGGCGGGAGCGCATTATTAGTTATATACGCAACTATTTTATTTCGTCACGTTGTTAGTTGTATATGTATATATATATACGACCATTTTATTATGCCCCGTTGTTGCTTATGTATATAACGTTGGTTGTATATACGTAATATATATATATGCGTGACTATATTGACGTTTTCGGTTCAGGGGTGCGCATATATATTTGAGCTTATATCAGCGTATTACGTACCGATACGCACATACGATGTTATTATTATTTACTATGTATATATATTTTTTGAGTATGATAATAATTGTTACTCATAATTTAATTTAACCTTCACAAATTAAAACTGATAATTATTCGGGGTATTTCAGCCTACCCCCCTTAAAGGAACTTCGTCCCGAAGTTGTTACTTCCTTAACCGATGTTTTTCCTTCTCGTTAATTCTTGGGATCAAGTCCCCCATTCATTCACGACAAAGTGTACATACACGTACATACCATTCACATACACACAATCCAAAACACACAAACCTACTAACCATCAACGTGTGGTTGTAGGAATACACATAGTGAAGGGATCAAGTCCCGAATTCGTTCTCTGTAACAAAGGGATCATTTCCCGCAATTTCCACAGTTCTATTTTACCAGTTGTGCTTATAGGCACCATGCCACCTCTGTGGCTTCACCCAGTACTCACTAATATTCCAATGTACCAGTAATATTCATATACTGTACTCATATATATCAAGAAAACAAGCCATTCATACATAACCACAATGCATCCAAAACAATTCGTGCACAGTTCACTCAGACATAACAACCAAAACCACACATCAAACGCGCAACAACACAGCAAAAACGCAACGCGCCTACCCCCCTTAAAATGGATTACGCCCACGTAATCCCTTATCTATCATCCTTGAACCTTGGTTCAAGATGTTTAATTCTCATGGGCATTCTAGTTTCTATGCAATTTAGCTCACCTTATAATCCAATCGAATTTCTTGACCATGTTAATGGCTTAGTTTTTGTCTCAAGGATTCTTATCGGTTTTCATACCGATCTATAATGGATTCGGGTTTAACCTCTCTGGGTCTAAGGTATTGGCCGAGAAGTTACTTGTTATTCAACTGGAAGATGTTAGATTCGGTCCACCAGCTTCCGTTGCGCGAATTTGCTAACCTTCGGGCTTAGTTTTCCTTTTCTACTTCTTTGTAGTACATTGCTTAATTGTACCCTTTAATTTAGGAGTAAAGGTCTCTTGACGTATATGGGGTATTTTATACTTGGTCCTAGTGAATTGTAATTTGTCTATCCTTTTTCCTTGGAGGTCGGATAATTGTTTATTAGGGCAACACCTATTGTGGCAAGTGTGCCGTGTAGGTTGTATTATTTTACAGTGCATGCCTGCCGCGGTATTTATACGTTCACATCTTCGCATATTCGCATATTCGCCTTTAATCGTTTGAATTGTTCTTTCTAGCTGACCTTTAGACTTATGTTCATATATGCTCTGTAGTAACGATTTAGTTCCTAATATTCCTTCAATGCTACAAACGTGTCCTTGTTACAACGACGCGTTTAGTTTATATTAGCACTCATGGTTATATGTAGATAGCTAGTTTACGCTTCTAGCATTATTCCCTATTTTTATTCCTCAATGTGTACAGTCAAATTAGTCCTTTCGTCATCTTTAAGTAACCCTTATTTTTTTTCAGCCAAACAATGGGCTTGACATTTCGGGTTTACCGAATCGTACATGTTACAAGTTTTTGCGATTTAATGGTATCAAGTAGTAGTTTGCCGACTAGTTCTGCTTAGTCACAAGGTCTAGTGTCATTATTATGTTCCGCCAGGAACTAAAGTCATTGGCTACAACCGGTTAAATATTGCCTTTGACTGCGGTAGTGTATATATACATGTATTAACTATTAGGTTATTAGTAGCATCACACCACTCCAAGTTCTCACATATCTGTATACCCATGTGTTTTACCCTCAAATTTTTGAGCCATGTATCCATGTGCTTTATGTGGTTTCATCATCTAGTATCAACACCGCTTCTTTCGCATTTTTACTCATTCAACTTATAAATTTTCACCAATTTGTAGTTTATGTGTCCACTTGTAGGGGGTTTCGAGAATCATCCAACACTGACGTGATCAACGTAAATGTTGGGCTACCCCTTCACCCCAATTTGTGCGCAGTGTCGCTTGACCTGGCCAGGGTCAAGCTCAACCTTGCACGTCCGGTTTAAACAATCAATTAATTAGTCTAATTCTAACTCTTATCCCACTTGTTTCTAGTCATCTAGTAATCAATTCATGGACTAGTGTCAAAGTTCTTAAGCCTTTAGATTTATTGTTTAAATTCTCTAACTTTATATATTCGTTCATTCATGTATATATAGTATATACATACTCATGTGTTATAAGTCTCAGGGTCGTATCTATAATACAGTAGTCCTCTGTATTTATACATATCCACATATGATTGTTCCCATAGGTTTATGATACCCTATTACATACCTTTATACCCTCCTGATCTTCAAAGTTCCTTTCATTCTAATTTTCTCATGTTCATTTAGTTATATACGTAGTCTCATAACGTTTAAATTCTAGTGTTAGCCAACTGGATATACAATTGTATATTTCCAAGTTCTTATATTATTACTATTCTCCTCCACACTTACAAATTAATACTGAATCTACCAAGTGATTCTTTCATTATCTTGACTCAATAATTTATTCCTCAATTAAGTCCATTAATCTTCTTAAAATTCCCAAATTTCAATATCCGATTATTCATAAATATTCTATTGAGTTGGAACTATTCCTCGCTGGAGTGCCTAGTAAATTTGGCTGATTTCATCCTGTTTGACCGTTTAGGCCTACTTCGATTTGACTTCACATTACAAATTTTAATTCTTTGAATGGACCATCTTTAAGGTCCAATTCTATATGTATATATATATATATATATTTTGTTGTTATTATAATTTTGTTAAATTTAATTTGTTTATTCGGATTCGTATCTTAATCTTTTATGGGTCTTGTAACCCTTCTATCACCTCCTCATGATTATTTCTTGTGTGAATCCACCAAACTAGTGGTAAGTATTCAGGGATTATCACCACTGGGATCCCAATATTTATTTTCGGTTGTTAAGTTATAACATTAACTTGAGTTGGGTGTGATTGATTTACTAATCATGACCTCCTTTAATTGAATCTCATTTCCTCCTTGGTTTTATTGATATCAAGTCTTTCGTGATATGCAAGTATATACATTTGTATGTTTAGTTGCTAAATCATGGTTAGAGTTTCTCGTGTTTATTTATTTACGTTTTACTCGGTGTAGTTTGCCTTCGGTTAAAAGTCCATTAGTCTTATTTATCCAAGCTCGCCTTGATTTTAAACACCGACCATCTTTGCCTAGGTTATATTTACTAAGTTACCAATCTTACCAGATGCTCCTCTTTGGTCCCTTGTTTATAGTTGTTAAGTCCTCCGGAAGTAGTATGTTTGAAAAGATTATACCACATAGCAGCATCATATATTGCTATTTAGTCATATACAAGAGAGGTCAGATCTATAGGGTGGTATTAAAGAGCATTGTAATACAGTGTACGGAAGCAGCTGGTACACTGATTGAAACGTATGAAGTACATATCTTTTGTTTGGGAACTCTGTTGGAGAATTTTTGCAGCAGGTCAGTGTTTGGAGGTATCTCCGCTAAACTTTGGTGTGGATTTAAGGAGTTTAGACACTTGTTAACTGTCATCTAAGTCGGATGTTCCCGAAATTGACTTCTTTGTTGTCATGGTTGTTGTTTAATTGTTGCAGTTGAGTAGGGTTATTATTCAGAACCATTGTGATAATCTTAACTGAGGTTATAGTAAAGCATAGACCAATAACTCATTGAGAGGTCTTGTATTGGACCATTTTTAGCTTTATAAAGGAAATGAATTGTAAGTCTATTACATATAAGTCTGTCGGGACAAGTTTTTATGCATGTCTTGAACACTCATTTAACCCTCATCTGGATATGGCATCCGGTGCTCTTGGGTATGTATATCTTGTGAGCATACCCCCTATTGGCTCAAGAGTTTTCATTGTATTAATTAGTGAGGCTTTGTACCATTTCCTTCATAGTCATAGTGCAGGACGAACAGATGCTTAATAGGGTTTGTCTTTTATAGAAATGAATTCTATAACTTTTTATGACCTTGCTGGCTGGTATTCCAACAGTTCCCCCTTTTGGGATGTGTTCATCTGTGATTGAAAATTAATTTGTTATAATGCACCCATCTTCTGTTATTTGATTTCCGTGGTCATGATACTCGGTAATTATTTGAAACATATTGACAAGGTCACTTCCACTTCTTTACCCGTTAGGGTTGTGCCTGTGTGGGAAACCGATGCCTCACAATAATGGTTACTTAGGATGATTGAGGGATTTGTTTATGATCTTTGTACCAAAGTATTTTTTTGAGCTCAGGGAACGGTAACCAAAGGTTGAGTAGAATTATTTTGCAAGAAGCAGTGAGGAACGGAAGGTATCATGATAGAGGATTTGAGCATCATGAAGATATCACTGTAGTGATGTAACCGGGTTATCATATACAAATGGTGGGATGGGTTGTGTATGGTGGCAGTGGTTAAATGGGGATATATGCCACACACTGAACTAGTGATTAGATATTTGTAATACTTGTTGCCCATTCCAATGGTGTGCAATTATAGTGTTGTAGAGTAGAAGAGTGACAAGCAACGTTTGTCCTTCATGGGACGTTTAATAGGTCCCAAAGGTATAAAACAACTTGAACCAGAAAAGTGCCAGTTGAGGCGTTGTGTCTTTCAGGTAATGCAAAGAATGAAGAGAAACGTGAGAAGGAGCAGGGGATTTATTGAATCCCGAAATGTTATATTTTAGTGTATAAGATTATGTCATGCTTCCCTAAGCATTATAGATTGTACCAATTTTTATGGTGTAATTCGTCTCGAATTTTATTCTCTTATTTCATTGTTTTACGAGAGGTTTTCTTGAATTACCCTCTCAAGTGTTCGAATTGCAGAATTTATCTCATCCCAATCTTGGCTTAATTAATTGCTTATTTGAGCTTTATTTATTTCATAAATTTTGGGGTATTTCGGTCCCCTTTGCCTGTGAGGTAGGGTCCTATCGACTGCTAAGCATGTCAACCCAAGTTGCCGCTAAAATTGGTCCCTCTACGGGTATTATCCTTTTGGCAACGTCTATTGTATAGTATAGTCTTTTCTTCACGGGTTGACTGTATGACATTAAGTAATTGCCAGATCGGGTTTTCCCAAGTGTGAGGAGACTTTCTACCTCTCTGGCATTCTTTCTCTGAATTTTAAAGGAAGTTAGGGACGTAGAGGTTGGGTGTAGGTGTCTGTTAGGTATCCAATAGTTACTGGGAAGAATCCTAACTAACGCGCCTCACAATCTAACCTTTAACCCCGTTCCCCTGAATTCAGGTTTTCCTATACTCGGTACTTCTCTGTTCAGTCATTAGAGCGTAACTACGCTCTGATACCACTTTCTGTAACACCCCCGAATAAACATCTAACAATACAAACATCGTTCCTCGTCATATTACAAGCTAACTATGCAGCGGAATAAACTCCATCTGTGTGTCACAGACGCCAACCACCCACGTGGTTGACACGACCACTCTTCCAACACCAAGTTACGGTCTGTATGACTGGAAACAGCTCTCTATCAAAACTCATATACGATATAAAGTACAATTCCCAAATACCGAGTGTCTACAATAACATTACCAAATCATAAATTAAGAATTTCATCTCGGGTTTGGTAACAACCCATATATTACACATGCCACTACAAATTTGAAAGTCATGCCCTGATGGACTACCCCCATGGTAGCCATCCCGCCTACGCTCCGTTATTGTCCGGCACAATACCTGAAAAAAAATTGGGTTGTAAAGGACTCAGCAAACTACGCTGAGTATGAACGTGTGTAGCCCGTATGTTGCCGGGCTACACGACTACTTGGTCGAATATTATTAAGTCAATTTACATGCTATAATAAAGTAGTAAAGCAGACCACAATACATCATGGTTTCATACACACTCAAAGGTAGCAAAGCATTAGCAACAAGCAACCAAGCATAACATGTTGGCGTCATAGCAACATCAAACACGCAACCAAGCACAACAAGCTACTAGTATCGCAACAACAATCATGTACATAATAAAACGTGTGCATAAGTATGTTATACTCCTGATCCTCACTATGGGATCATTCGAGCATTGTGTGTTTTCATTTCTTTTCTCTTGCTCCCATAATGTGTATTTTCTTTCTCTTTCCTTGCACCAGGTCTGGGGATATAGTTAGATCCCGTGACCATATCATGTAGGTGCCAATCTTTCCTTGTTTCTTTAAGGATTATTTGTGAATTCTTTTATCACCGCACGTTGGAGGACGTCTCCTCCATAGCAAATTCCTCCATTCCCGGCGTCATCCGTCGAGAAAGCGGAGTCGCCTCTAGACTCCAGGATAAATGCTCCACCAAATGCCAATCCTCCATTCCCGACCCCAAGGGTCGAGAAAGCGGAGTCACCTCTAGACTCCAAGATGTGCTGAGAAAGTGGGGTCACCCAGGGACTCCCAAAATATGTTCCATCATAGACGGTCGAAGGATCTGATGCAGATACCAACTCCCGAGCATCCATACCGTGCGGCCCGAGCTGTTGTCTTCCCGGGTTATTCTCGTGTTCCACTAGCTGATGTTTACTTATCATTATCATTAATAACTTGACACCATAGTGGGTGTAACAGCCCAGTAATCAACCCACTTGTGAGATATTGTCCGCTTTGGGCCGCAGCCCGCACGGTTTTGCTTCCAGGGTACCATCCCCAAAAGGCCTCTCACAAGGCAAGAGTATCCCCACACCTATAAGGTGTGGTTTGTGCGCTCTCCCGATCGATGTGGGAGGTGACCCCTACACTGGGTATCACACTCTACCCCCCTTGGGAGCCCAGCGTCCCCGCTGGCACACCGACCTGGGCCTGGCTCTGATACCATCTGTAACAGCCCAGTAATCAACCCACTTGTGAGATATTGTCCGCTTTGGGCCGCAGCCCGCACGGTTTTGCTTCCAGGGTACCATCCCCAAAAGGCCTCTCACAAGGCAAGAGTATCCCCACACCTATAAGGTGTGGTTTGTGCGCTCTCCCGATCGATGTGGGAGGTGACCCCTACACTGGGTATCACAGTGGGTGTCGTTAGAAGTCCTCTATAGTTGGAGAGGAGTTTTCTCTTTGTAGAGTTCTTTTGTTTTGTTTACGTAGTTCATCATGTTCCATCTCAAAGTTCCATAAACGAGAAGGGACTAAACTACTGTGTGCGCGCAAATAATATGCAACAAAGATATAGCAGTCATATAAGCAAGATAAGCAACAATCCAAATTTCATGCTTTGATCTTATGGTCATTTCACACAAGGCACACAACAAACAAGCCATGTAACACGGCAACATACGAACCACACATGTCCATACCTGGTTTGGAAGCAAGAGTTGTCTCACTCACAGGTTCCCGGTTGGCGTTCGTTACAGCCCTAAAGTTAATTAAAAATAATTTATCAGTTCACAATTTTATGTGATGACCCTTGTAACTTTTCCATAGTCTATCCCATTTTATTGGGGTTTAATTCCTTAGGTAAGTTTTTGGGTGTTCAACTTATACTAGTCCTTTAGAAACTTTCCAAATATTAACCTTAGACTTTTATTTAACCCCTAGGATGTTTACATCGTCGTTACATTTACGTTCCCGCTGGTCGTAACATAATCTCATTATATTATTTACCTCATAAATCATCACTTTAATTATTTAAACCCTTATATTGTACCTCTTGATTAATTTATATTATTACTTAAATTCCCAAAACCTTTCTAGGTTTATATACTAATCCCCTCAAATGCTTAAGTTTCCACCCATGCCCCAAGGTTTAAGGTGGTTACCTAACTTACCCCTAACTTTATCATCGCCACAATTTCATACTTAGCTATATAGTATAACTCATAATTAATTAAAGCATTAAGCTTGCTCCAAAATTTCTCTAAAATTCCCAACAAACCTCCAGGGTTCCCTTGTACATTTTGACCCTTATAGTTTTGGTATTTACATATACTCCCCTACTACTTTTATTATTATAGTTTTGACTTAATATTTCTTCAAGTACTTAAAATATTTATCCTTACCATTTTAACAGTATTTATGAAAATACCCCCATAGTTTCATAGTTTTACAATTCACTCCTTGTATTTTAAAAAATTCATATTTAATACTTACAAAATTTCCTAAAATCATCCCTCTCGGTCTCATTTACCATTTGTACTTTATTTTATTTTTATTACACTTGGATCCCATTACGATTTACTTCTTTACATAAAGTGTTTGCAAGGTTTTCAAATTTATTTAAGCCATAATATAAGCTTATAAATATGTCTATATATATTTTTTTTCCTTAAGATGTTCCCAAAAAGTTATAACTACTAGCATAATAGTTTTCCACCAGAAATTCATATAACTTCATAAATCCATCTATGAATTATTTATGGTTATTTAAAGTTCAAAATAAATATAGTGACATGGTCTAATACATATGGCCTTAATAATAGCACAATATTCACTTTAAAGTAGCACTCAAATGTCCCTAGAGTTTCCTCCTAGTCTCGGTTTTACACACAATTTTTACAAAGGTCTTTTAAATTAATCTCCTTCCATTTTTAATTTACGACAAAGTTAATTATACATCGTCACTTCGACAAGCACATATACATATGTACGTATATATATATATATATATATATATAGTTTCTCTTCCCATACTAATTCATATCCCTTATTGATTATGCATTAACAGTTTGAAATATCAAATACTCTTAATTAGTCATGATATTCTATTATATTTTTTTGTTTTTGCCAACTTAACCGTCTCAGATTTCGTATCATTAATTCAAGTCCACACTCCTATATTCATAAATATTTTCATCCTATCTTGTACATATTATCGGTTCCTGTTACAACCCAAATACCACACGTATACACTCTTTTTTTTTAAAAAAAACCCATGCATATCTAAGCTTATATATATATATTTATTTATTTATATTATTTTCTTTTTTTTCCTACCCCATGCGCCCAGCTCATTACACCTTAGAACCCAGTATTCATAGCTGTTCATACTGCTATTTGTTGCGCGTGTAAACTACAGATGGTGTCTATGTATGTACGTATATGTATATATCTTTTACTCTCAGTCCCAAAACAATATCCAGCCTAGTAATCCCTTAAGGCATTAACGATGGAAAGGGCTGTGGCTTACCGGGACAGGCTGGCCCTTGCTTGTTGATCTGTTGTTGCTTGCAAGCTTGGGACAATCAGAAGGCTCACGATGAGGCTTTGTTGCTGTTTCGAAATGAGACAGTAAGGATGAGGGGTATTGGTTTAATGCTCAGACGAAGAAAGGGACGGACATGGAAAGTGAAGTTACCGTTTTCTTCCTTTTTTTTTCTTCAGTTTCTTTCCTCGGTTTGCCATGGTGGTACTACTACTTCTTGTCTTGGTTGTTGTAGTTCCGGGGCAGTGAAAAGAAAAGGGCAGCACTGCTTGTCTCAGTTTGATGGGGTGGGGACGAGCTGCCTTGACGTGGTGGCAGTAGCATGCTGACCTGGTGGGAAAAAGAGACTCCAAACCGTGGGGGAAAGGAATAAGCTGGGAAGGGGTTTAAACCGTAAGAAAACAAGGAAGAATGGGGCTTGTGCTTACCGTTTTTTTTATTGTGTCTGGTTTCTTCTTGCGAACGGAGAGAAAAGGGACCCGAGTAGTGGTTCAGGTGTGGTTTCAAAACGAGCCAGAGTTAGATGGGGAGTGTTGGTTAACTTCCCAGAAGAAGAAAGAAGAACTGGGAGCAGGAAAGGATGTCAATGGCAGTAGTGTTTCATGTCCAGAAAAAGAAACGACACAAGAAGCTGGAGGAGGAGTTTTCCTTGCCGGTTTCTCAGAGACCTAAATGAGTTCTTGGTCAACCACAAGATTGGCAAGGAAGTTCTCAGCATGCAGAGGTTAAAGTAGTGTTCTTGGTCCGACATTGCTACTCCTTCCATGGTGGGTGTTTGGTGTCGGTTTTTTTTCTGCTCAAGAGAAGGGTTGGAACCCGGGCTTTGTCATGCACATCGGAGGTAGGAGATTAATGCCAACGTAGCGACATATATTGAGCACAAACAAGGAAGTGAAAGGGGATGACAGTGAGCTCACCGAAGTTGTTGTTCTGGTGACTACTTGCACAGGAACAAGGCAAGAGCAGATGCCAGTTGTTGTTGGTTTACTTCACCTGCTGCGGTGGTGTTTGGAACAAGAAGAGACACAGTTTTTTTTTGTGTTCCTTTGCTGTCGTTCCCACTAAGGCATGCAAGGAGATCGACTAGCAACTGCCCAAGAGAAGGAAAGAATGAAAAACAGAACAAGGGGGTGAAGTAGTTGCTTTGCTGTTGCAGTGTTTATGTGGCGTTCTTGGCTTGCGGTTTTATTCTGCTGTTGCTGCTCTGTGACAGACCACAGAGTGTAGTTCTAGATATGATACTTTGCTCATTTCATGCAGAGAAAAGGGTTATTGTTGTGGTGACAAATGAAGGCAACCCGGGAGTGAGGTAGGTAGTGTCACCGGTAATGTGCTAAAGCAAGGAAGTCACAGTTTTTTTTATTCTTTGACTGTTCTGTTGCGGTTGTTTCTAACGAGTCATAGGGGATGAAAAGCATGGGTCCAATGCCCAAAGAAGAAGGGAGAAGGACGTGACTAAGGAGGGAAGTTACCGGGATTCCCTTTTTTTTCTTTATTGTCGTTGTTTCAGGTTGCGCAAGGATCAATAGGAGTTGCTGCTGATTACTCCAGCAAGTGAGGTGGTGTTTGGCGCAACTGACAGAGGCTGTTGTTCAGTCGTTGTGGGAGAAAAGGAGCAAGGTAGTTAGTGCCCATCTTGGAGAGGAGAAAAGGCACTGCATGGCCTGTTGGGGTTTGAAATTTGGTACAGAGAAAGGAGTGTTTGTCTCAGCCACGTATCGGAGTTGTGGTGAGGAAATTTTGTGTCAAGTGAAAAGAAGATAAAGCTGGTGTGTCCTGCTTGGGGCGTGTCCTGTTCGAAGTTGGTACCGAGGTGAAAGGAGTGGGTCATGCGATAACAGAGGAAGGGAGCAGTATCTTGTGTATACTGATAAGAGAAAATGATCGGTGGTGGCAATTTTTTTTCTTCATGGCGTGCGCATGAATGTTGAGAATTTGCAATAAAGAGGCACGTGAATGGGTTGGCACTGGTGCTAGTGCTGTGTATATGTAACACCCCAACTCAATCCAAATGTGGTCTCGCAACTTAACAGCATATATATATATACATGTCACAACGGAATTCTTTACACTCCAGGACCTTGCCACGGTCTGACTACAGAATATACTGAACATTAGTACATAACAACCTTAACCAAATACATATTCTTCTTACAATCCTTCATCCTATACATCTTACAACTCAATTGCCATACGGGTGTACATGCAAACTCGTAGGCCTCACTTAATCCTTAACACTTGTATCTCTTCTACTCTCCGCGACTGCCGCCACCTGATGTAACCTGGTAGTAAAAACAGCCCCAAAGGGGGTCAGCATGAATGCTGGTACGATCCTCTCATGGCCCCCAAGCTAACGTGGCTACGACGACTAATTGTCGATAGCATGGAGGTTGATTAGATGCGCAACATAATAGTAAGTGCAGTAAACAACAAACCAACAATGAACAATCAAAGTTCACACACAATGAACGACTTAAATGCGTTCCCTTAATTAGAGAGTTAATCATTTAACTCCTTAAGTTATGTTTCCTCTTAATCTTAGTCCATCCTTATTTCACCTCTCTTAATCTTATCTTAATCTTAGAAAACAACCACCCTTTAATAAGGAGTGGATGTAGCTTATCTTAGTCTTAATAATACAAACCATCCTTTAAAGAGGAATGGTTGAACTTATCTTAACCTTACCTTATGTATGCCAACCGTTCTCTCATTGGGAACAGGTTAGCCCTTAGTTCGTTGTTTACTTTTGTAGGGCTTGGTTAACCCTAGCCAGCAGCAGGACACTTACCGGCAATAAACAACATTCTTAAATTGTTGGGGATGTAGGCTTGATCCCCCCACGCCATCTTAAAGCCACCTACCTTGGACTGGATGTCCAATGTAGCCAAGCCGGCCAACAGACCCAAGGCTACTAGTCCGAGGACTAGTCCTTAATCGGAAGTCGAATCTGCAATAGATACCGACCCCCTTTCCTTAGCATGCATGACCGGAGATCGGTCCCGGGTTTCCTCACTCAAGTACCAGTTAGTAGTAGTCTCAAGACCATGTTTGTTGGTTAACCTCTTTCGGTTTATATCGTCCCATATTAGGGAGCGTTCCTTAGTCTCACTCATTTCCTTACTAAACATTGGTTAGTAAGTTCTCACGGTATGTTGTGAGTTTTCAAACATCACACGACAATACAATAAATATAATATTCCGGTTGCATGCTTTATCTTTAGTGAGCACACAAAAACAAATAGCACACAAGCCGAGGGACACCTCGTTAGCAAGCAGTCACAAGAAGAACTGTACTGTGTCACCGTTGGTCGTTCGGTTGCTTACTCTCTTCCGGAGTCCAAATTCCCAGTCCTAAAACATTCATTCAGTTTTAGGTTGTTAATCACTTAACTTAATCAAACTTACTTAACTTACTTAACTTACTTAACCCTTAATGATTGCCACCTAACACCTCTTAAGTCTTACAACTTAATCTTACAACTTAACCTTAACTTTTAAGTTATACTTAACTTAACTTAATCCCTTAAGTTCTTAGGGTCCTAATCATTACCACCCTACCAAAGGTACACCTTATTACCTATTACCATCCTTAGAATTCAAAATTTTTTATTTTTATTTTTTTTGGCTCGACCGAACTTCCGACCGACCTTACCTAAGGTCGGTCCATTCCAGAACATATTACCGCTTGAAAATTCTACCCTGACCGACCTTGCAAGTCCGGTCCCAAGGTCGGTCCATTCCCGAGAGTTTCCCCGTGGGATATTTAAGCCCGACCGAACTTGCCAAGTTCGGTCCCATGTTCGGTCGATTCCAGAGACTCAATTCGTACACAAATACAAGCCCGACCGAACTTGCAAGTCCGGTCCCCAAGTTCGGTCGGTTCCAGAAACTTCTCCGGCAGTGTAAACTGAGCTCGACCGACCTTGCAGGTCCGGTCCCAAGGTCGGTCGGCTCCAGAACCTTGTTTCTAAATTCCCATTTGACTCCAAACTTCTCCACAAGTTCCCCCATGTGTCCTAATACCATTTAGGCACTTAAACTCACCTTAGAACTTCCACCAAACTCTCCAAAACAACTTCCAAAGATCTTCTCAAACATTTACTAAATTCTTAAAACTCCTAACACTTGTTTATTCCTTATTTCCAACTTGTAACCTTACCAAAACTTCAACCAACCCAAGTGTTCCCTCCTTAACAGTTTGAGCACTTCATAAACATCATCTTCCATCTTCAATTCATTTACCAAGACTTCCTCAAGTCACCTTGCATATCCATGCACAAATTCCTCTCCTTTCCTTTGGTTACTCATCACTCTTAAACTCTTGAGCTTACCCATACATTTCTTTTCATCACCTTATCACCTTGACCTTGTTCTTCATTACCTTAACCATGCAACACCCTCCTTAGACTTTTCCCACTTCTTTTATGCAGCTTACCCACTATTCTCATGATCATACCCTCCTATACGTTCCTAGCCAATCTATAACCTTCTCCTTCAATCTTCACTCCCATCACCTAAGTCCACTCATTACCATCTAAACTAAAACCTTATTGTTCCACTACTAGCATCATCACTACTTAGACAAGCTTCCCAAGACTTTCATTGATATATTCCCAAGTTCATACCTAAATCACCTTAAGCATTATACACCTTCTCCTTAAAACTTATGCACAAGTCTTACATTCCTCATATCATGATTTTGGTGTGTTTAATACACTCACCAATCCTCTAATTCCTCCTAGACATCTCTAGGTCATTCTAAACCTCAAGAACTCCTTAGTTAACTCATTTCCACCCAATTTTCTTTTCATGCTCCCTAGTAAACCCTAGGGCATATTAACTCACCACTACCACTTAAACACTTTGTTTTCTACTCAAATTTCGCCATAGCTTCTCTAGCATCTTATCATGCCCAAATGCATTGTTTTCCTCATTCATCCATCTCACACACATCAAGTTCTTTCTCATCACATCTCACCACCAAACCAACTCATTCACAACAACTCATTATATTGCAATAATCTTAAATTGCATAGCACCAAGGCTCTTAAATGACATGGCTCTTAGGCCCTTAAATGACTTAAACTTAAACACTGAATTTCCCACATATAAAAGCTTTCAACCTGCAAATACACCCATCAATCTCATAGTAATTATAATGCTCTTAAAATCCATCTTAAACTTATATTACTAACTCATTCCCATTGGCTCCTTAGTCACAAGTTCACAAGCTTATTTAAGTTCTTTTTCTTAGGTTACATAACCCATTACCTAATGTAAGCCCTAGGCTACATTGGTACCCATCTAAAACTCATTCCTTAAACCTTAAACCACCATTAGGTAAGTAATTTACCTTGTTTTCTCAAGCTTATCTTATCCTCCTTAGACCTTCTTCTTGAATGAATATCGCCACCACTTAAACTCCCTTTGCCAATGTTCTAACCAATATTCAATGACTCACATGAGTACTAAACAATACACTAACCTCAAGGAATGAAAACCTAGGTTAGAAATGTGTTCTAAGGCATAAAAGTGGATGATTACCTTTGAAGTCTCAAGGTAGACTTGGGCATTGATGAAAGAGGACCTCCACTAGTCCTTGGTGAATAAAACAAGCTAGAACAAGGCATAAAAACATAGCCCCATGAGTAGTAAATTTTCGGCCATGTAAGGAAGTGATGGAAACTTGGTTTTTCTTACTTTTTCTTTACCTTAAGAGAATGGAGAAGCTAATGAGCTCTTCAAACTTGATTTTCCTCCATCAATGGAGTTTTCTCATGGCACCAAACTTGAGCTTTGAAAGATTTGAAAAGATAGAAAGGAGGGCCTTGACTTAACTAAGACAAATATGCAATTTGTTTTGGATTTGGAGCTTGGAGTTGCACTTGGCAAGTGAATGAAGGTGAGGAGCCATGAATGGAGCTCTCTCTCGGTTTGGAGCAGGAGAGGAGAAAGAGAAATCGTGGAAGGAAGGAGAAATGAAGAAGAGAGGAAGAAAGGTAACTTAAGTGAAGATATTTGTTATAAAAAGGTGAATAGTCTTTGCTTTTACTTTCCTTCCCTTTTTCTTTCTTAATTTGATGAAGTCTTTAATGACTCATCCCTTAGAAACCGGCCCCCTCATAAATAAGGCTAGTCATGGTCTTTGTTGACCAACTAATTAGCTTATATTGATTAAAACTTAAACTAGTTACTATTTGGCACTATTCACTAATTAGTGCACATATTTCTGAAATTTTTGATTTCCCATTGATTTAGACTTCCTAATGTGATACTAATTAGTACACATGTTGATTAAAGAGTAATGATGGACATCTAGCCACTCAAAACTCAATTCTAAGACAATTTCTCAAAAATGTGCTTTAAGACTTCTTAAAGCACATTTGTGTTTTAACTTGTTTTCAAGCTTGGTTTTCTTTGGTAATTGGTTTAAAATGACCATTAGAATATTACTAAGGTCTTGTGATGATATTTGGGTACTCACCCAAGTCTCCCCAAGCTTAGAGCACATTTTTGCCCTAATTGCCCTTAAGGCACTTTTTGTGTTTTCCTTGGTTTAAATTGTCTACCAATCTTTCTAAGGCATATTATAGCCTTACTACATCATAATTTGATGTTTACTTAGCATACTTGGGTTTGGGGTATTTCAATCTACCCCCCTTAAAAGAACTTTGTCCCCAAAGTTCCCATGCATCTTGTCTCATCAGAATACATGTATTACCTCATTCCTTAGATCATATAGATCATACTTATGTATACTTAAACTCATTGAATCCTTAGGTCCACCATATGCTTATTCTTAAATATCACACAACATGCTTACGCATGTATAGCACTCAAAATTCCCTTTGTTCCTTTTGACGATTAAAAACATTCACATAACTTCCAACGTATTCTCCCATGTCACCGGTCCGTAGACAATGGCTCATTCGTCCTCGTCACCATGGGCCAGAATACAAAACACTCTGCTCTCCCCCATGTCAGTCCGGTCCGAAGACAAAGGCTCGTGCGTCCTCGACTTCATGGGCGAGACTCAGTAAAAAGGTAATCCTTTTTACGAGGTCATGTGAGGAATAATTCCTATAATTAAAAATACAAGCAACTCCAATTTCGTTTTATACTAACGCCTCTATCCTTAGCGTGATTTAATTGTGACCACTGATAGGGAGTTTTAGGAGTCATCCTACCCTGACGTGATCAGCATCAGTGTAGAACCATTCTTCCACCCCAATTTGTGTTTGGTTTCCCTTGATCCCTAGAAAATCAAGTTCCACCTCCCACGTCATTTTCAAACATCCAAATAATTCACTCATGTCCAATTTTCTATCTTTTTAGTTCTTCTAATCATAATCAATACGTCTCCAAGGTGTGGACTCAGTCCATCAAACATTCCCAATTCATCTCTTAGTAATTACCTCAAGGCACCCATTCTTACTAAGTTCTATATCAGCCTCATACCAATTCTCACCATCTTATATATCATAGCATTACTATCTTCTCCCTTATACTCATGTCAAATTGTATCTCATAATGTTATCTTATTCTTATCTCACACCTAGTCTCATATCGACTCATACCTCATATATTCCTTATTTCTTAAGTCTCCTTAATCCTTTTTCCTTAATTCTCTTAACTTGTACTCACACCGGAGTTAACAAGACAGGTACTTAATATGTATGGCATTCACATCTTCTGTGTGCAATAACCATGATTTATCTCAAAATGTTTGTGTAAAACATATTCTCATATTCTTTTGTGTGCTATGCACACCGTAGTTTATGTACTAAGTACTCAAACATACGATAAGCGGTTTTCGCTCTACCCCCCTTAAAATGGATTACGCCCACGTAATCAACACCATCACATTCTTGGACATAAGTTCAAGATGTCTAATTCTCACCAAGCATTCTAGCTTCCACGTCATCTATCTTACTTATAATTCGATCAGAAATGACTTAGTCTCTGTATCGAGGATTCTTAACGGTACTTATACCGTTTCCTTAACTTAGTTTGGTCTAATCTCAAAGGTAGTGGTCTGCTAGCTTCCGCTGCGCGACTCTGATAATCTTAGGCTTAACTGCCTTTCTAATCGTCCATAGTATTGTATATCCTTCTGCCTCCTTACAGTTTAGGAATATTGGTCTCTCAATGGACACGTGTTATCTTTATATATACACGGCCTTAATGAGTTGTAACTCGTCTATCCATTCTCCTTGAAGGTCTTATGCTCATACTCTTAGTATTTTCTCGAATGTCTAAATCGTTCTCTCCAACTGACCTTTGGTCTGAGGATGATTCCTAATCTGAAACTACTGTTTAGTGCTTATTGCACTTTACAGTTTAATCTTATTCATCTTAAGACATGTCCTATGTCTATACTTAACAATCCGTGCTTCTCGCACTTCATAGTCCTTAATTATTTGTTCTCTGATTCCCTTGCGTTGCTGGTTCAACTGAATTCTTCTCTTCGACTGTTTGTGGTAATGGCTGCTCTTGTCTGATCTTGTGTCGTTGTCCGTGGTACGGAGTCGACTACCTCCCGTGTTCCTTACACCACTTGTTTACATGCATGGGGTACCTTACTGGTACATTACTACTTACCCAACTAACTCATAAATGAGCGTGTCAGGCCTGCAAGCCCCTGTGGGGTGCAGTCGTCCCACGTCTCGTTTTAGTAAACTCATAGTGTCCGTCACACGTTTAGCTATTGCTAATTATGAAGTATTCTGTTGTCGATCTCCTCTTTCATCGTTCCATAATAACATTTATTGTTCTTCTTGAAGTTAATCAAGGGAAGTCCATTTACTGTGTTCTTGGGTATTGTATGCTCTAGCTCTTTCTGTATCCCGTAACGACTCATTTCTTAGTAGCTTAGGTCTCTTTCCAGAGCCTCTTATCTTGTTTCTCATATTTATGCTACTAGAATGCACTTCCAGTTCCTTAAGGAATGGGTAGTGTGCTTCCTGTGAAATCTTACCTAACCAGGTCCAGACTACTGGCATCAATGCACAGTTCGTCTACCATCTTATTTCCTTACTTATATGGTCTTAACTCATAAATCTAATTGCCTTAGTGTCAATATTTGACGGCTCATACCTAACGGTCGCTTACCGCGCACCATGACTTAATCCACTTATATACTGTACTCACGACCTCTACTACCGTGGTAGTTGGCCTTTACTATGTTGCCCATTAATGGTGCAACCTCTTATTCACTTATTCTAATGTCTTACCTTATACTCAATCCCTTCTTGGTGTAAACACACTGGGAGTTCTCTCATTCCGGTGTATGCGGTTGTGTTACCGTGCTGTAAAATAGTTGACTCTTAATACGAAGGTGTTCTGCTTCAATCTCAGATTCGTAAGTAGGCTGATTTCCCTCACATTCTTTCTTCCTTATGACGTTATCTACCATGTAATTCTACCGGTTACTGAAGAAGTCATCCACTGAATCACAAGCTCTTCGGAGCATTGGTCATTTGACGTGCCATGTTGTGCACTCACAATGTTTATCTCTGACGATTACTGATTCTTAAATCCTGGGTATTGGATATGAGGCTGTCTCTGCAGCCTTTCTTATTACTCAAGTGTATCTGATATGTTCTAAAGTAATCTCAATTTTACAGTTTCCATTCTCTAACAAAAGCGTATTGCATCTCTAATAAGTGAAAGCCCTTTTGAGGGGTTCATTCCCACTCATGGCCTCACAACAAGGAGAGGTATCCCCACCCTAAAGGCATGGTTCGTTCTCCGCCCCTGTCCTTAGCATTATTTCAATATTCTCATTGGTGCTTTTTCCCCGGCAATATTTTCCACAATTTAAGTTATGGGTTTGGTAACCGTTCATATCTACGAATTGTAGTTCCTTCGTGGCTTAAACAAGCTCTCTTATAACTTATTGCGCCTCGGGCTCTGATGTGGTTATCATCCTTGGCTCGTAGGCTCTTAGTGCTTAATGTCTCAGTTCATTATTTGTACTCTTACTCATCTGTAGGTTATTCCTAAAGGTTTTCGTTTCCTTGAACACTATCTACCGTTAGGTTACATACTAAATGTAGTATTGGGTTCCATGGTAAGTCGCTGCATCCTGCTTCCTGCTATGGAAGTTTATTCAGGTATTCTGAGGTTACTTAGTGTCTTTGACAATACTGTCGCTTTATTAGACTTATGTCTTTTAGCAAATAAGGACAAGTTGGTATTAGGCTTTTGCCTTACGGTGTCCAAGTTGGATATCATCCGGTCATCTTATACTTCCATCTCAACGCTTCGTTCAACTTCCGTTGACCACGCCACCCGTTGATGATCAATCATTCTTGGGTGTTAATGAGTTAGACGAACAGTATTAGCTGTCATTCATCAGTTTGTTCGGCTCGACTATGCCCGCTCTGTGGGGGTAGTCCTCTGAGCTTTCCTCCGTGGGATTCGTATGTCCTTAACCCTTGGTAGGTTATATCTTAAGTTTATTTCTTTTATCTTTGTTTTCTGGGCTTCCCAACATCTTCATTAGAATGTTTGTTATTGGTATTCTTAGTGTTCAAACTGGGAGTTATATCCCATCCCTGTTGGGAGTCGTTCTGTCGACTGCCTTTATTGTATGTCTTGATACATTCCATGTATGTTGTTACTTACGTAGTGTTTTTGCTCGAATTATTGAGCGATCTCTTAGGTTCCTCTTTGAGATCCGGGTTTGGTGTTCTTACCGCACTGTCGGTTATTGTTGTCGTAGTACGTTGTACTGTTGCTAACATCCATATGGTCTAATATTATGTCCAAGTTCCGCTCCTGGCTGACTGGTGTGTCACCTCATCTCATTATGGTCAGGCCGTCGGGCCTTTCCAAGGTCTTATTTTTTTCATTCCGATGGATTTACAATCCGGTGTTAATATGTGTTACAACTGTAGTGTTCTCCTATCCTGCCATGATGGCTTTTCGTGTAGCTTAACCGTGGTGGCACTTGCTATGGCAAGTGCGCCATGCAGGATGGATTGGTACAAGGTACTTGGTAATACTTCCTTCTAATTTCCATGTAATTGGTAGTCCTCGGACTCCTTCGATAATCTCTTATTTGGATACTGACCTCCGGCAGTTTCCTTGTTGTTTGACAGTACTGTCATTTATCAGGGCGTTCCTCTTTCTGAGGGAACCCCTTAATATTTTCTTATGTCTTAATCCTCACTCTTGTCTCCACACATTTGTTGTGGTTACTAAGTAATGATTCTCTTTAGGCACTACATCGTAGTCCTATTCCGGTATACAATTGTATGTTTCTACCGTCGTCCGCATTATGTCGGCCAGGTTTTAACCTTCCTCATTGTATGGGGTTTGGAGTTCCCGTTTCTAACTGGACTTTCCAGTAATCTCAATCCTCATGCTTGGTATTATCCTACTGTTATGCTCCTTCGGACCACTGTCCGGTACTCATGTCGCTTCCCTTTTCCTTTCTATTGCACCCGTAGTGCTTCTTTCCTTATCGCGGGTTATTTCGACTGCGTAGCATGTCGACCCATGTTGCCGGTAATACCGTTCCCTTATTGATAGAATTCCATAGGTAGCGCCTGTTTCTCTGTTGCGCTCCATTAAAAACCTCCAAGTTCTCCATAACTGTTGTGCAACAAGATGTTTCTCGTATTGCTTACTTTAGCTAACTGCCAGATCGGGTTTCCCCGAGTAAGAGAAGGCTTTCTTCTCTCTGGCGTTTGTTCCACATATTTAGGGTTAGGGATGTGGAGGGCGGGTCTAGGTACTATGGATATCCGGTAACACCGGGAAGTCCCGACTAACGCACCTCTCACTCTACTCTCAACCCTTAACCCATAACTCAATCTCAACCTCAATATTCCCTAAGTTCGGTATTTCTTGTCTTCAGAGCGTAACTACGCTGATACCACTTTTTGTAACACCCCAACTCAATCCAAATGTGGTCTCGCAACTTAACAGCATATATATACATGTCACAGCGGAATTCTTTACACTCCAGGACCTTGCCACGGTCTGACTACAGAATATACTGAATATTAGTACATAACAACCTTAACCAAATACATATTCTTCTTACAATCCTCTCACATCCTATACATCGATCTTACTAACTCAATTGCCATACGGGTGTACATGCACAACTCGTAGGCCTCACTTAATCCTTAACACTTGTATCCTCTTCTTACTCTCGCGACGGCCGCCTCCTGATGTACACCTGTGTAGTAAAAACAGCCCCCAAAGGGGGTCAGCACGAATGCTGGTACGATCCTCTCATGGCCCCCAAGCTAACGTGGCTACGACGACTAATTGTCGATAGCATGGAGGTTGATTAGATGCACAACATAATAGTAAGTGCAGTAAACAACAACCAACATGAACAATCAAAGTTCACACACAATGAACGACTTAAATGCGTTCCCTTAATTAGAGAGTTAATCATTTAACTCCTTAAGTTATGTTTCCTCTTAATCTTAGTCCATCCTTATCACCTCAATCTTAATCTTATCTTAATCTTAGAAACAACCACCCTTTAATAAGGAGTGGATGTAGCTTATCTTAGTCTTAATAATACAAACCATCCTTTAAAAGGAATGGTTGCAACTTATCTTAACCTTACCTTATGTATGCCAACCGTTCTCTCATTGGGAACAGGTTAGCCCTTAGTTCGTTGTTTATTTTGTAGGGCTTGGTTAACCCTAGCCAGCAGCAGGACACTTACCGGCAATAAACAACATTCTTAAATTGTTGGGGATGTAGGCTTGATCCCCCCACGCCATCTTAAAGCCACCTACCTTGGACTGGATGTCCAATGTAGCCGAGCCGGCCAACGACCCAAGGCTACTAGTCCGAGGACTAGTCCTTAATCGGAAGTCGAATCTGCTATAGATACCGACCCCCTTTCCTTAGCATGCATGACCAGAGATCGGTCCCGGGTTTCCTCACTCAAGTTCCAGTTAGTAGTAGTCTTAAGACCATGTTTGTTGGTTAACCTCTTTCGGTTTATATCGTCCCATATTAGGGAGCGTTCCTTAGTCTCACTCATTCCTTACTAAACGTTGGTTAGTAAGTTCTCACGGTATGTTGTGTTAGTTTTCAAACATCACACGACAATACAATAAATATAATATTCCGGTTGCATGCTTTATCTTGTTTAGTGAGCACACAAGCCGAGGGACACCTCGTTAGCAAGCAGGTCACAAGAAGAACTGTACCGTTCACCGTTGGTCGTTCGGTTGCTTACTCTCTTCCGGAGTCCAAATTCCCAAGTCCTAAAACATTCATTCAGTTTTAGGTTGTTAATCACTTAACTTAATCCAAACTTACTTAACTTACTTAACCCTTAATGATTCCCACCTAACACCTCTTAAGTCTTACAACTTAATCTTACAACTTAACCTTAAACTTTTAAGTTTATACTTAACTTAACTTAATCCCTTAAGTTCTTAGGGTCCTAATCATTACCACCCTACCAAATGTACACCTTATTACCTATCACCATCCTTAGAATTCAAAATTTCTTTTTTTTTTATTTTTTTTTGGCTCGACCGAACTTCCGACCGACCTTACCTAAGGTCGGTCCATTCCAGAACATATTACCGCTTGAAAATTCTACCCTGACCGACCTTGCAAGTCCGGTCCCAAGGTCGGTCCATTCCCGAGAGTTTCCCCGTGGGATATTTAAGCCCGACCGAACTTGCCAAGTCCGGTCCCATGTTCGGTGGATTCCAGAGACTTAATTCCTTCACAAATTACAAGCCCGACCGAACTTGCAAGTCCGGTCCCCAAGTTCGGTCGGTTCCAGAAACTTTCTCCGGTAGTGTAAACTGAGCTCGACCGACCTTGCAGGTCCGGTCCCAAGGTCGGTCGGCTCCAGAACCTTTCTAAATTCCCATTTGACTCCAAACTTCTCCACAAGTTCCCCATGTGTCCTAATACCATTTAGGCACTTAAACTCACCTTAGAACTTCCTCCAAACTCTTCAAAACAACTTCAAAAGATCTTCTTAAACATTTACTAAATTCTTGCTAAAACTCCTAACACTTGTTAGTTAATTCCTTATCTTTCCAACATGTACATTTTACCAAAACTTCAACCAACCCAAGTGTTCCCTCCTTAACAGTTTGAGCACTTCATAAACATCATCTTCCATCTTCAATTCATTTACCAAGACTTCCTCAAGTCACCTTGCATATCCATGCACAAATTCCTCTCCTTTCCTTTGGTTACTCATCACTCTTAAACTCTTGAGCTTACCCATACATTTCTTTTCATCACCTTATCACCTTGACCTTGTTCTTCATTTACCTTAACCATGCAACACCCTCCTTAGACTTTTCCCACTTCTTTTATGCAGCTTACCCACTATTCTCATGATCATACCCTCATATACGTTCCTAGCCAATCTATAACCTTCTCCTTCAATCTTCACTCCCATCACCTAAGTCCACTCATTACCATCTAAACTAAAACCTTATTGTTCCACTACTAGCATCATCACTACTTAGACAAGCTTCCCAAGACTTTCATTGATATATTCCCAAGTTCATACCTAAATCACCTTAAGCATTATACACCTTCTCCTTAAAACTTATGCACAAGTCTTACATTCCTCATATCATGATTTTGGTGTGTTTAATACACTCACCAATCCTCTAATTCATCCTAGACATCTCTAGGTCATTCTAAACCTCAAGAACTCCTTTATTTCCACCCAATTTTCTTTTCATGCTCCCTAGTAAACCCTAGGGCATATTAACTCACCACTACCACTTAAACACTTTGTTTTCTACTCAAATTTCGCCATAGCTTCTCTAGCATCTTATCATGCCCAAATGCATTGTTTTCCTCATTCATCCTTCTCACACATGATAAGTGTCTAAATGAGCATGTTTTATAGGTGTATTTCATATATCATATCAGCACTTTTCTGCTCATTTCTCACTTATCGTATGTTTTTCCTCTAGTTTATGTTTTATTGATTATCTCACAAATTTATTGGTTTAAACATGAGGAAAAACCAAGCTAGGAGCAAAGTACATGAAGAGACGAACGCATAGACGTAAACGGCTCGAAAAACGGAGTCCAAACGAAGAGTCTAGAGCCGGTCGAAGTTTGAAGAAATTAAGTCACGACCACAAGCTACAACCGCATAAAGGAGGCGGACGTGTATGCCTTGCAACCGCCCAAGAAGAGGCGGACGTGAGCTGCAAACCGCCCAAGAAGAGGCGGACGTGAGAGGCTGCAACCGCCCAAGAAGAGGCGGACGTGTATCCTTTGCAACCGCCTAGTATGTGGCGGAACCATGGGCGGACACAACCAAGAAGAACCGCCTGGCTTTGGGCGGTAGTGAAGGCAGACACCACATAAGAAACCGCCTGTCCTTAGGCGGACATCAAGGCGGTAGTGACTAAAACTCAGTCGCGCACACAGTTTCTTCTTCGCGCCGACTCTGCAACTCTCATCTGCAACTCGCAATATCTGCTCCACCTACCTTAAATCTCACGCGTTTCGGCTGTGTCCCCTGCAATAAATGAAGCAATCAACGAGAGCAATCAGTCTGCAATCAAATTCGTACGGATCTTCTTCTCCTCTGCCTCTATATAAACTCACCCCTTCAACACAACAAATATACCACGCACGACGAGAGTCTGAAGAATATTTTCACCACACTCATCCATTCGCTTCCACTTATTTTCCTCCCGTAACACCACATCATTCCACACTCACGCAGTAACAAAAGAAATAGAAGAGCAGCAGTACGAGCGAGAGCAGACCAGTTCTTCCTCTGAAATAATGTCAAAATCTGTCTGTGCTATCTTCTTATCTCCGTTAATGTCTGAGTAATTTTCTTTTGTATCCTAGGATGGGGGTTTGATTTCTAATATTACGTAAACAATATTTATCACCTGTCTCACTTGTTAACTTGTTTTAATTCCTTTCAACTAATATTGCTAAATGCTTTGCGCGACAAACGACTGCATTTATTTGGTAACTATCAACACATGATTTTGAGATAGTCTAGGTACCACAAAGGAATTAATCTTAGTATTTACACTCCGGACTGAGCAGGAAAATATTAAGGCTATTATTAAGAGTTCGTAATTGACAATTATTAACTCTAATAGACAATAAATAATTGAGACATGGTTATAAATATGTTTAAGTAATTTAGGAAATTCCCCCGCTATCCTAGGATACATTTTTCCATTCACATCAATTAATTCACCTTTTTACTGTTTTTATTATATTTGCACTGATCAAACAACAAATCAAGCTTGCCTCCGGCTAAACCCCTTTTTACAGTTTTTAAGTAACTACCAAGACTAGGATAAATTGAACAATCTCCCTGTGGATACGACACTTGTTTTACTAACTACGACCGGGATTTGTTTGCAGCCCGACGTTTAATTTGAGTTTTTAATTCCTTTTCTTTTAATTTCACACCAGTTTAACCACTCAGAAAATAACCTTCTGCAAATTGGCGCCGCTGCCGGGGAGATTGATTCCATCAATTTCCCTAGTTTCCGGTAGTTCACTCGCTATATTATAATAATCTGTTAATACTATTAAATTGTTAATCTCGGACATCTGACTTGGACATCTGACATGGACATCTGACTTGGACATCTAACTTCGGACATCTTAATATTATTGTTATTATTTCTGTCATTTCTTTCCATTGTCAATTCTTTCCATTGTCCCTAACTACTAACTTAAAATTTCCTGTCATCTCTTTCCATTGTCCTTAACATTTCATTTCCATTGTCCTTAACATTTCATTTCCATTGTCCTTAACATTTCATTTCCATTGTCCTTCAAATTTCTGTATACTAACTACTAACTTATAATTTCCAGTATACTAACTCCTAACTTTAATTTTCTGTCATTTCTTTCCCTTGTCATTTAATATTCTGTCATTTTACTCTTGTTAAAAAAACAAAAAAAATATATCAGTGTTGTTTAACTAACGTTTATCAGCCTAACCAATATCTCTGCCTTTCTTATTCTATTTACTAATTAATTTCACAGTTTCTGACAAACCACAAGTTATCTTCTGTGCATGCCAAATACTCGAACCCGAGGCTCTCCACCAATCAGTCCGAGCCCCGAACCCGAGCGCACTTTATTACAAGCACAAAGAAACCTGAGAAACCAAGCCATGGCCAATAACGAAGTTATAAATGAAATGGACCATGCAAATCAACCAGAACACCGTGCTCTCTCTGACTACCACCAACCTAATACCGAAGGAAGAGCATCAGCCATAGTTCTCCCTGAACTAACACCACAAGAAGCCGGACGATGGGTTTTCAAAACCCACTACATCACCGCCGTCCGGGATCTAGGCAAGTTTAGTGGAGCGAACCCAGATGAAGCCCCAAATCATCTGAGTCTCTTCCTAGACTTCTGCAATTCCTTTGGTCAGACCGGCAACGTCAAAGAAAGAATCCGTCTACAACTATTTCCTCACTCATTATCGGATTCAGCAAACAGGTGGTATCGAAGCCTTCCCTCCCGATCAATCACCACATGGCTACAAATGGCCCAAAAATTCCTTGCCAAATACTACCCAACCATTAGAACGAGGCAATTGATCGGTGAAATCAATACTTTCTGTCAGGAGCCGGGAGAAACATTATACGACGCATGGGACAGATTCAAGGATATGCTAATGAAATGTTCCCACCATGGTCTTGACGATCAATCCCTCTGCCTGTCATTCTTCAACGGTCTGGATGATGGGAACCGACTACTCGTCAATTCTTCTGCAGGAGGAAGTTTCATGATGAAATCTCCTAAAGAAGGAATGGACCTTCTCGAAACCATGACGAGCAATACCAGACAGTGGACGAGATCCAAGGGAAGAACGCCACGAGCAGCAGGCCTACTCCACGTTGAGCCTACAGATCATTTATCAGCCCAGATCTCGTCCCTTGCAAAGATGGTGGAAAAGCTAACAACATCACAAAACGAAATCGTAAAAACAATAGCTTCCCCACCTACAAGTTCACCACCAGCTCCACCTACAGAAGGATGTGTCATATGCGCCGGTCCTCATGAAACTCATCAATGCGAAGGCAAAGGCCAGTACGAGGAAGTACAATTCATAGGAAACCGCCCCGGTAATTCCTACAACAATAACATCAACAACAACTACCCATGGAGAAATCACCCGAATTTCTCATGGAAAAATAATGATCAGAACCAAGGAGGGCAGAACAACAATTCCAATACCTATCAGGGAAACCGACCCCAACCAAACTCTAATATGGGTTATAGAGCACTAGGTGCCCCTCCAGGTTTCCAACAACAGCAACAACAACAACCATCTTCATCCTCTGTTGATCCAAACGCAGAACTCAAAGAGATGATGAAGGGTTTCATGTCCATAACTCAGAACCAGCTCTCTGCACAAGAAGCCTTCAACCAGAAAATCGAAGGTAAATTCAATCAACTTGCAGAACATCTTGCTCGAAGACCGCCAGGGGCTCTCCCAAGCCAAAATGAACCAAATCCGAGAGAGCAAGCCAAGTGCATCTATGTGAAGGAGCACGATGAAGAAAAGATGGAGGTGGCTAAAACAGTTACGATTCCAGAACTACACCCTTCCCTCCAAGAGTGGGTTGTAGCAATCGAAACTTCCAAAAGGAATGTAGCTGAACTTGAAAGCACCGCCAAAGTCTATAATAATCGCATTCAATCTGAGAATACCTACCTTGAGCACTTGGTGGCCGGTTATGAAAACGAAAAGCTCGACTTTGAAGAAGAAGAAGAAGAGGTTAAGGCGATAACCTTGAGAAGCGGTAAGAAAACCGACGAGATTCACATCCCGCAAAGATCAGAAGAATCCAAAGAGGATAGTGAAGAAAAAGCTGAGGCCCCTGTAGAAAAAACATCTCCCACCATCCTCACTATCCCATCAACTTCAAAACCTTCTCCACAAGAACCGCCTATTCCATTTCCCCACCGACTCCAAAAGCAGAAGTTGGATAATGAATATGGTAAGTTTCTGGCAATGCTGAAGCAACTAAACGTCAACATACAGTTTGTAGACCTCATTGCCAAAATCCAAACTATGCCAAATTCCTCAAACACCTCATATCCAACAAAACTAAATTGGCCGAAGTCGGTACGGTACCTCTCAATGTAGCTTGCTCAGCTATTCTGCAACAACCACTACCGTCAAAATGCAATGATCCGGGCAGCTTCACCATTCCAGTCACAATTGGTAGCACCTCATTTCCATACTCCCTATGCGATCTGGGTGCCTCCATAAATTTGATGCCCCTCTCCACTTTCAAAAAGCTAGGAATTGGAGAAATGAAAAAGACTAAGATGACCCTTCAACTGGCGGATGGTTCAGTAGCTTACCCAAGCGGAGTGGTGGAGGATATTATCATCAAAGTGGAACACTTATACTTCCCATGCGATTTTGTCATTTTAGACATCGAAGAGAACTCCACTACACCTCTCATCCTTGGACGACCATTCCTTGCCACAGCCGATGTGCACATTTGGGTAGCCCAGGGGACGATCACCCTGCACGCTTACAATGAAAAGCTGGAGTTTGCATCAGGAAGATCTCCAGATAACAAATCTAAGGATCTCAAGTTCGTAAGGGATACTCAATCATCATCATCCCCACTTCTGTTTATCACCCTTCTAGACGGCATGTCTATTACAGAGATACCACCATCAATCCCGGACGAAGAGCGGGATAAGAAAAGAAAACATGCATCCAGGTGGACTCTTAAAAAAACCATCGAGTCATGCTTTGGATCTACTCCTCATAACCACCCCCCATGATCGATCTAACGACAAAGCGTCTAGCCAAAGACGTTAAAGAAGGCAGCTTTCCGGGAGGCAACCGGACGAACTTATCTTTTATATGCTTTTATGCTGTTTTATTTTCAGGTTCCCTTTAAATTTTATTTTTGCTAACTCTTAACCGTTTTTAGTATGGTGCTTCTAGTGTTATGCAGGTACAATTTCATGTCTACACCGCAACCAAGCTACGCTACTTGAGGCTGAAGCTCAAGTGTGGGGGAAGTCTTTAACGCTAGCAAAAATAATCAGGGGAGTACCAGTTTCTTTAATTATGTTTTATTTAAATAAATCTGCAGAGGAGAGTTTATGTGCTTAAATGATATTCGTGAGCTTCGTGTTCTCTCTATTTTATCTACTTACCGAAAAGGCCTTCTGAAACTTTCCCTTGTTTTTCTGGTGAACAATGAGGACATTGTTCAATTAAGTGTGGGGGAGTGTGCCCTTTTCGGTGACATTTTATGCTAAAATGCTTAATCTCTCTGCTTATCTTGCGTTTGTTCAAATTCAATATCGTGGACCCTTTATATGTGGGTTGTTCTCTTTAAGAATAAATACTGTTATGAATTGTGGGATAAATGGTAAAATGTACAAAAATTTTAAAATTTTGATTACTTTTGAGGAGCATTTTTATGCGGTGTGACCAAATGATCTGAAATGGATGGATTTTTATTACTCAGGGGTTCTTTCTGTCTTCTTTCTTAGGGATTGCTAAGGGGTGCTTCTCTGTCAAAAAAAAAAAAAAATAATAATAAGGACTTGCGAGACACCATTGGTAACCAACAAAGAGAGTTGAGTGTTCTTTAAAATACGAAGGCTTAATGCCTACATATTATCTTCTCATCTCTTATGCAAAAGTGAAACAAATGCTTAATTCTATTTTTCCTTTTGTTTTCTCCTCAATGCCCATTCTTGAGAGAAGTTGGCCATGGTAAAAGTTCTCAAAGTCACCTTAAATCAAGAAGCATTGAAGTACTCCGGATCATACCCCGAAACTCTAATTTTTATTTTTGCCCTGAGTACACCTATGCCACCAGTAGGTGATGGATCACACTCCTCTAAAAAGTTTAAGATCATGTACTATTGACTTCTTTATCCTACCCTTCATAATAGTATTTGTTAATATTGAGCATTCCCTACTTGTTTGGGTACATGGTTTTGCTTGAGGACAAGCAAAAGGTAAGTGTGGGGGTGTGATAAGTGTCTAAATGAGCATGTTTTATAGGTGTATTTCATATATATCAGCACTTTTCTGCTCATTTCTCACTTATCGTATGTTTTTCCTCTAGTTTATGTTTTATTGATTATCTCACAAATTTATTGGTTTAAACATGAGGAAAACCAAGCTAGGAGCAAAGTACATGAAGAGACGAACGCATAGACGAAACGGCTCAAAAACGGAGTCCAAACGAAGATCTAGAGCCGGTCGAAGTTTGAAGAAATTAAGTCACGACCACAAGCTACAACCGCATAAAGGAGGCGGACGTGTATGCCTTGCAACCGCCCAAGAAGAGGCGGACGTGAGCTGCAAACCGCCCAAGAAGAGGCGGACGTGAGCTGCAAACCGCCCAAGAAGAGGCGGACGTGAGAGGCTGCAACCGCCCAAGAAGAGGCGGACGTGTATCCTTTGCAACCGCCTAGTATGTGGCGGAACCATGGGCGGACACAACCAAGAAGAACCGCCTGGCTTTGGGCGGTAGTGAAGGCGGACACCACATAAGAAACCGCCTGTCCTTAGGCGGACATCAAGGCGGTAGTGACTAAAACTCAGTCGCGCACACAGTTTCTTCTTCGCGCCGACTCTGCAACTCTCATCTGCAACTCGCAATATCTGCTCCGCCTACCTTAAATCGCTCACGCGTTTCGGCTGTGTCCCCTGCAATAAATGAAGCAATCAACGAGAGCAATCAGTCTGCAATCAAATTCGTACGGATCTTCTTCTCCTCTGCCTCTATATAAACTCACCCCTTCAACACAACAAATATACCACGCACGACGAGAGTCTGAAGAATATTTTCACCACACTCATCCATTCGCTTCCACTTATTTTCCTCCCGTAACACCACATCATTCCACACTCACGCAGTAACAAAAGAAATAGAAGAGCAGCAGTACGAGCGAGAGCAGACCAGTTCTTCCTCTGAAATAATGTCAAAATCTGTCTGTGCTATCTTCTTATCTCCGTTAATGTCTGAGTAATTTTCTTTTGTATCCTAGGATGGGGTTTGATTTCTAATATTACGTAAACAATATTTATCACCTGTCTCACTTGTTAACTTGTTTTAATTCCTTTCAACTAATATTGCTAAATGCTTTGCGCGACAAACGACTGCATTTATTTGGTAACTATCAACACATGATTTTGAGATAGTCTAGGTACCACAAAGGAATTAATCTTAGTATTTACACTCCGGACTGAGCAGGAAAATATTAAGGCTATTATTAAGAGTTCGTAACTGACAATTATTAACTCTAATAGACAATAAATAATTGAGACATGGTTATAAATATGTTTAAGTAATTTAGGAAATTCCCCCGCTATCCTAGGATACATTTTTCCATTCACATCAATTAATTCACCTTTTTACTGTTTTTATTATATTTGCACTGATCAAACAACAAATCAAGCTTGCCTCCGGCTAAACCCCTTTTTACAGTTTTTAAGTAACTACCAAGACTAGGATAAATTGAACAATCTCCATGTGGATACGACACTTGTTTTACTAACTACGACCGGGATTTGTTTGCAGCCCGACGTTTAATTTGAGTTTTTAATTCCTTTTCTTTTAATTTCACACCAGTTTAACCACTCAGAAAATAACCTTCTGCAACACACATCAAGTTCTTTCTCATCACATCTCACCACCAAACCAACTCATTCACAACAACTCATTATATTGCAATAATCTTAAATTGCATAGCACCAAGGCTCTTAAATGACATGGCTCTTAGGCCCTTAAATGACTTAAACTTAAATACTGAATTTCCCACATATAAAGGTTTTCAACCTGCAAATACACCCATCAATCTCATAGTAATTATAATGCTCTTAAAATCCATCTTAAACTTATATTACTAACTCATTCCCATTGGCTCCTTAGTCACAAGTTCATAAGCTTATTTAAGTTCTTTTTCTTAGGTTACATAACCCATTACCTAATGTAAGCCCTAGGCTACATTGGTACCCATCTAAAACTCATTCCTTAAACCTTAAACCACCATTAGGTAAGTAATTTACCTTGTTTTCTCAAGCTTATCTTACCTTCCTCCTTAGACCTTCTTCTTGAATGAATATCAGCCACCACTTAAACTCCCTTTGCCAATGTTCTAACCAATATTCAATGACTCACATGAGTACTAAACAATACACTAACCTCAAGGAATGAAAACCTAGGTTAGAAATGTGTTCTAAGGCATAAAAGTGGATGATTACCTTTGAAGTCTCAAGGTAGACTTGGGCATTGAATGAAAGAGGACCTCCACTAGTCCTTGGTGAATAAAACAAGCTAGAACAAGGCATAAAAACATAGCCCCATGAGTAGTAAATTTTCGGCCATGTAAGGAAGTGGTGGAAACTTGGTTTTTCTCACATTTTCTTTACCTTAAGAGAATGGAGAAGCTAATGAGCTCTTCAAACTTGATTTTCCTCCATCAATGGAGTTTTCTCATGGCACCAAACTTGAGCTTTGAAAGATTTGAAAAGATAGAAAGGAGGGCCTTGACTTAACTAAGACAAATATGCAATTTGTTTTGGATTTGGAGCTTGGAGTTGCACTTGGCAAGTGAATGAAGGTGAGGAGCCATGAATGGAGCTCTCTCTCGGTTTGGAGCAGGAGAGGAGAAAGAGAAATCATGGAAGGAAGGAGAAATGAAGAGAGAGAGAGGAAGAAAGGTAACTTAAGTGAAGATATTTGTTTAAAAAGGTGAATAGTCTTTGCTTTTACTTTCCTTCCCTTTTTCTTTCTTAATTTGATGAAGTCTTTAATGACTCATCCCTTAGAAACCGGCCCCCATCATAAATAAGGCTAGTCATGGTCTTTGTTGACCAACTAATTAGCTTATATTGATTAAAACTTAAACTAGTTACTATTTGGCACTATTCACTAATTAGTGCACATATTTCTGAAATTTTTGATTTCCCATTGATTTAGACTTCCTAATGTGATACTAATTAGTACACATGTTGATTAAAGAGTAATGATGGACATCTAGCCACTCAAAACTCAATTCTAAGACAATTTCTCAAAAATGTGCTTTAAGACTTCTTAAAGCACATTTTGTGTTTTAACTTGTTTTCAAGCTTGGTTTTCTTTGGTAATTGGTTTAAAATGACCATTAAAATATTACTAAGGACTTGTCATGATATTTGGGTACTCACCCAAGTCTCTCCAAGCTTAGAGCACATTTTTGCCCTAATTGCCCTTAAGGCACTTTTTGTGTTTTCCTTGGTTTAAATTGTCTACCAATCTTTCTAAGGCGTATTCTAGCCTTACTACATCATAATTTGATGTTTACTTAGCATACTTGGGTTTGGGGTATTTCAGTATATGTCGATTGCAGATTATGTTCCACTATGTATTTCTTTTTTTTTAGTCACTTAGTAGCTTCATATGTTTAGAGGTGCAGATTACTACCAAATATGAGCACAGTTCAACCGGTTAAGGCATTCAGGAAGGGTATGAAGGGTATCGGGTTTGAATCCCGGCGGGAGCGCATTTGCTCTGACGTTTTCGGTTCAGGGGTGCGCATATATATTTGAGCTTATATCAGGGTATTACGTACCGATACGCACATACGATGTTATTATTATTTACTATGTATATATATATTTTTTTTGAGTATAATCATAATTGTTACTCATAATTTAATTTAACCTTCACGAATTTAAACTGATAATTATTCGGGGTATTTCAAAAGATGAAAAACAAACAAATAATATCGATCTATTCAAAAATAGGAAAAACGTATGAATTATTTATTGTTAAGTGCTGAAGAAGATTAAGACAACTTTAATTTTTTATTTGCTCTAGATTTTTAACTCTTTGCTAATATTCAGTTCTAACTTTTAGGACTCACCTAAACAATACAACAATTGCTTACAACAAAAAGTAATTTCTATCTAAGTAGATGGAAATATTCAACTTACCGAGTAATAAGCGGAGCAAGTACATTAAAGAATTAGAATGAACGAACAATGTAATTAAGAATATTAATTAATGGAGGAAAAACGCCATGGAGCAATCTAAGATATTGGGATTTGTTAATTTTGTAACAATTTTGTTTTCTTAGAAAAAAGGGGTATTTATCTCGTTCATAGCAACTCTTGAGGAGAGGACCGGTCTACTTTACCTACAAAAAAATTGTTGTTCTGCTTCATCTTTGTCCATATCAAGTTACTTACTCCTTTCTCGCACTCTCCACTCACCACACTCGTTGATCCGACAATGAAAAGAGCTAAGAAGAATTGTTCAAATTCCGATATAAAGATTTGCTACACCTACGGATTTTGAATCTAAAGATACTGAGGTATGTACATATACATATACATATTTCTATTTCAAATTTAATAGAAGATGTTTTGTTAATTTATATGTATATGACAAAATAAAGTTATAAAACCAACTATCAATGGAATGCTAGACATAACGAAATCATGTGTGAATTCCAAAGTCAAGAAACTAGTCTTCACTTCATCAGCTGGAACCATTGATTTCGAGGAACACATTAAACCAGTCTACAATGAAACTAACTGGATTGACGTTGACTTCTGTTGACTTGTCAAAATGATAGGATGGGTACGTACATACATACATACATACTAAATTCCAAAATATTACTATATTACTCATTTAACTAAAATATGATATACTCATTTTAACACTCGTTGTTCCGACCCATTTTTTTTTGTTTGCCAATAATCTCCGAGTTCTTTAAACTTCTAAAGCTTTACCTTCTACAATTATCAAACCCTAAATATGTCATAATACTAAGCATTAACTACTAATCATAAGTTAACAAAATACATTATTTATACAATTAAAATGTAAAAATCTCAATCAGTTTAAATGAACAAAGCATGTCAAATTTACAAATGCTTAAAAACTAGGTTTACTAATTACTTGGCCGGAGGAAGACGGGGCGACGGAGGAAGACAGGAGCGGTGGGCGTGCGCGGGGCGGCGGAGGAAGACGGGGCGCCGTCGTGGTGTCGTCGATGGTGGCGCGCTCAACTATGGCGAATTCGTTGCTGCAGGGCGACGGCACGAACGACAGGCTGGCTTGCAGACGGCGAAGGAAGAGGGCGGCGCGGCGAGACGACGGGTGTGATGGCGGAGGAAGGGGCGGCGTTGAAGCGATTTCAAAATCGCCAGGAAAGAAAGTAGTGAGGGAGACGCCGGGAGCGAGGAGCAAGAAAGAAGAAGAACTCGGGATTTTTATTAAAATCATTTTAAACGACGGTTCCCGCAATAACCGTCATTTAAAATGGTATGGTGAGCAGTTTTAAACGATGGTTCCCTCACTAACCGTCATTTAAAATCGTAGGGTGAGCAGCATAAACGACGGTTCCTGAATAACCGTGGTTTATTTCATCACCGGCGAAACTATAAACGACGGTTCCGTCAAAACCGTCATTTATGATTGATTAAAAACCACGGTTTATAGCAAACCGTGGTATAAAGTCTCTCAGTTACATCTTAAATGACGGTTTGAGTAGAAACCGTGGTATATAATCTTTAAACCACGGTTACACGTAAAACTGTGGTTCAAAGGGTGTCACATAAATCTTTTTTCTACTAGTGTATGCTCTAAACGAATGGACAAAAGAAAATATGCCAAAATGTGGCACTTATACCGGACTCATTTATGCCACGTTTATGCTGCAAACGAACAAGGCCTAAGACACAAGTGTTTCTTATGGCATGTTTGGTTATTAAAATTCAAATTTTAGAATAGGATTCGTAGAATTATATTATTGGAATATGATATTCTTTTGTTTTATTACAATTATGATAACTTTTGAATTAGTTGTGCACTTATTTATTTACTAGAATAATTTTAACAATATTCACAATATGGTAATAAAATTATGTCATTCATTAATAAACATACTAATCGATAAAACAAAATTCAAATTAAACACAATCTTAGTTAGTGCATTCAATAAAAATAGAAATACTTAAATCAAAATAAAAATAGTTCATAAATATATCAATTTTATATTATATTTCAAAACCATTTGTAGTGTATTTCAAAATAACTAACTAGTACATAATTGGTTATTTTTTTAATATTTTAAGTATAATTGCATTTGCTAATAAATATTGATATATTTTTTTAACATATTTTAGATATTAACTGTAAGATCTCAAATTACATTTAATTAAGTAATATTTAATTTAACTACAAATATTTTTTTATCTAAATATATATTTGTTTACAATGAAATATAATAATTTTTTCAACAAATGGACAATATATAAGAATGCATTATAATTAATTGTTATACTTAATTTTAAAGACATATTTACTTGCGTATATTCAATTATTACATAACTAGTAAGTTTTTCAAAATTTTATTTTATTATTTTTTAGTTTAAACATTAATTATTAATTTTAAGTACACTGATACATAGGGAAGACAAATTTGACCCAACCCGAAGACCTGACCCGAAACTGACCTAAAAATTAGGGTTTGGTTGAGGATTTTGACCCATTTCAACGTTAGGAGCACCAATATCCTTTTCAAGTTATCCATCCTCCTCATAACTCAAGTTCCTCCTAGTAGATATAGATGCAAAAGCAACATTTTTTCCTCTAGAACTTGAAGAATTTTCTCTTCCCTCCTTAATGATATAGTTTTTTAGATTAGATCATTAATATGAGTCTCATAATCATCTCATATCATCAATTGTACACATGCAAGACATTAAGCATACACACAAGACTTATTCAAGCATTAAGGTCATTTATGATGTCTTTGTGTTTTATATTACTCTCAACCCAACAATAAGTGCATAAGGTCGAACTAGATTGATATAGCATATAGGAACAAACAGTAATAAAAACGAAGATCACACAAAGAAGTCACGGCAAAAACAAGTTTACGCAAACTTATGGCGCATCAGAGCACATCAAGGTCGCATCCTGACAAAAAACGCCTCACTACCATGGATGCGATGGGATGGTCGCATTGCATCGCATTCACATCAGGCGCGCATTATTTACGCATTTTAAAACCAAGTTTGAGCGTATAAGAACGGTAAATAGTTTAGTTTTATTGTAATATGCTAATCAACGTGTTAACTGAATATTGAAGTACTTTAGATGTGTGCTTATACTATTCCAAAATGAGAAATGTATATTATAAACCAATTAGTAATTTTTTAAATTCGGATTCTACTATTTTACAAATAAATAATTATAATGATTTGAATATTATATATAAATAATAAATAAAATATTCTATATAAATAATAAACTTTTAAAGCTTGTAATACACAAATTGAATAATATTGTATTTAAACAAGTTAACATAAGTTTATAAATAGAAATAAGTTGTTTGAAGACAAATTCTTTGCAAAATATCCAAAATGAGAAATAAGGTTTAAAAAACCCACAATATTTGAACACTTACTGATTTTTATGTAAATATTTATTAATAATATATTTTTAAAAAGTTTACATGATCACATTTAAAATTAAATTATTAATAAATTTTCGCTATCTATACTTTTTTTTAGATAGTGTTTATGGCCTCTGCACATTGTAAAGTGATATTTGAGGTGGAAAACTTTATCCATATAAATCATTTGAACCTAAACCCCTTTAAAGTAGGGGTGTCCATAGGATCCGATTAAGACGACTAATTTTTTTTTGAATTTTTTAACCTTTTTATAAATATTTTTAAAATTTTGGTTTCAGTTTTCCAAATTTTATTTTAGCTCGGTTTGCAGTTATAGACCAAAATATTTTTGTTAACCAAATAACTGATTTCAAAAATTAAAATTTAAACTAAAATATATAAATATTAATAAAAATCTTAAGTTTTATTTTGAAATTGTTGGTTAACCAAATTAATTTGGTTTTCGGTTATTAAGTGTAAAAAAATTCAGTTTTCGGTTATTAAGTGTAAATTTTTTTGGTTTTCGGTTATTGACTTGAATTTCATTTAAATCGGTTACAACTGAAATAACAGAAAACTGATTATTATTTTTTTCGAAATTTGATTTCAACTAACCGAATTAACCTAATGGACAACCCTACTTTAAAGAGATGTCATGTATTATGTAGAGGTGATCATAATGTGTTCGGCCGACAGTGTAACACCCTTACTAATCCGGCTCCTAATTATAGTATAATCGTCGTACTTAGTAATTAAATCGCAGCGGTAAATAACAGACTGTAGTTCTAATGGTGTCACTGTTATCACTCGCCCATACGGGTGATAACGAGTTACATGATAATCAACATACGAAACAAATTCCCGCAGTGAGCGCAAGAGATAGATAGTAGTGCTTAAATAAAACTAAAATATATACAACAACAAACCTTCTTATACATAAACCGTACCCGTGAGCGTCTAACCAAATATACACCTCGGTTTACAAACTGAGTCCAAAATAACCATAGTCTCAATCCATACCAAGTCTAACAAAAAAGTAAGTAAAACTGTCGCGCCCCGCGTCGACCCTCCAGCTAGTCTCCTGAAAATAAAAATGGTTGTGGTATGGAATCAGCCCCTGCTGAGTATGTTATCACATGCCTCGTCATGCCTCCTCAAACCCCTCAATTAATTGGTCGAGAGCATGAGATTCGTTACATGCAATACCGTTTTAATATTTAAACTGTAAAACAATTAACAATAATAACCATACAATAAACACAACCATCAACACACATAATATAATCCACACAGTATAACCAATGAACAACAAGGCGAAACAACGAGGATAATAAACAAGTATTAAATCCCGTCCTAGGCATAAAGTCCAATATTGTTCGCCAATGTACAAGTCTCAACTGTAGTAAATGTTCGGTTATACCTAGTGATAACGTCTCGTTAAAACGACGTGTCTCTAAATTACCCATATACTATGGCGGGTCACCCACGACAGTAGCCACTCCAGCGGTAGAGTCTCCGACCAACGAACCATCCTAGTTTGCGGGAAATTTTCTTGATACTTGCGGACCCGTACGCGGACATCCTGGTATCGTTTTTGTGATCACAGCGCGCACCAAGAGCCACATCCTCTTGGCTTTGTTTCATTAATTAATTATACCATCGCATCACATTACCAATTTTTTTTACTAACACAGCAGACTAAGGTCGTTAGTCCAATCCAGAGTATGTAAACTCTGGATCCAGTGTTAGATACGAGAGCGGCGTTAGAAAAGGCCCATGTTCCGTATTAAAGTCTCGGATAATTCATATCTTATTATCCTAGTGCTACAACGTTTTTCTGACGATCCTTATATTACATATAAGATAGCACCATAGCCGCTAGTTCGTTTTATATATAGGTCCATATATACGAACCAATACTGTTAACACAACAACAGTAAATAATAAGCAGCTAAAAATATACAGTTCATGCATATTTATTCACACAATCAGACAAACAATCTTATCACAGATTACACAAAAGTCTGAACTGAGGAAGCCCTCAGAGACAATTCAGAGACACGTAACAACATACCGTTCACCCTGATTTTAGTACGGTGGAGTATGAATCAACTAGATCCGATGCTCCTCGAGTCGTCTCTAACAATCTAATAATAAGTTACACTGCTCATCAGCATCTCATACCGACTATATACTATGGCACCCCATACCGTTCTAATCCATCCCGGTTTATTCCCCGTCGTTTATTAACTAACGTTTCCCGGGTTTTCGGGATTAATTTATGTAAGTGTTAATTTGCGTGCATGGTTATGTTTGCGTGCATATAGCTATACACTTGTATGTTATATAGTTTATTACTATATTGTATGTATAATCTCGATCATATATTATACATCTCACCTTAGTATTTATTTTTCTAAGGTTAATTTATCCAAGTGTAAAATGTTGTATAACTCATATTAAAATACTTTGAATCATATAATTCCTCATTATTTCATGTACGTATATAACATTAGAATTTCCTTAACTAATGTTTATAATTCTTTTCTCCTTATCTTATATCATCTCATATATTACATTATATGGTTATTGAACCATATTGTATTTCTCACTCCATAACATATATTTATTTATATATGATTTATGGAACCATTTATTATATGGTATATCTATATAATAATTCATTCTTCCTTAATGAATATTTCATATATTATAAATGTTACAACCCTTATAACATTAAAACCATATTACAAATTCTTATTTAAAATACCCATTATTACCGAACAACACTTATGTTCTCTAATATTTACTAAATCCCCCACATTAATTATATAATGTTACATTATAGTCATATAACTTATATTATGATATTTAAATCATTAAACCATTTATAACCTATAGTTATAAAATTTATATAATACCAAACAGACCATAATGCTGTCGGTTTTTATTTAATTCCACCAAAGTTTCAGAAATTACATAATCACCCCAAATATTATTTATTTGTTACACTTATGATATATTCCTTATATTATAATCTTTAAACCTTGATATAAATATAACCTATGGTTATAACTTCTTAAAATAACCGAATAGACCCCATGGTCTGTTCTAATTTAATTTCTACCACTAAACTCTCTATATTCACCAAGTTACCCCATTTTATAACATATAGTTTCCAATATCATTAAAACTATATATTATACATATATCTTAATAAAACCTCATATATAATTCCAAAAATTACCAAACTATACCAAAAGGTTATAAACACCATTCCTAACCTTATACTTTCAGTATTTACGGTTTTTACCCCATATGTTACCCAAATGTAACAATGATGTAAAATATCATATATTATACTTATATAATTCATACTAACTCCAAATTTAACCAAATAGACTCCTAAAAATTCCTAATAACCCAAGGTCTGTTCTAAACTTCATTTTATACCCCTAACTTTTGGAAATCCCTATTTCACCCCAATACCTATAAATCTTTTACAATTTTATACTTAACTTATCATAAGTTAGTATTTAACTCCATAAATTCCCAAACTTGGTCAAGGTTTCCTACATAGTCAACCTTGACTTATAAATCCCATTTTGAGCCCAAACTCTCGGTAATGACTACTTATACCCCAAACTTTCCTATTTTTACAATTTTAACACAAAACTTTATAAAATGTTATGGTTTTAATTTAAATTCATTTAAAAAAAACCCAAATTTCATTTATAATAGCCCACGGGCATTTATATTTTGTGTATTTACCGGTTTGACCCCAATATTTATGCTAAGTGCATAAATTAAATTAAATAAGCTTTTAAACTTAAATAAAATGGCCTAATGTCATGGCCTTATTACAACCTTGAACTTGTAAAATAAATTACACTTTAAATGTCTCAAAAATACCATAAACTCTCGGCCTTACCACAAAGTTCTCCATATTTACCGATTTTCCACATAATGTCTTAATTTGACCATTATGTTAATTAAATCATTTAAATGACTAGCTTATAATAACTAAGCCATTTCTGGTCACACTTAGGCTTAAATTAAACATCTTAACTAGTCCACTCTCGGCACAATCTATAATATAAGCTTTAAAGCATATCATATATAGTTAAGAATGTTATACCTTGATTTATAAGCTTTTAAATGCTTGTATGGTCACGGAAGCTTGGGGGCTTGGTTTAGACAGCTTCTAATTAATTTATAACAGCAAGAATAAGATATAGTTAGGTTCCAAAAACTGAACCAACTATAAGAGTAATTTTAAGCCATGAAAACCTAGATTTCTCACCTTAAAAATGACTTTAACCAACCTATCACTCCATGTACTGTCACGGAAGTTTGGAGGTGTTTTTATACACCTCTTGACATGCATTAAACATAGAGTAAAGGTTATGGCTCATCTTAAAACAGAAGCTAACCATAAGAGTCATTAAAGGTCTTAAAACATGGATTTTTACCTTAAAATTTGAAGCTGTTTCCAAGTGTTCCACAACCCTATTTTTCCAGAGGAGTGAAGGGTGTTAATCCCTTAATAAAAGAATGCCAAAGTGGCGGATTAAATCATTCATACAGAGGCTAGAAGACTTACTCTTCAAACCCCCTTTCTAAGGTATTTTTGGGTGGTTTTGGCCAACTTCAAGGGGATGAAGGTTCACCAACGGTTCTAGCATGAAAATATGAAGATTATAGAGGGTTTAGTTCGTGGGAATTAGCCAGAAAACAAATAGAAAGGAAGGTAGGAGCTTAGAGCACATTTTTTACCTTAAGGAGTGATTTTTGTCTTCTCTTGCTCTCAAGACTGTGTTTGCCCACTACTTACTGGTTGGCCACGGTTTTATAGACCTTTTTACAGTATATTCTTGGCCTCACCAAGAGGATAAGAATAATACTTAGTCCTTGTTGAAGAAAGGAAGAGATTTGGAGCAAAAATGAGTTTTTACGGGCAAGAACACTTATGTTTTTCATTAAAGCTCAAAGGAAGAAGATGAAGAAGGAAAGAGAGGCTTACCATCAGCTAAGAGAGAGGGAGAGCTGCTGAAATTCGTGGGTATGGGCAAGGAGGCTGAAAAGAGTGTGAGAGAGAGTAATTAATTAGGTGTGTTGTAGTTCCCAAGGAGAGTAGACTTTGGTGTGTCTAGGAAGCTTCCTCTAAAAAGTAAAAAGCACCTTTTTGAGTGTCCTTTCATCTGATAAATCGGCTGCCTTTATTCTGGTGGGGAATTTGAATTTTTGTGTTGCGTTGTACAGGGCTACCTGCCACTGTACTAAGGAGCTACCTGCTCGCTTAGTGATTCAGCTACCCGTGGCACTAAGGTGAGATATTTAAATTTCATGTATTGTTTTGTACAGGGCTACCTGCCTCTGTACTAGGGAGCTACCTGTGGCACTAAGGTGAGCTACCTGCACTTTTGTGATGTAGCACCTGCTACTTTTCTTTCCGACTGCTTGACCAAACCCTGTCTTTTCGTGACTATAGTTAAGCATTAAGGCCCCTCTTGTCACTGTTCTGTAGTCTGTAGTCGTGATTTTGCAGTCCGTAGTCATTTTTCTGTATGTCTTAAACTTATTCGGATTACATGTACTTGTCCAAGTATATATATATTGAGAGGTACGTTGTATATTTCCTTAATGACTTAAGGTTTATTAGTCTTCATAATTTAATGACTAACCTTTGATTAAACTCTTCCATTTAATTAATTTATGATTAATTAATGTAATTAAGGTTTGGGGTATTTCAATCTACCCCCCTTAAAAGGACTTCGTCCCGAAGTCTCATTCACACTCGGTTTTCCTAAGGAATCAAGTTCCACTAGGTAACCAAAGACAATCCATCGCTAGGGAGTATTCCCACTAGGTTCAAACCTAGTCTATATTTATCACTGTTGATACAGCACCAATCTCATTCACATGGCCAAGAGTCATAGCACATTTCATTCATACACAGCACTAAACGAGGTGCGAAACCAATCCGGAGTACTCAAAGGTACTATATATATATCCAACACAGGTGCATTAAGGCACTACATACAATGTATCAAACATACAACTCAATCATCAAACAAACATGTATGACGCAGCATACCACCAAAACACACCACAAAAAAAACCTAATGCATAACATATGCGCAAGCCAAGTGGCGTCTACCCCCCATAAAAGGGTTTGACCACGAACCCGCACAAGTATCAAGCCCACTGCTCGAAGAGTGCTGGATACTTCGCTCTCATGGAGTCTTCTAACTCCCATGTAGCCTCCTCTAAGTCATGGTTCGACCAGAGAACTTGACCATGCTAACGGTCTTGTTCCTAGTCTACCTCGTCTTCGTATCGAGGATGCGGAGTGGTACTTCTTCATATCGAAGAGCAGGGTCCAACTCTAAAGTCGATGGTTCTAAAACGTGCGATGGGTGGGGCACATACCTCTTCAACTGAGAAACGTGAAAGACGTCGTGCACCCTCCCAAGCTCTGCTGGCAAATCCAATCTGTAGGCTAACAGGCCCACCCGCTCCTTAATCGCATATGGCCCAACGTACTTCGGGCTCAACTTGCCCATTTGCCCAAACCTGAAGATCCCCTTCATGGGTGACACTCTAAGGAATACCATGTCGTCGGTAGTAAACTCAATGTCTCTCCTCCTAGTGTCGGAATATGATTTCTGCCGGTCCTGGGCTGCCTTCATGTTCCTACGAATCTGTAGGACATCCTCCTTGATCTGCTCTAGGTACTCAGGTCCTAGAAGCGTAGTCTCGCTGGCCTCATCCCAGCATAAAAGAGTCCTACACGGTCTACCATAAAGTGCCTGGAACGGTGGCATCTGTATCAAGGAGTGGTAGCTGTTGTTGTAGGCGAACTCTATCAGATGTAAACGCTCTAACCAACTCCCCTGAAAATCCAAGGCACATGCTCTCAGCATGTCCTCTAGTGTCTGGATGGTCCTCTCACTCTGACCGTCGGTTTGTGGATGGAATGCCGTACTAAGCTTCAGCTTCGTACCCAAGGCTTCCTGAACCTGACCCAGAATCTGGACAAAAATTGAGGGTCCCTGTCTGACACAATGGTCTTTGGCACACCATGGTGCCGGATCACCTCCTTCTGGAACAAGTCCGCCAACTTCGGGACCTTCCAGGTATCCTTCATAGCAACAAACTTCGCCACCTTCGTAAGACGGTCCACAATGACCCAAATCGAGTTCAGTCCTCCCTTAGTCGGTGGGAGACCGACAACGAAATCCATCGAGATGTCCTCGAACTTCCAGCAAGGAATAGGCATAGACTGCACTAAACTGCCGGGTCTTCTATGCTCAAACTTAACCTTCTGACAGGTCAAGCATCTAGCCACGTAGTCAGCTACGTCCTTCTTCATCCCGCTCCACCAGAAATGGACCTTCAAGTCCTTGTACATCTTCGAAGAACCAGGGTGGACGGATAAGGACGAGCAATGAGCCTCTTGGAGTATCTTGTCCTTCAGGTCAGGAGAAGACTCTGGAATACATAACCGGCCATTCAGTCGAATCATGCCATCATCACACAGTTCGAAGTCATACTTCTGACTCTCAAAACAACCCTCTGACATCTTCTGTCTGATACTCTGCATATACTGATCACTCTCCTGTGCAGCTCGTATCTCATCAACCAGACTGCTGCTCGCTAGTAGTGTAAACAATGAATGAGCTCTGCGGCTCAGAGCGTCGGCTACAACATTCGCCTTGCCCTCCTTGTACCTCAGGTCTATGTCGTAGTCCTTCAAGAACTCGACCCATCTTCTCTGTCGCATGTTCAGCTCCTTCTGAGTGAAGAGATGCTGTAAACTCTTGTGATCAGAGTAGATGGTGACTGTCACACCGTATAGATAATGTCGCCAGATCTTCAAAGCGAAGACTACTGCGCCTAACTCAAGGTCGTGTGTGGGGTAGTTCACCTCGTGCTTCTTCAGCTGTCGGGATGCGTAGGCAACTACATTCTCGTACTGCATAAGCACACAACCTAGACCGGTTCCAGAGAGGCATCACATTATACCTCGAACCCATCGGTGCCCTCAAGGATAGTAAGGACAAGCACCGATGTCAGGAGATCCTTCAGCGTCTGAAAGGACTGCTCGCACTCGGCAGACCATAAGAACTGGGACTCCTTCTTCATGAGATTCGTCATCGGTTTGGCCACCTTGGAGAAGTCCTTCACGAACCTTCGATAGTAACCGGCCAAACCCAGAAAGCTGCAGATGTCTGTAACTGTCTTCGGCCTCGGCCAACTCTTAACTGCCTCAATCTTAGCAGGGTCTACAGATATCCCGCTCGCTGATATAATGTGTCCAAGGAATGACACGCTGTCCAACCAGAACTCACACTTCGAGAGTTTGGCATACAACTGGTTCTCTCTCATAATACTCAAAACCTGTCTCAAATGTAACTCATGCTCCTCCTGGGTCTTTGAATAGACCAGGATATCGTCGATGAAGACCACAACTGAACTATCAAGCTGCTCTCTGAAGAGACGGTTCATCAAATCCATGAAAATGGCTGGCGCATTCGACAACCCGAATGGCATAACGGTGAACTCGTAGTGTCCATACCATGTCCTGAAAGCTGTCTTCTCCACATCACCCTCTGCAATCCTGATCTGATGGTAGCCAGATTTGAGATCTATCTTCGAGAACACACTGGCCCTCTCAGCTGGTCAAATAAGTCCTCTATCCGTGGCAACGGGTACTTGTTCTTGACCGTGACCGCATTAAGCTCGCGGAAGTCGATGCAGAGTCGCATACTGCCGTCCTTCTTCTCGACGAACAAAACTGGAGCACCCCAGGGAGAAACACTAGGTCGTATAAATCCCTTGTCGAGGAGGTCCTCCAGCTGTAGCTTCAGTTCCCTCATCTCAGCCGGCGCCATACGGTAGGGCGCCTTAGCAATAGGGCCCGTACCTGGCAACAAGTCGACGGCGAACTCAACCTCGCGCACAGGCAGCATGCCTGGCAGCTCATCAGGAAACAAGTCGGGGAAATCTACCACGACTGGAATGTCTGAGTCCATCACGTCGCTCTGTCTCGTGTCCTGTACATAACAGAGGAAAGCTTGTCGGCCCTTCCTAACGTCCTTCATCAGGGACAGCGCTGACACGATCTTAACAGTCGGCTCTCTCCTCACACTACGGTATGACACTGTCTTGCCGCTCGGCCCCTTCAGCAGTAGTCGATGCTCTGCACAATGTAGGCGGCCCCTATGCTTTTGCAGCCAATCCATGCCCACAATAATGTCGAAGCCCAAGTTCTTGAACTCGATCAAGTCGATGGGAAAGGTCTCAGTCATGATGCTGATCTCTAATCTCGTGTACTGTCTGGTGCAACCAACTCTCTCCTTCGAAGGAAGGGTGACTGAAAAGTCAGAGAGCTGTTCGGGGGCAGCCCCCAGCTTCTTAGCGAATGCCGAGGAGATAAAGGAATGCGAAGCCCCTGTGTCGAACAAATGGAAGAACTAATACCATCGACAGGAAAGGTACTTGAGATCACCTCTCGTATTAGCATCGAGTCCCAATAAATCACTTATTTACTGTCGGTTGTTAATTGTCATACCTGTGATGACATTACCGGACTCCTTGGCTTGCGTCATATCTAGGATGCATATTGTACCCTCCTTTCCATTTTCGTGGCCTGAAGTTATGAATTAGCGGTATCAACAAACTGAACACATATACTTGAAGGTACAAAAACTCTTATTTCATTCATCCAATTGGTATTACATAAGGTTACACACTTAGCTACTACTATTACATCAGTACTGTCTGAAAGTTAAATTTAAACGGCCAGGTCGGATGTGGGTCTCATTCACTAGAGCTGGTGGGGCGGTATTGAGCTTAATGCTCTTAATTCCATGATATACTAGCCTTGACTCTCCACCAAATACCAACCCATCCCCAGACTTGAGGATGATCTTGCTTGCTAGATCCATCCTCTTATGGTCTCCATAGATGAACTCAGCATCATCGCCAATGGAGAATGACACAACTGGTACTCCTCTGGTGATGGACTCGGTCGTCTCATCACGGTCTTGGTGCATCCCAAGCTTTCCTCCCTGCTCGTAGTAGTTGACGATGCAGACGTCGGGTGTCATGTCGGGTAATGGGTAAGTCTCACAGTCTTAAGCAATATCCATTGTGTTTCTCACCAAGGTTAGGAAACTCTCAGGTATCCTAGGTATTGATACGCCATCTACCATCCTCACCTCTTGTAACACCCCATCTCGATCCAAACGTGGTTATCGTAAACTTATCACCATATATACAAACGTTGCAGCGGATTCAATTACATTCCAGGACCTTGCCACGGTCTGACTAATAGAATATATCGAACATTAGTACTTACAAGTCTTAACCAAATACATATCATTCTTACAATCCCCTCACATCCTATACAACTTACTAACTCAAATTACCATACGAGAGTACATGCACAACTCGTAGGCCACACTTAACCCGTAACACGTCTACCCCATCTTACTCTCATGACGGTCGCCTTCTGACGTTCACCTGCGTAGTAAAAACAGCCCCCAAAGGGGGTCAGCAAAATTGCTGGTACGATCCTCTCATGGCCCCCAAGCTAATGTGGCTACGGCGACTAATTGTCGATATCATGGAGGTTGATTAGATGCACACATAATAGAAAGTGCAATAAAAAACAAGCCAAATATGAACAATCAAAGTTCACACACAATGAACGACTTAAATGCGTTCCCTTAATTAATGAGTCAATTATTTAACTCCTTAAATTATGTTTCCTCTTATTCTCAATCCAACCCTATCTTACCTCAATCTTAGTCCTTATTTTAGTCTTAGAAAACAAACCATTCTTTAAATAGAAATGGATGTAGCTTATCTCAGTCTTAGAATACAAACCATCCTTTAAATAGAAATGGTTGCAACTTATCTCGAACCTTATCTTAATCTTAGAATACAAACCACTCTTTAAATAGTAATGATTGTATCTTATCTCAATGTTTATTTTTGTCGGGTCAAAAGCAACCCTAGCCAATGAGCTATTAACTCCATTGGTTGAATAAACAACTTATCTTAAAATTTAGGATTTAGGTGATCCTACCACACCATCTTAATGTCTCCTACCTTCGACTGGATGTCCAATGTAGCTGAGCCGGCAACCGACCCTAGGCAACAAGTCCGAAGACAAGTCCTTAAGCGGAAGTCGGATCTGCTTTAGATACTGACCCCCTTTTCCTTAGCATGCATGACCGGAGTCAGTCCCGGATTCCTTACTCCCCTCAAGTACCAGTTAGTAGAAGTCTCAAGACAATGTTGTTGGTTAAACCTCTTTCGGTTTTTAACAAACTAATATTAGGGAGTGTTCCTTAGTCTCACTCGATTCCTTACTAAACGTTAGTTAGTAGGTTCTCACGGTAAGTTGTGTTAGTTTTCAAACATCACACAACAATACAATAAACATAATGTTCCGGTTGCATGCTTTATCTTGTTTAGTGAGCACACAAAAACAAATAGCACACAAGCCGAGGGACACCTCGTTAGCAAGCAGGTCACAAGAAGACTATACCGTTCACCGTTGGTCGTTCAGTTGCTTACTCTCCTCCGGAGTCCAAATTCTCAAACCCTAAAACATTCATTCAGTTTTAGGTGATTAGTTACTCAACTCATCCCAACTTACTTAACTTATTTAACTGCCAATGTTTACCCACTATTAATCACTAAGTCCTTATAGTTTAACCTTAACCTCAAAAGCCACTTACTTCTCATTATTTCTTAAGCTTGTTTACGCCCCTAATGACCATTATATGTCATTAATTATGTCCTAACAATCTTATAATATCATTACCAAACAAGTCCCAACCTTAAAACCCATTTTTAAACTTTCTGAAGCCTTTTTAGAGTGGTCCGGGTTTGTGTCCGAGGTTGCAAACCCAGACCAACTCTTCAGAAACGATTCTGCCTTGTTTTTCACTTGGTCCGGGTATGTGTACTGGGTTATAAACCCGGACCATCCACGGACATAACTCTCTGCCATGTTTTTAGTGTGGTCCGGGTTTGTGTACTTGTTTACAAACCCGGACCAACACAAAATGTGTCCAGAATTGTAGTTTTTGACCCCTGTTCAACCTAAATTCTTATCCAATATTTTCCAAACCTCTCCACAAGTATTTTAGCATGTTTTAACATCATTTTAGCACCTTAAAATCCTCCTAATTCATCCATCAAACTCACACTAAATTCCTTGATCATGTACTCAAGTTCTTACAAAACTCTTAACACTTATAACTTAATTTCTTACACTTCCAACATACAAATTTTGCCTAAAACTTCAATTAACCTTAGTGTTTTCTTTCAACCAATATAACTACTCCTCAAACATCATTATTCAACCATCTTTCCTTTGCTAAACTTCCCAAGGTTGTCTTGCATCTTCATGCACAAATTTCTCTCCTTTTCATTTGTTACTCATCACTCCTAAACTCTTGAACGTATCTATACATTTCTTTACATCCTCTTAACACCTTAACATTGTTCTTCATTTACCTTGACCATGCTACACCCTCCTTAGACATTTCCATCTCCTTTACTCAATTTACTCACCATGCTCATAGTTAAACACCCTTATACATTCCTAGTCTTTTTCCTTGACAATTTACAACATTCTCTTACAATTTTCTCTTCCATCACCCTAGTCCACTCATTACCATTAAAACTAGAACCTTATTAATCCACCACTAGCATCTTCAACACTTACACAAGTTTCCCCAAAATTCTCATGGTTATACTCTCAAGTTCATACCTAAATCATCTTAAAGCATTGTACACCATTTCCTCCAGATCTTTGCTCAAGTCTTATCATTCCTCATAACATGATTTTTGGTGTGTTTAAAACACCCACCTATCCTCTAATTCCTCCTAGACAACTCTAGGTCATCCTAAACCTCAAGAACTCATTAATTAACTTATTTCCACTCAAATACCTTTTAATGTCTCCTAGTAAACCCTAGGTCATATTAATTCATAACCGTCACTTAAACACTTGTTTTCTACTCAAATTTCGCCATAGCTTCTCTAGTATATTATCATACCCAAATGCATTGTTCTTCTCATTCAATCATCCCACACACATCAAATCCTTTCTCATCATATCTTCTCACCCAAATCAACTCATTCACAATAAACTTAATATAGCGCAATAATCTTAAATTGCATAGCACTAAGGCTCTTAAATGACATGACTCTTAGGCCCTTAAATGACTTAAACTTAAACATTGAATTTCCCACATATAAAAGCTTTCAACCTGCAAATTCACACAACAATGCTCCCATAGCAATATAAGTGTTCTCTTAATTCACCTTATACTTATCTTACTAACTCATTTCCATTGGCTCCTTAGTCACAAGTTCACAAGCTTGTTTAAATTCTTTTTCCTAGTTTATATAACCCATTACATAATGTAAGCATTAAGCTACATTAGTACTTATCTAAATCTCATCCCTTAAAGTCTTAAACCACCATTAGGTAAGCAATTTACCTTATTTTTCCAAGCTTTTCACACTTTTCTCCTTGGATTGCCTTTCTTGATTTTCGGCCATGACATTAATTCCCTTTCCAATGTTATAATTCACATTCAAATCATCTAATGAGCACTAAGCAATATGCCTAAACTCATAGAACTCATTCTTAGGTCAAAATATGTGTTTTAAAGCTTAAAAGTGGATGATTACCTTTGAAGTCTCAAGATAGATTTGGGCAATGAATGAAAGAGGACCTCCACTAGTCCTTGGTGATTAAAACAAGCTAGAACAAGGTATAAAAACAAGGCCCCATGAGTGGTAATTTTCGGCCATGTAAGAAAGTGGTGGAAAGATGACTTTTCTTACATTTTCCTTACCTTGAATGAATGGAGAAGACAATGAACACCTCAAGCTAGTTTTCCCCCCTTCAATGGAATTTTACCTTGGCACCAAAATAAAGCTTTTGGAGTTTTGGAAAGATAGAAAGCTAGAGCTTGAGCTAACTAAGAATAATATATGTTTAGTTTTTGATTTGGAGCTAAAATGGAGATTTGGTGGGCAAAGCAAGGTGAGGCAACAATGGATCTGCTTGGGAACGGTTTAGAACAGAGAGAAGAAGAAGAAAACCGTGGAAGAAGAGAATGAATGAAGAAGAGGAGAGAAGGTAGGCTAAAAGTAAGATATTTTACCTTTTAAAAGCAAATAGTAACTTTCTCTCATTTCCTCTTCTTTTCTTTAATTGCTGGCTACTTATGGTGACTCACCATGTGAAAACCGGCCCCCCTTCATTAATGAGTTATTTATGGTCTTGGTTGACCATCTTATTGACTTATGTTGACTAAAGCTTAAACTAGTCACTATTTGGCACTATTCATAAATTAGTGCACAAATTCGTGAAATTTTTGGTTTCTCATTGATTTAGGCTTCCTAATGTGATACTAATTAGTACATATGTTGATTAAGGTGTAATCATGGGCATTTAGCCACTCAAAACTCATTTCTAAGACAATTTCTCAAAAGGTGCTTTAAGGAGTCTTAAAGCACATTTTGTGTTTAAGCTTGTTTTTGAGCTTGGTTTTCTTTGGTAATTAATTTAACATGTCCATTAGTATGTTAATAAAGTCTTATAATGATATTTGGGTGCTAATCAAAGTCACTCCAAGCTTAGAGCACATTTTTGCCTAAATTGCCCTTAAGGCGTTTTCTTGTGTTTTCCTTGGTTTAAATTGTCTACCAATGTTTCTAAGGCATGTTTTAGCCTTATTACATCATAACTTGATGTTTACTTAGCATACTTAGGTTTGGGGTATTTCACCTCTCGATAAACCCTAGCTTGCGGATCCCAATCTTTCCCTAAGCACATCATGTGCAGTTTCATCTTAGAACCACTACTAAATACAGGGGTACGAAATCCTCCCATGCCCTTACCCAAAGCTCTACACTCGTTCACTATGGCTATTTGCTCATCTAGAGTTAGGAACTCTCTGAGAAGTATCATGCCCGGTCTGATCACATGACACAACTCGCTAGGGTACTCCCGTCTTTCTTCCACGGGTCTAGGTGATCTCGGTCTTGTGAGTGTGGGATAGCAGATATCAAAGTCTCCTAAGAGATAAAAGGTTTCCTAGGTAAGTCGTTTATCTAAAGCGGTAATTAAAACACACATTCATGCTAAGGTAAAGCGTTTAACACTTAGCCATGCTCTAATACAATGGTTCAAGGTTTCAAAAGCTAACCTTCACCGCGCTGGGTACTAGTACCAGCGCCCGAAGATCCCGCTGCATTCAGCACACGGTTGCCCGGCGGGTTCCTCTGGGTCTGCTGCTGCTGCTGCTGCTGCCCCTTCTGGGCTGGGGGCGCCTGCCCCTTCTAGCCACCTCGAGCTCCACCTCCTCTAGTAGGTGCGCTCTGAGTCCCCTTCGACGGGTGGTACGCTTGGCTCTCCGGATTCACGAAGCACTCGAACGACCTATGGCCCTTCCTCCCACAGTGGTGGCAGTCCACCGCTTGCCCGGAGCAGTCAACACCCGGGTGGTCTTTACCACAACACTTGCAGTGAAAATGGCACTGGGGTGCAGAACCTGTTATCATAAAACAATCTGATTAATACAAGGACGGTAATGGATAGTGTAATTCACAACTCATTCACGAGGTTAGATCGCTTACCCTTAGGGGGTGCAGATCTGAGAGGCTGGGCATCATAGGTAGGCCCGGTCAGCATCGGAACCTTCTCCTTGCCCTTCTGGCTGGCCTGCTCCTTCTTCTTCTCCCTCCAGGAGAACTTTTTCTTCCTGTTATCGTCAAAGAGTTAGGAATTGCAGGTATTAAGGCAGGCAAGCAAGTAAGTAATTTAAATAAATTTAAATAACTTAAAAGCGGTTCTTACTTCCCGCCCTTGCTGCCTCCGCCTCCAGCCACCACCTCAGCCTCCTTCTCGGGGGCCTTACGCTTTTGCCCCTGGCTGTCATCCCGGTTGTTCACCAACAGCTCGGTCCGAGAAGCCGCATCATAGCACTTCTATAATGCATTAATGAGTTCCCCGAAACTTGTAATGAATCAAACTGAGTTACAAGGTATAACTGTCAACTAATTTACCTGGACCTAGGGTATAAAGCAGCACCCATGGCGGCCTTGATAGCATATCGTAGTCCGCCTCTGAACTTCTCCACCTTCACGGTGTCAGAATAAACAACTCCTGGGACAAAGTCCAACAGCCCGATGAATGAGGAGTAGTACTGATCCACTGTTAGACTACCCTGCCTCAGAGCCTCGAACTCTCTCCCGCTTCCTCTGCTTCAAGTAGCAGGATAATACTTCTCTCTCAACAACTCCACAAAACCCGTCCAACCGAAACCCTCTATAGCAGTGTAATGTGCCTTCACGGACCTCCACCAAGTACTGGTGGCGTCCCTCAGATGGAAGGCTGCTATACCGACCCGGTGCTCAGCAGGCACATGAATGGCGTCAAAGGCCTTCTTGTGCTCGATAATATCTCTCCAGGACGGTGGGGTCAGCTAATCCGTCATAAGTAAGTACTCGCGTGTCGGCGACGCTCTTCAGCCAGTTTGGCTCTCTCGGTGCGGGTACGGGAGGGACTATGGGTGGCGCTCCGATCTGGATGCCTCCCATCTGGGCCAGCTGAGCAAAGACGGCAGCTACCGTCTCAGCAACGCCCACGGCATGGGTCTCAGGAGGACCTCCTCCAGACCCCCCGCCTCTACCTCTACCTCTGCCTGACGGACGACCTCTAGTAGACATCTGAAGAATTTAGAATTAAAGTCAACACTTGGAAAAGATACCGTACTTTCCTCTACTATAAGTTCACACAGCCCTAAAGGCGTAAAGCACATTGTCCCCGACAATCTCCTAATTCAACTTGTTTCCAACTTCCTCATTGGTACTCGTATATGAATAACCTAAGCTCACGGTACTTAGACTACTATCTCTTGTAATCAAAGCGGTACTCCACTCTGATACAACTTTTGTAACACCCCAACTAATCCGGCGCCTAATTATAGTATAATCGTCATACTTAGTAATTAAATCACAGCGGTAAATAACAGACTGTCGTTCTAATGGTGTCACTGTTATCACTCGCCCATACGGGTGATAACGAGTTACATGATAATCAACATACGAAACATATTCCCGCAGTGACCACAAGAGATAGATAGTAGTGCTTAAATAAAACTAAAATATATACAACAACAAACCGTCTTATACATAAACCGTACCCGTGAGCGTCTAACCAAATATACACCTCGGTTTACAAACCCGAGTCCAAAATAACCATAGCCTCAATCCATACCAAGTCTAACCAAAAAGTAAGTAAAACTGTCGCGCCCCGCGTCGACCCTCCAGCTAGTCTCCTGAAAATAAAAATGGTTGTGGTATGGAATCAGCCCCTGCTGAGTATGTTATCACATGCCCCGTCATGCCTCCTCAAACCCCTCAATTAATTGGTCGAGAGCATGAGATTCGTTACATGCAATACCGTTTTAATATTTAAACTGTAAAACAATTAACAGTAATAACCATACAATAAACACAACCATCAACACACATAATATAATCCACACAGTATAACCAATGAACAACAAGACGAAACAACGAGAATAATAAACAAGTATTAAATCTTGTCCTTGGCATAAAGTCCAATATTGTTCGCCAAGGTACAAGTCTCAACTGTAGTAAATGTTCGGTTATACCTAGTGACAACATCTCGTTAAAATGACGTGTCTCTAAATTACCCATATACTATGACGGGTCACCCACGGCAGTAGCCACTCCAGCGGGTAGAGTCTCGGCCCAACGAACCATCCTAGTTCGCGGGAAATTTTCTTGATACTTGCGGACCCGTACGCGGACATCCTGGTATCGTTTTTGTGATCACAGCGCGCACCAAGAGCCACATCCTCTTGGCTTTGTTTCATTAATTAATTATACCATCGCATCGCATTACCAATTTTTTTTACTAACACAATAGACTAAGGTCGTTAGTCCAATCCAGAGTATGTAAACTCGGGATCCAGTGTTAGATACGAGAGCGGCGTTAGAAAAGGCCCATGCTCCGTATTAAAGTCTCGGATAATACATATCTTATTATCCTAGTGCTACAACGTTTTTCTGACGATCCTTATATTACATATAAGATAGCACCATAGCCGCTAGTTCGTTTTATATATAGGTCCATATATACGAACCAATACTGTTAACGCAACAACAGTAAATAATAAGCAGCTAAAAATATACAATTCATGCATATTTATTCACACAATCAGACAAACAATCTTATCACAGATTACACAGAAGTCTGAACTGAGGAAGCCCTCAGAGACAATCAGAGACACGTAACAACATACCGTTCACCCTGATTTTAATACGGTGGAGTATGAATCAGCTAGATCCGATGCTCCTCGAGTCGTCTCTAACAATCTAATAATAAGTATAACACTGCTCATCAGCATCTCATACCGACTATATACTACGGCACCCCGTACCGTTCTAATCCATCCCGGTTTATTCCCCGTCGTTTATTAACTAACGTTTCCCGGTTTTCGGGATTAATTTATGTAAGTGTTAATTTACGTGCATGGTATGTTTGCGTGCATATAGCTATACACTTGTATGTTATATAGTTTATTACTATATTGTATGTATAATCTCGATCATATATTATACATCCCCACCTTAGTATTTATTTTTCTAAGGTTAATTTATCCAAGTGTAAAATATTGTATAACTCATATTAAAATACTTTGAATCATATAATTCCTCATTATTTCATGTACGTATATAACATTAGAATTTCCTTAACTAATGTTTATAATTCTTTTCTCCTTATCTTATATCATCTCATATATTACATTATATGGTTATTGAACCATATTGTATTTCTCACTCCATAACATATATTATATTTATATATATGATTTATGGAACCATTTATTATATGGTATATCTATATAATATATTCATTCTTCCTTAATGAATATTTCATATATTATAAATGTTACAACCCTTATAACATTAAAACCATATTACAAATTCTTATTTAAAATACCCATTATTACCGAACATCACTTATGTTCTCTAATATTTACTAAATCCCCCACATTAATTATATAATGTTACATTATAGTCATATAACTTATATTATGACATTTAAATCATTAAACCATTTATAACCTATAGTTATAAAATTTATATAATACCAAACAGACCATAATGCTGTCGGTTTTTATTTAATTCCACCAAAGTTTCAGAAATTACATAATCACCCCAAATATTATTTCTTTGTTACACTTATGATATATTCCTTATATTATAATCTTTAAACCTTGATATAAATATAACCTATGGTTATAACTTCTTAAAATAACTGAATAGACCCCATGGTCTGTTCTAATTTAATTTCTACCACTAAACTCTCTATATTCACCAAGTTACCCCATTTTATAACATATAGTTTCCAATATCATTAAAACTATATATTATACATATATCTTAATAAAACCTCATATATAATTCCAAAAATTACCAAACTATACCAAAAGGTTATAAACACCATTCCTAACCTTATACTTTAGTATTTACTGTTTTTACCCCATATGTTACCCAAATGTAACAATGATGTAAAATATCATATATTATACTTATATAATTCATACTAACTCCAAATTTAACCAAATAGACTCCTAAAAATTCCTAATAACCCAAGGTCTGTTCTAAACTTCATTTTATACCCCTAACTTTCGGAAATCCCTATTTCACCCCAATACCTATAAATCTTTTATAATTTTATACTTAACTTATCATAAGTTAGTATTTAACTCCATAAATTCCCAAACTTGGTCAAGGTTTCCTACATAGTCAACCTTGACTTATAAATCCCATTTTGAGCCCAAACTCTCGGTAATGACTACTTATACCCTAAACTTTCCTATTTTTACAATTTTAACACAAAACTTTATAAAATGTTATGGTTTTAATTTAAATTCATTTAAAAAAAACCTAAATTTCATTTATAATAGCCCCCAGCTATTTATATTTTGTGTATTTACCGGTTTGACCCCAATATTTATGCTAAGTGCATAAATTAAATTAAATAAGCTTTTAAACTTAAATAAAATGGCCTAATGTCATGGCCTTATTACAACCTTGAACTTGTAAAATAAATTACACTTTAAATGTCTCAAAAATACCATAAACTCTCGGCCTTACCACAAAGTTCTCCATATTTACCGATTTTCCACATAATGTCTTAATTTGACCATTATGTTAATTAAATCATTAAATGACTAGCATATAATAACTAAGTCATTTCTGGTCACACTTAGGCTTAAATTAAACATCTTAACTAGTCCACTCTCAGCACAATATATAATATAAGCTTTAAAGCATATCATATATAGTTAAGAATGTTATACCTTGAATTATAAGCTTTTAAATGCTTGTATGGTCACGGAAGCTTGGGGGCTTGGTTTAGACAGCTTCTAATTAATTTCTAACAGCAAGAATAAGATATAGTTAGGTTCCAAAAACTGAACCAACTATAAGAGTAATTTTAAGCCATGAAAACCTAGATTTCTCACCTTAAAAATGACTTTAACCAACCTATCACTCCATGTATTGTCACGGAAGTTTGGAGGTGTTTTTATACACCTCTTGACATGCATTAAACAGAGAGTAAAGGTTATGGCTCATCTTAAAACAGAAGCTAATCATAAGAGTCATTAAAGGTCTTAAAACATGGATTTTTACCTTAAAATTTGAAGCTGCTGCCAAGTGTTCCACAGCCCTATTTTCCAGAGGAATGAAGGGTGTTAATCCCTTAATAAAAGCATGCCAAAGTGGCGGATTAACTCATTCATACAGAGGCTAGAAGACTTACTCTTCAAACCCCCTTTCTAAGGTATTTTTGGGTGGTTTTGGCCAACTTCAAGGAGATGAAGGTTCACCAATGGTTCTAGCATGAAAATATGAAAATTATAGAGGGTTTAGCTCGTGGGAATCAGCCAGAACACAAATAGAAAGGAAGGTAGGAGCTTAGAGCACATTTTTTACCTTAAGGAGTGATTTTGTCTTCTCTTGCTCTCAAGACTATGTTTGCCCACTACTTACTGGTAGGCCATGGTTTTACTGACCTTCTTACAATATATTATTGGCTTCACCATGAGGATAAGAAGAATACTTAGTCCTTGTTGAAGAAAGAAGGAAGAGATTTGGAGCAAAAATGAGTTTTTACGGGCAAGAACACTTATGTTTTTCATTAAAGCTCATAGGAAGAAGATGAATAAGGAAAGAGAGGCTTACCATCAGCTAAGAGAGAGGGAGAGCTGCTGAAATTTGTGGGTATGGGCAAGGAGGCTGAAAAGAGTGTGAGAGAGAGTAATTAATTAAGTGTCACTAGTAGAAAAAATGTTTTAATGACGGCGTTTAAACCACGGTTAAATGGAAAACCGTGGTTTAAAGTTTATAAACCACGGTTTTCATAGCAACCGTCATTTAAGGTGCATACCAGAGCGCATATACCACGGTTCTTCGGGAACCGTCGTATATAGGTTAGTTATATACCACGGTTTTCAGGGCAACCGTGGTATATAGTACATGCCGGAGTGAATATACCACGGTTCTCGGGGAACCGTCATATATAGTGTACCTATATACCACGTTTCCTAGGAAACCGTCATTTATATTGCATATCTTACTATATTAAATCACAGTTTTTTAATGAACCGTGGTATATCTAGGCGGGAATTTTAATTTTCGGCCAAAATTTAACGCGGCGCTTTCTCTCTATTCTCTTATATATCGACAAAGCACTCTTCTTCTTCATTCTCTTCAGTGTCATGGTAATTTTGGAACCCAAACCGACGAACATGCTCTACAACTCTTCTTCATTCTCTTCAACCTCACTGTAATTTTGGAACCCAAACCGACGAACATGCTCTGCAACTATTCTTCATTCCTCTTCAACTAGATCACGGTAATTTTGCTACCCTAAATCGCGAACAAGGAACATGCTCGTCCTCACTAATTCTCTTGTTTTTCGGTAATTTTTGCAGCTTACACTTGCGAACAAGGAACATGCTCATCCTCACTCACTCATTCTCACCGTTATTTTCGCAACCATAACCGGCGAACAAGGAACATGGTCTACGCCTCCATTCTTCATTCTCTTCAACTTCACGGTAATTTTGTAACCCACCGCGAACAAGTAACATACTACGCCTCCATTCTTCACTCATTATTTTGCAACCCTAAATCGCAAACAAGGAACACACATGTTCTAGCTTCTTCATTCTCTTTTGTGCTCTGTTTGAGATCTGCGTAGCGGCGCTTCGAATCGCCAGCGATTTTGAAAAAAATTTCATAGACTATAAACCACGGTTATAAGTATAACCGTGGTTTATTCATTGATTTTATAGATAATATACCACGGTTTTGACCTATAACCGTCGTATAAAAGGACTTAAAACCACGGTTCTGACCTTAACCGTTGTTTAAAATCGGTGAGGACCGCGTCCAAAAATGGTCTTAAATGACGGTCATAGCAAACTGTGGTATATAGTCTACTTTTAAATGACGGTTATCAACCGTGGTATATAGGCAATTTTCTATATGCAACGGGAGCATAAACCACGGTTCCTAACCGTGGTATATAAGCAAAATAACCGTGGTTAAAAACATTTTTTCCACTAGTGTGTGTTGTAGTTCCCAAGGAGAGTAGACTTTGGTGTGTCTAGGAAGCTTCCTCTAAAAAGTAAAAAGCACCTTTTTAAGTGTCCTTTCATCTGATAAATCGGCTGCCTTTATTCTGGTGAGGAATTTGAATTTTTGTTGTGTGTTTTGTACAGGGCTACCTGCCACTGTACTAAGGAGCTACCTGCTCGCTTAGTGATTCAGCTACCCGTGGCACTAAGGTGAGCTATTAAATATTTATTTATATTGATTGTTTTGTACAGGGTACCTGCCTCTGTACTAGGGAGCTATACCTGTGGCACTAAGGTGAGCTACCTGCACTTTGTGCTGTAGCACCTGCTACTTTTCTTTCCGACTGCTTGACCAAACCCTGTCTTTTCGTGACTATAGTTAAGCATTAAGGCCCCTCTTGTCACTGTTCTGTAGTCTATAGTCGTGATTTTGCAGTCTGTAGTCATTTTTCTGTATGTCTTAAACTTATTCGGATTACATGTACTTGTCCAAGTATATATATATTTTGAGAGGTTGTATATTTCCTTAATGACTTAAGGTTTATTAGTCTTCATAATTTAATGAATGACTAACCTTTGATTAAACTCTTCCATTTAATTAATTTATGATTAATTAATGTAATTAAGGTTTGGGGTATTTCAGACAGCGCGACCGTATGTGCTAGATTGTGTATTGGACCTAAGGTGTTCTAAGGTGGCTTAAAGAGAGCTAGATTGTCGCCAGCCAAACGAGGTGCTTAAGCCACCTTTTAGTTGCTTGCTTGTTAGTTTCACCTAGTATCGTGTATACTTGCTTCACCTGGTGTTGTCCTAACCTCATTGAACCAAGAACTTGGCAGGTCATACCCTTGACACTTGTAGCTTAAGCTGTCGCCCACCTTACACCAGCTCTGTCACCCTTCCTTGCTACCTAAATCCTATTGGAGCATTCAAGCCAAATACCTTCAAATGTACTTCAAGAAATAAGCAAATCTAGGCTTCTTAACCAACCCTAAAGTGGCATCCAAAATCAGTCATGGGAAAAGTTTTTTGAAGGGAAGGAACTAAGATAAGACAAGGATAATGATGTGAATTAATCTAACACATAATAGGCTCTTATGTTAAAAATAGTGTATTAGGACTTAATAGGTTTTTACTGACTAATGGAACTCATTTATGCTACAAAAGATCATTATAGTCTTATTAATCAAAATTAGGGCTTATCTCACTGTCCTTAGCCATTGTTCATAAAGTAGGGGTATTTCATTCACTCCCCCTTAAGAAAAGCTTCGAACCTGAAGCCTAAATCATCCATATATCTCGCACAGGCATTAAGGGTTCTGCTATAGCACAAGCAATCTTTTCTTACATTCATGATATAAGTTATACAAGTATCATTAATAGCACATACACACAAAACTCATAAGAATATACACATAATTCACATATCCTAAAAAAGTATTACATTCAGCTCAAACAATCATACATTTTCAAATATTTAACAAGGATAAGTGGAACTTACCTCATTTGCCCAACAATTCTATAGATGAGTTAACATAACACAAAGAAAACCAAACGTTCCTCACTCTCAAACCCCTTATCCCATCCTAAGTCCATTTTTAGGTCCTAATTTTCATCTTAGATATCAATCAGAAGCGACCAAGCTCTGATACAACATTGTAACACCCCAAATTTCTAATCTAATTACTTAGCCAGTGATTAATATTTAAGTCCAATTACTTAGCAGTGGAAGTCATTAAACCTATCGGGTGTTACCGCCACATTGACAATCTCTACGAGTGCTAAGGCTATTTTTTTACACAATATTACAAAAACATTACAAAGGCCACTAACATGTTGCATCATCCTTCTTACATTCAAAAGTTCAAAAAGCAAAAAATGATTACTATGCAGAAGTCTCTATGCCCATTATCAAGCTCTCATCACCATCAGTACTTCAAGAAGACATCTCACTTCCATGTGTACCCGTTGTAATGGTTTTAAACAACATACAAGGACCACATGGCACAATGCCAGAAAAATCAGCAAATCCGAGTAATTCAAAGCTACCATACAAAATAGTTTATCAAAATACACATTTATAAGTACATACACCACAATGAACCATTCCAAGTCTATCTAGACATCCAATCATTCATAGTCATTTTTATCCACAATAACCAGCTTAATTATTAACAAGCTTGTTCATTAATCACCAACCAATTTCCATTTCTAACCAAACAAAGTCTAGAGATAAACCTTGATCTCTTAATGGACTATCCAACCCAGTCTAGGTGTTATAAATTGACACCTGATCATATAGGTGATCCAAACATTCCAACTGCACTTCACACCCTAAACCATAAAACATCTCATAGAGCCCGAGGCATACCATGAGCTAAATAAATATAATTGGGCAATCAGTGTCATAGAAAGTAATACCATCCATATGGATATATCATTTCCACTTCCAAATATCATTTACAATACCAATTATTGTTGATTAATCATTTAGTCTTTCGTAAATAGTTCAGTCATTAAAACACAGAGTATCATTTAAGCTTAACTTAAAGAAGAACAATACTCGTAACATTCACTTAAAGCATAGATTAACCATTACAACAAAGCAACAATACTTATGACCATAATAATTTACCTAGTAACCAGATTAGTTTCAAGGTTAGTTTAGCTCTTATTCTTATGATAATTCAACAAAAAAAACTCCCTTTGAACTCGCCAACATAAATTGGGTTCTTAAACACCTTTAAAAACCAATAAATATATATAAGGGTGGTAAAGGATGATAGTCTTTGAAATTATCTTATAGAATGTGGAAGAAACCCCTTCCAAATACCTTAATAATCCTTGACTGAAGTAGGAGCACCTCAAAAGCTTTGGAAGAAAATGGAGTATTGACAAAAGTGAAGCTCTTCCTCTTTTCCTTGCTCTTGGCTGGACTCGCTTCTCTACAAGGTTGAGTTTGCTCTTCTCTTCTTCCTTCATTTCTTTCTTATTTAGTATGAGGAGTGTTAAAAATGGATGATATGTTGGGAAAGAGTTGTTGATTTATATGGAGTGAAGAATGGGCTAAATCTTTCCTCCTTTATGAAGAAGTTCTAAGCTAGTGTCATCCATATTCCACATGTCACCATCCTATAATGCTTAAGGTGTGTCCTTGCTAGGATGAGGATAGCTCAAGAGCTGGGTGGACAAGGTTGTGGGTGGCCACCTCATCCATGCTTGCTTGCTTCATCAAATGGTGTCCTAAGCTGATTGGACCTATTGCCATCCATATGTGCTAGATTGTTATTAGACCTAAGGTGTTCTAAAGTGGATGAAAGAGAGCTAGATTTTTGCCGTCCAAGAGAGGTGCTTAAGCCACCTCTTAGTTGCTAGCTTAGTTTGTTAGTTCACCTAGTATCTTGTAAGGTTGCTTCACCTGGTGTTGGTCTAACCTCATTGGACCAAGAACTTGGCATCTCATGCCCTGGACACTTCCAGCTTAAGCTGCCGCCCGCCTTACACCAGCTTCGCCCCTTTCCTTGCTACCTAAATCCTATTGGCTACCTCAAAAATGTACTTTAAGGAATAAGCAAATCTAGACTCCTTAATCAGCCCTAAAGTGACATCCAAAATCAATCAGGGGTAAGATATTTTCAAGGGAATGAACTGAGATAAGACAAGGATAATGATGTGGATTAATCTAGCACTTAGTAGGATTTTATGCTAATAATAGAGTATTAGGACTTAATAGGTTTCTACTAACTAATGGAACTCGTTTATTCTATTAAGGATCATTAGAGTCTTCCTAATCAAGTATAGGGCTTATCTTACCATCCTTAACCATTGTTTATAAACTAGGGGTATTTCACATGAGATGAACATCCTTGGGAAGAAACTGATCAACAAAATGACTACACTTGATAGAGATAGTCTATCTCACCCTCCGCTGGCCGCTCACTCTACTAAGCCATTGTTCTCCGCCCGGCTTACTCTGTTAGAGGCTCGTTTGGTGGCCCTGGAAGGAAAAAGGGACTAGCATACTCGGGCTCTCTCTACACTCACTAATAATATCACTTAGTACACAGACATACCCTAGAAGATACTATTGAGTACCACAATTAAGTTTGAAAAATGTTTTGAGATGTTGTCGAATGCCATGCGGAGTTAGGAGCTGACTGTGACCAACTGTTGTTAAGGTTGTGGAGGAGGAGCCAAACCAAGCCTACATCTCCATCCATTATAAAATCTTTAAATTGACTCAATTGACCTTTGTTTTTTACTTGTGTTTGTTTGAGATCTTGGATACTTTGTGGTTGCTTCGTTGATGTTGTTGTGGTGTGTTTGTCACACTTGTCTGACTAATTCCTTTTGGCTGCTAACTTCCCTACCTCATGTTGGCAAAATAGGGAAATTGTGTATCCCATACTTGTATATACAAGTTATTTTTTATTTTGTTTGATTGACTTTGTTTATGTATATTATCTTTGTTTGTTCAAATTTACTCATGCAGGTTTGTTTTCCATCTTATCAAAGTTTATTTTTGATTTTTATATTTCTCTACTTACTGTTGGGGGAGAATTCATGTAAGGGAGAATCTTGACTCAAGCAGGATTCTCTTTCTATGGAAGTGATTGAACGGGTGGGGAACTTTTGTAGAGTCAGTTCCATTATATTTGTTTTTGTTTCTCGTGTTTGTCTTACTTTGTAGGTTAAGTCAAGGAAGGGATACATGAAGGAGTCTTCATCATCAAAGGGGGAACTTGTAAAAATTAACACGTTTTGCCGATGATGATTCAATAAAAAAATTTGACGCACACTGAGTCAATTTACATAAATGGTTGATCAAGAAAACTACTCGGCTAAGAAGAAGACAACATCTATAGCATGTTCTCTATTGCAGTCTATGAAGGGGAACATGAGTCAATATGAAATGATCATTGTAACAATCATGGAAAATCATGAGGAGCGTTGCCATACCAGTGTTTTAAGCTAAAAGTCAAATCGTTGAAGCAAAAATTAAACTTCAGGCTATACCTAGTTTTATTTTTCACCGTGAACGTTGGTGAAGCCAATTTTTTTTTTTTTTTTTTTTGGAAATGAACTTAGACAACCATTGTCAAATAAACATTATATAAAAGACTAGTACCTTCTTATACCTCCATTTACGCTTTTGAGAAAATTAATTATCGTAGAGAGAGAGAAAAAAAAAACAATCAGTGTGAAGATATTTAAGAGGATTTTTCACTTTCTCTAACTAGATATAATTTTTATTTGTCTTGGTTCATAGTCACTCTAGTGCTTAGTTGATCAACTATAGAGGAGTGTGTGAACATCGGTTGAGTTGATAGATTCTATATGTTTGACAATCCTTTGAATTTAATGAGTCAATGTATAAGAAGAAGAGTTTACATCACTTTCAGTTTCTTACTTTCCTGCTTTTGTAAGATGTCTACAATGAGAGTCATGATGCATCAAGACTAATCGTTTGTGATCTCATGAATGAGCTATCCATCCGATCGTACGTAGTACTATATGTGTTGTTTTTTGTGTGCGTTGTTGGGTTATGTGTTGTTAATTTTGTACTCTTAATCCCTTTTGTTTCATTGAGTTTATTATTAGAATTTTAGGTGTTCCAAAAGTGTACGTACTATCAAAACTAGTTATAATTATTAGAATTAATTAGCTATATTTAATTATGCGATGTTAAATGCATTCCTAAATACTAAAATAAATAACCTCAGACTTGGGAATCGGCTTGTCTTGGCTACACCTGGGTGTAGCCAAAGATGGCTACATCCCAGGCGCCCTCGTACTTCTTTTTTTTTTTTTAAGCGCCTTTGCGTTGTGAATTTTTTTTAAATATCTTTTTTTTTTCTTTTTTATCACAAACACTTTAAATAGTTGTAAATTTTAATATATAAGTTCAAAATGAAAAAAAAAATTATGTCATTGTTCATCTAAATTCAAGCTCTTCAAAATAAGACCAGTCATGGATATATTTAACAATTTTTTAAAAAAATTATTTTTACATGTATGGAGCACATAATGTAAAAGAAAACTTGTACAGATAGTCATACAAACCTGTACAAATATTCACTAAAACATGTACATCCTCACGTAAAAACATGTACATCCCGCATTAAAAACATATAGATAGTCATATAAACCTGTACAGCTAATTAAATATGTACATCCTTAAATTAAAACATGTACATATAAAGAAGAACACTTGTACAGATGGTCATACAAACATGTACAGATGTTCATTAAAACATATACATTCTCATAATTGAACATGTACATTCTCACATTTGAACATGTACATCGTCACATTAAAACATGTACATTCTCACATTAAACATGTACATTATCACATTAGAGTATAGAACGGTTTCCAAATAGATTACCCTACCCCAAAACACCCCAAAACCCACCATAAGATAGCTAAAAATGTCGAAGAAATTTTAGGGTTTGTAGTGGCGGGTTTAGGGTCTAACGACCCTAAACCCGCTACCACAAACCCTAAAACCTGTCGAGTTAGTTGCTACAATATAAAGTACAAACAAATTCCAAATAGATTACCCTACCCCAAAACCCACCCTAGGATAGCTAAAAAACGTCGAAGACATTATTTGGGTTTGTGGTAGCGGTTTAGGACCTGTCGAGTTAGTTGCTACAATATAAAGTACGAAACAATTCCAAATAGATTACCCTACCCCCAAAACCCCCCAAAAACCCACCCTAGGATAGCTAAAAAACGTCGAAGACATTTTTAGGGTTTGCAGTGGCGGGTTTAGGGTCTAACGACCCTAAACCCGCTACCACACCCTAAAAACCTGTCGAGTTATTGCGATGAAGTACAAGTTTTTACGTGTGGATGTACATGTTTTAATGAACATTTGTACAGGTTGTATGACCATCTGTACAGTTTTTTTTTACGTTTTGTGCACTATATATGTAAAAATAATTTTTTTAAAAGTTGTCAAAACATATCCATGACTGGTCTTGTTTTGAAGAGCTCGAATTTAGATGAACAATGATATGATTTTTTTTCATTTTGGACTTATAAGTTACTTATATATTAAAATTTACAATAAGTTAAAGTTTTTATAATAAAAAACAAAATAATTAAAATCTGTTTCTTTAAAAATGAAAAATGAAAAAAAAAAACACAAAACGTTACTTACCTCTCGCGCGCGCTCTCTCTCCCCCCTGCTATCTCTCATCTCTTTTATTTGTATTTGACTAAATTACCTCTATATGTAGCCATTCTAGATACATCTACTTGTAGGCAAGAATTTGCCATATTTATATGTGCTATGCTTTGGAAGACATCACATCTGTGTTGCACAAATGACATATCAACCATAAGATAATTCGCTATCTTACTTTGTCTGTATATCACATCAAATCAGTATTTGTCTTTTGTTTCTGTTCACTAATTAAAGGGGGGGAATATATAGTTCTCGTACCGTGAAAAAGATCTATGGAGTATGTTGGTCTGGTGGGTAGGGTGGATGGCAATAAAAAGCAGTTGCCTTTTTATTCAACTGCACTCTTTCTATCACGTACGGGATTAGATTTTTTAGGACTTTAGATGTCCTACTTGCCTATTCTTATGTTATGGGTTTCTTTTTCTTTCTTGTAAATCATTAATTATATAAAGATGGAAGGATTAGCTGAGCACGTGAATAACTCGGACCTACCCACCGTACTGGATTGCCATTCCTAATTGATTGATTGAAGCAACAAAAAAAAAAGATGAGGAATAAGATATCACAACATAAAGAGCATTCGCGAACGAGGATGAGCAACTATCGAAGCGATTTTTCATACGCATTATGCAGAGAATTAAAAATGGTATTAAAAATGGTACATAGAAGTAATCCAATTTATATATCATTGCCCACTCTTAGATATTTGGATTTAAAAGAATAACATTTCATATATTGTAATGGTAAAAAAGAGAGGGAACCCACCACGTTAATAGAAAAAAATGAATAAGGTCTTACAACAGTGTTGGCATGCAATAGATGTGGTAAAACTAGGAGGTGTCGTGGATGTTAGCAACTGCATTTGCACAATGTTGTCCTTCTGACAAAAAGGTTATGTGTATGTTTTTTTAATTATTAAAATGAAACGACATCAGGCTGAATCTCAGTGGATAGTGGGTTATTTGTATGCTTTTTGTGATAGTTGTTGAAATAATGAGTGTTGAAGTGTAATATGCGGGCTAGAGTGTAATCTGCGGATTGATTACAAAGTGATGTTGAAATTGACGCCTCAAGTCCTGAAGCAGATCAAGCATCCCAGACACAGGGGTTTGGTCCACGCTTTGATGGATCATAATCGAGGTGATCCGCTGAGTGGTAACTCTACCTATCGGTTGGAACTCTCTGAAAAACTGAAGGCTCACCCTACTTTCCTTGTGAGTTACCTGAAGCCATTTGTTGAGGATGTGATAAGGTTCATATGGCAAGAGCTAGAGCCCTGTCTGCCATGATGATGGAATACATGAATGACGTTGATGAAATCCTTGATCATCGAATGCAGGATAAAGATCGAATTGTTCGACGGAGTTTCCGGATCATTGGAATGGTGAAGCTAGGGAAGATGCACTTGGGAAAAGTAGAGAGACTTGTGGTAATGTCAGGATAAGATAAAATGTATCTAGAAGTTTTGCCAGGGACTGCAAAGGAATATGTGGGGGTGGTTTGTCATGTCCCATTTTGTAATGTAGCTTAAGGCGGGGGTCATTTTAGAGCTGATCAACACTGACCCGGCCGACGGCCCAACCTGGCCCGCCCAGAAATAAAGCTCAAAAACCTGGCCAAAAAAAACTTGGGCGAGTTTGGACAACAAATCAAGCCCGAATGAAAAACTGGGCCGGGCGGGCTTCCGGTTCAAAAGTTCGGCAAAATTTTAGGCCCGCAACTAAGCCCGGTCCGGTTTATTATTATTATTATATATATATATATATAACTAATATAATACTCCCCTTGTTTTCAGTATATAATTTGTTTGATTCTTTCACTAGTTCAAATAGAAGATGTATAGCCTTTTTTGTGATCTGCTTTCCAATTCTACCTTCCCATCTTTATTTTACAACTCTAATTTTCAAATTATTTCAATTCTTAATGCAAAAAATAAGGGTAAAATAGTCTAAATTTTTCCTCTTTAATTCTAATGCCTAGAGTTAGAAAATAAAGTACTGAAAAGGGAGGAAGTATATGTTTAAATTAATTTTATATAATACCTTGTATTATTTATTTAAATTATATATAATATCTATTAATATTACATACACATATATTCATATTATATTTAATATATATATAGTCTATATATTTTTTCAAAAAACTAACAATATTAAAAAAAATTATAAAACTAGGCGGGCGAGCCGGGCAATGGCAAAGATTAAAATAAGTCCGAGTCTAGCCCAGCCCGGCCCGAAAAATTTTAAAAACGGGCTTGGACAAAAATATAGGCCCGTTCGGGCCTAGAATTCAATGTTGGCCCGGCCCGAACCGACCCGCCCGCCCGCCATTTGATCAGCTCTAGATCATTTGTACTGAATGTAATGATACCGAATGTAATCAAGTTACTTAATGAATAAAAGAAGTAGCCACATTCTATTCAGTTGTCCTTATATTGCAATCACTTCAATCACCCATGTATTACGCCTTTGAGTTCTCTTGCAGGTATACTGAGGACAAGAGGCCCTTGTTGAACAAAGCATTTCAACAAGGTTATAGACCCGGTTGTAAGGCCAGGGGCTAGTGGTACTTGTCAATAGTCTGTGGCATTAACAAACAAAGATAGCAATCACGATGTGGGGCCGATGGGATTCTTGGCACCTTGTTGGCACCTAGTCCTTATACGTAAGGTGTGATGGGTGACGCATCTGCGAAGCCCGATAAGGGTTAAGACAGGGATGGTTTGGATAAGGGAGGAGGCGAGTATTCAACGTTGCCCACTTTGAACCCTTTGGGCCGACGGTCCGGGGTTCCCCTTAGAGACAAGCCTTGGGTCAACTCGCTCCTTTGGAGTTTGAGTTACCTTGGACCTAGTTGGAGGTTGGGTCCTATGATTGGCTAGCTTTTCGGGTGTCGATGCCTCTGAACTTGGGCCGGGTCCTAGGGACGGTGCTGATTAAACAATCAGGACCCAGCCCCACCAGTCCTGAAACCTAGTGTCGGGATAAGTGAGTCGGCGTTGAGAGCTCATCATTGGGTGGATAAAGTCCAGTCCTAGTCCCTATCAAGCTATGGTTGTGGTTGTCTTATGACTAGGCCCTTGCCTTTGCCCTGCCCGGGACAAACATGCATTAGGCTGGTCGGCCTTGTGCTCGATACCGGTGATGCTAACCTTGTCAACTTGCATGCTTGTTTGCTTGTATTCTTGTGAATGCTTGTCTGTGTACTTGCGTGCTTGTATGATTAGTGGAATGCTTGTCTTGTGATGTCCTGTCGCAAGAAAAAGTTTCAGTCTAGAGGTTGCACATTACAATTATTAGGTTAAGAAAAATAAAATTTGTAAAAATATTTTCATAAAAGTTCGGTTATTACAGATAACCGAAGTTTGAATTTCAATAACCCTAAACCGAACCATACTTTATTATGGATACCGTTTTAACCAAAATAACTGAACTTTTGTAAAATGGTTAAAAAATACGGTGATCAAACCTCAAAAAACAACGGTTATTTCAGATAACCGAAATAACCGTCCCGTTTGCTCACAAATGTTGTCCTTCTGAAAAAGGTTGTGTAAGCTTTTGTGATAGTCGTTGAAATGATGAGTGTTGAAGGGTAATATGCGGGCTAGAGTGTAATCTGTAGGTTGATTTCAGGTTATCTCTTTGTAGTATATGATGATTAGTGGTTGAGTGTTATAATTAACAAAATTAAGTAAACATAAGGGTTTAGGGTTTACGTGGTTTGATCTTGAATGATCTAGTCCATGGGGGTTTGATAGAATTTCTTAGTAGAATTGGAAGAGTACAAGTGAGAAGAGAGATTGTAGATCTTAATATTTCTAATAAACGAGGCACATTTATTGCTAATTATAGAGAAGAAGACAGGTTGGCCGTCTTACCTTTACAGCTTGTTGTCTATCTTCAGGATGGGTTGGTGATATAGTTCGCCTTCACATAGGATAGGGATGATTTCATCTGGAATGGCCTCTGTCAGGGAGGAAGCTTCCTCACCTTGCTTGGTTGCCCCTTGATCATGGAAATGATACACGTAATATCGGGGTATTATGGATGTGTCAAGGAGGTGTGCGAGTTGGTAACCATGGGTGTATGAGTTGGTAATGATGGGATTGATAGGAAAAGATGTTAGAGTCACACATACTAAATCATGTGTGCCCCTATGTGGTGTAAGAACTTAGCCGGGGTTTCAGCTAGTGAAACCTGGTTATCTCTGACCGGCCATCTATTGTTGCCTGAGGACTTGACTTTCTTTCTCGGTTGACTATGGCCGGCTTTGAGGCGTGGTAAAGCCGGCTTTCTAAACTTGATGTTTGATGGCATGGGCGGGGTTCTTATGTCCTGGTTGTTGGTTCCTCGACTGAGTACATGATATTATAGAGGAGGAAGCATAATTAATTATTCGAATGATATGGTTAGGGTGGAATTGATTACACTGTACCAACACTAATTCCCCAAGTCTCGCTTTTGGAATTTGCGTAGGAAGCGGGACTTAAGTTGTCCGAGCTTTTTGTTTTGTAAAAAGAAAATTGAAGCGAATGAAGGGTTGAGAGATTTTACCGTAGTCCCCTAAGTTCGACTTTCAGCAGTTTTGGGTGGGAATTTGAACTTTTGAACATTTGAAATGAGAGTCAAGATGGAGGGGTGTCACGTGGCACGGTGTCAGTTCACCTTCGAAATTGAAGCATCAAGCAATGGGACCGGTGTGACGCGTAGCTTTGGTCAGTAACTGACCGCGCATTGCCGATGTGATCAAAACCCTACTTTCAGCAGTGACTGTTGTGTGGTTTGTGACACATGACCCGATTTGATTGAGGCGCTGAAGGGACGGATGGGACGGTTGCAGAGGTGAGGTAGGTGACCGTTGAGCTTACTTGCATATAAATGATTACGAGTTGGAGAGAGGTTTTAACATCTTCACCTTTCGCCTTTGTGAATTATTCTTTTCTCTCTATTTTCCCCTTCTTATGTCATTTTAATAATGTCTTCTTTTATTGTTGTTCGTGAGATTGATGTTGTTGCGGATTTAAGGGAGCCGATTCGTGGTGGAAGGAGGCCGCCTGACTTTGGGCTCTTCAATTGGTGGTTGGCGTCGTTGAGAATTGTGATGGTGGAGACGAAGGGAGATTGATTATGAAAAAGGTGAGTTAAGAGGGGGTCCTTGCTGGTGTGAAGAGGGATTCGATTATGAGATATCACATCCTTTGTTCAAACTGGCATTGGAGTTTTCGGGCCACTAGAGTGGCACCTTGCCCTTGATCCTATGTTGTGGGATCAACCGGTCCGGGTAACACCAATGATTCTGCAACGCAACCAAGTTTAGGATGGAGGTGGAGTTCACCTAGCTCATCACCCAAGGGCGGGTTAGTGTCAATTGACATAGGCTAACACATCAGCTTGAGGCTCCTTAGGTGTCGGTGGTGGCAGCGGTTGGGGAGCGGCGAGGTGACGTCATCTATAAGCAATCACTTAGTGTGAACATCCTTCATCATGAACAAATGCAGTCTGAGTCGTTCTCCGAAGTCTAGGACCTGGGCTCTAGTCATGGTAGCTAGAGCGGTAAGAGGCGCTTTCTGATTGAACTGTCTGCCTGGCAGTGGAAGCCAGCATAGATAGTACGTAGAGCTTTTTTTTCTGTAAGCACTTATAGTTTCAGTCTTTGCTTATTTGTAGGCCAATCGGATTGTACGGTTGTCAACATTTATGATTAATAAATAGCAATTGTTACCTTCTCACGATTTATTCTACATGCTTGTACTCGTGTTGAGTAAATTTTTTTGTGCGGGGAAGGAGAGCTAATTCTTTTCGGCCTGGTTTTGGTTATTCTTGTTGAGGTATGTGAGCCGATGTTGTGCGGGGAAAGAAATCTGGTTTTTGTCATCCCAGCTTTGGTTTGTTGTTCTCTAGATGCGTGTGGCTCTGCTTGGGGACTTGTGTTTTTTAGGGGAAAACACTCCTCTACTTCGCGTACTTGGCAAGAGTGTTGATCCCTTTAGGAAGAGTGGCTTGCTGGCCAGCCAGATAGCGTAGATGCTTTGTTTGAGGACTGGGTTTTTAAGGATGGCACTCTTTGCTCCGCTAATCGGCAAGAGTACTGATCCTTTTAGAAGGTGTGGCTCCCCGACCAGCCTAATAGCGCAGATGCTTTGTCCGGGGACTTGTTTGTAGGGAAACAATCCAGGGTCATGTTGTGGGCCTCCCTTTAAGGTTATTTTTCTTTAGAAAGCATGGCTCCCTGACCAGCCGGATGATGTATTAGGTCTAATTCGGGGACTTTGAGCACGTGTTGAAAACTTGGTGTGTTCTAGTATGAGACCCGGCATCCCGCGGGTTCATGTCAGGGTTCCTAGGGGGAGGTCGAGTTAAGAGATCAACTTTTGAGACCGAGTTGAGAGATCAACTTTGAGACCGAGATGAGAGATCAACTTTGATACCAAGTTGAGAGATCAACTTTGAGACTGCGTTGAGAGATCAACTTTGAGACTACGTTAGAGATGATCCAACCATTGAAGTCAAGGAGTTACTATGAGCGGGACCGTTTTGTTCGGAGATGATGTACGGGCTGTCTCATGTGGGTTGTAGTTTGAAGGGGTTGTGAACCTTTCACGTGACTAAGCCCCCTTGTGCAAGCTCGCTAGGTTTAACCTTATTGTTGTAGTACCGGGTCACATGTTTGTTTTTGTGTTGTAGCTGTATGAGCACAATGTCTCGTGTTTCGTCTATGAGGTCAAATTCACCTGGATTCGGTCGTTGCTTTGTTCATCAAAGATTTTACCCATGTGTTGGTGACCATGACTTTGGCCAGAATGACAGCTTCGGTGACATACACCATCCTAAAGGAGTTTCCCTGTTGGCTTTCGTTTGGTGGTACGGTAAGACCAGAGCACCTGGGGTAAGTGTTCGGCCCCCACATGTCTTTGCTTCCTAAGAGCTGCTTCTTAAGTCTCGCATGAGCTGACCATTCATGTTCTCGTGTTGGCCATTTTCTTGTGAGTGTGCGATGAAGGCAAACCGTGGGTCAATGGTGTGACTTTTGTAAAAATCAATAAATAACTTAAGTGAAACTGTAGGCCGCCGTTGTCGGTGACATGATCCGGGGTACTCCGAATTAGCATAGTATGTTTTTTCTTATGAGTCTTTGATATATTTTTTGCCATCATAGGGGGTGGGTGGGCTCGATCCATTTGGTGAAGTATTCGATTGCAATGACTATAAACTGGAATCCTCCTCGGGAGACACACTTAGAAAAAAGATTTTAAATGACGGACTTTAAACACGGTTAACAATGAAACTGTCGTTTAAATTTTATAAACCACAGTTATTTAGAGACCCGTCATTTATTTGCACGGCTCACTATATATAAACGACGGTTTTATCAGAAACCGTCGTTTATAGTTCGACGCCTTAGAAGATAAATGACGGTTCTAGTTTCGACCGTCGTATATAGTGGTTATAAACCACGGTTAAAAAGGAACCGTCATTTATAGTTTTGCGCCAAACATTATAAACCACGGTTTCCGTATAACCGTGGTTTTTGTTTCGTCACATAGGTTTTAAAATGACGGTTTCCTTCAGAACCGTCGTTTAAAAGTTTTTTAATAAAACCCTGACGGCCTCATTTTTCTTCTTCTTCCTCCCGCGTTCTTCTTCCTCTGGCGATTCCGATTCCCGCCGTTCACCATCGAGCTTGCCCTGGCCTCTTCCTCCGCCGGTCGATGTCAATGTTGCTCTACCTAGCTCCTTCGCGCGTCGCCAAGCAGTGAAGCAAAGCGCTCCACCGCCCCAACCTCCCATCTCGTCTAAATCGCGTGCGCCTTCCACCGTCGCCTCCACCATCTCGGTCCACCACAGCGCCTCCACGAATGCCCCAATGTCAACCTCCAAATATCTTCGGTAATTAAACCCTAGTTTTAGCAATTTTTTATTAGTGTGGCTGATTATGCTTTTGAGGAGTGAATTACAAAATTTTGATCATACGTGATATATATATATGTCTGCCTTTGAAGTTTGATATCTGTGTGGATGTGTATATCTATGTATCTAATCATGAAGATATTAGAAGCTGCTAGTGCCAAGGAAATTGAAAGAGGATCTTTCATCCACTTGTATGTGTTTGACAAATATCTTTAGTTTCGTCAATTGTCAAAAGAAAAGGCACAACAAATCATGAACAAACAAGAGTACTATATAACAAACAAATAAATGATCGGAAGGTTGGAAGAATTACAGCTGTAAAATGTGACAAACTATAGTAATGAGTAGCACAAGTCTAATCCCCAAAGATAAAACAGGTGGTGTGGTGCCTATATTTGTATATGAGAATCAGCTAGACTTATGGAACAGATAAGGCTAGAATAACTTCCAGAAAACTTTCTGACATTTTTTTTCTTTTCTGTATTACTTTAGAAGCTAATGTATGTCACAATTGAACCCATTGTATATATTAATCTCAAAAAACAAAAAAATCTGACTGGCTAGAAGAAGGTTAACTTGAATCTTGGTTCTGAGCCTCAGTCCATGAGAGCACTCTGGGTTGTATGAATTGCACTGGCCACATTTGAAATACCCCTAACCTTTAAAATATAATTAAATGACCTATTAATGATCTAAGATGATTATTAAACATCTAATATTATTGGGGAACAATCTAAAAGATCTCAACAAGGCAAAACACGCCTTAAGATCGGTAAAGCCGAAAATGTGCCTTAAGACACCATAAAGATTGTGTGACCTCAAATAGGATCCAAAGTGGATTCCTAAGTATTATAATGAATTAAGGAACACAACAAAACCGTTCTCAAGGAGAACTAAGCTCAGGAACACCCTGTGACACAAAAATGTGCACTAAAACACCTTAAAGCACGTTTTTGTGAGATTGCCTTTTAAATTGATTTTTTATGGGCTTAAAAATTATAATTACCTTTAAATATGATATTTTATCATATTATATCATATTAGGAATTTAATTCCAGAAATTTACGAATTTTTACAAATTTAATATTAAAATATTAATAAAACCCTAAAGTGGGGCCCGTTCGAGTCAATATTGACCAAGTATGGTCAATGGTCAATTAATTGACCCAATTGACCAAGGATTTCGACAGGCAAGGAGGAGAGGAGTCAGCATAATCATTGTTAGACAAATTAGCTACCTAATACCAAATTTGCAATAGTAAAAGTTACTTTTATTACTTTTCCAATTCAATTAAGCCTTTCCAATCATTCTTCTTCACTCACCTTGCTTCCCAGCCGATTCCAGCAGCCCCTCACCTCTCTTTGCTTCTCCATTTTCGTGGTTACACAGCCAAACTCAGAGGAGAACAGCAATCACCATTGGTAAGCTTATTAAGCTCTTAAATGTTCATTTTCTTCACAATTTCTTCCTCTTTCCATGGAGCAAAGCATCAACCACTTCCATCAATGTTCTTAGGTTGTTATGGAGGTTAAATGGAGGGTGTATCTCGGCATTAACAAGGGAAGAAGGTGGAGAAAGCTAATCTTGTTCTTAAGGTATAAAAATGTGCTCTAAGCACATATCTTTTGATTCCCTTCAAATTCGGCTGTGAAACTTTGTTTAAAGCTTATAATCTTCATCTTAACATACTTATCCAGTTGGTACATCAATAGCTTCGAAGTATAACCAGATCCAAGCCAAAAACACCATTTTAGGCATTTTAAACAAGGTAAAGATTAGCTATCTTCTAATCTGAGTTATACCAGTTTAAAGCTTGGTTTTAGTAGCTCTTTTAACACTCTTTGCCTACTGTAAATACAGGCCAAGATTAACCTTGTATACCTTGGTGTTCTAAGGTAAATTTTACCTTGAAAATTGACATTAAACACTTCTTATGGTTAGATCTTGCTTGGAGACTAATCATGCCTTAATTGCTGTTTGAAAACATGTAAACTAAGCTGTGGAAAATAGATCTCCATACAGCCGTGGCCAACAAGGCATATACAAGGATAAATCAAGGTATAAACACCTTAAACTTATGATTTTTATAAATTTTAAGCATATATATATATATATATGGCCGAGAGTGAAGTTACATATATAGGTCATATTGACCTAAAAATGGAAAAAAATGGCTAAGATAAATTAAGCTAGTCATTTAAGAGGTTTAATTAACATAATGGTCAAATTATGGCATTATGTGGAAAAATAATTAAACTAAGGTGAGGCCGAATATATATGCTATATTTGAGACATTTATTGTGTAATTTATTTTGCAAGTTCAAGGTTGTAATAAGGCCATGTCATTAGGCCATTTTAATTTAAGTTTATAAGCTTATTTAGTTTTATTTATGCTTATAATTAAAATTGGGGCCAATTCATAATTACTAGGAATTTAGAAGGCCGTGGGCTTAATTTAGAGCAATTTAGGGTTTTTAAATGAATTTAATAAAAAATATAACATTTTATAAAGTTTTGGGGTCAAAATTGTAAAAATAGAAAAGTATAGGTTATATTAGTAATTACCGAAAAATTGGTTCCCATTTGGTATTAGGAGTCAAGTTGACTATATAGGAGACTTTGACCAAGTTTAGAAAACTTAAGAAATTAAAATACTACCTTATAATAAGATACTTATTAAATTGTAAAAGATTTATAAGACTTGGGGTAGTAATGTAATTACCGAGACTTAAGGGTACTAAATGGAATTTAGTAAAGTCCTTAAGTTATTAGAAATTTTAGAAGTTTATTTGGTTAAATTTGGAGTTCATATGAATTATATAAGTATAATATATGGTATTTTATAACATTGTTACAAATGGGTATAAATGTATAGAAACCGAGATTTAGAGGAAAAATAAGGTTAAGAATAATGTTTATAACCTTTGGTATAGTTTGGTAAATTTGGAGTTATATATAAGGTTTTATTAAGAAATGTGTATAATATATAGTTTTAATGGAATTAGAAAACTATGTATTAGAAATTGAGAGTGAATTGTGGTTTTATAGAAGTTTAGTGGTTATAAGTAAAAGCCGAAAATATTAAGGGCCACTTGGTATTTTATAAACAAAATATGACTATAGGTTATAATTGTTTTAAATGACTTAAATGTCATAAGATATGTTATGTAACAATAATGTAACATTATATTAATTAAGTGGTGGATTTTGTAAATATTTAAGAACATAGGTGCTGTTCGGAAATATTAACATTTTTAAATGGAATTTGTAATATGGTTTTTAATGTTATAAGAGTTATAACATTTATAATATAAGAGATATTCATTAAAAGAATGGATATAGATTATAAGACTTACCATATAATAAATAAGTTCCATAACACACATATATAATAAATATATGTAATGGTGTTGAAAATGTGATTTGGTTCAATAATTATAAATTATCGTAATTAAAATGATAATAGATAAGGAGAAAAGAATTATAAACATTAGATATCGAAATTCTGATGTTAGAAGTATGCATGGAATAATAATTTTAAATAGTCAAAAGTATAGTTACAAATGAATTATACCACATTGAATAAAAAAAAGAGAGAAAGAAAAGAAAAGAGACAAACCTTAGAAAAATAAATACTAAGGTGAGATGTATAGTGCATGACAAAGAACCATACATGCAATAAAGAAACAAACTATACGATCTACAAATATACATTAGTTTACATGCGATAACAAAGTCCAACAATAAGTCTATTAATATACAAGATAAGACTACGCATGTAATGTAACACTTTTCCAATCTCGAGTTAAGCCAAAAACCCGACAAACGTTGACAGTTAATGACGGGGGATTAACCGGGAGGTATTAGTGACGGTACGGAGTACCGTAGAGTTATGATTGTTATACGGGATGCTAATCAGTAGCGTTATGTATTGTCTAGACTGTTAGAGACGACACACGGAGCATAGGATCTTGCTGATTCATACTCCACCGTAATACAATCGGGTGAACGGTATGTTATTTATGTGGCTTGATTGTCTCTGAGGATTTCCTCAGTTCAGACATTGTGTGAAAATCTGTGTTAAGATTGAATGTCTGCTTGTGTGAATTAATATGCCTGAGTTGTATATTAATGCTGCTTATAATTATTACTGTTGCACGATAACAGTACTGTTCGTATATATGAACATATTATAAAACGGACTAGCGGCAATGATGCTATCTTATATGTGTAATATAAGGAACGTAAGAAAAACGTTGTAGCATTAAGACAATAAGATACACATATTATATGAGACTTATATACGGAGCATTGGCCTCTTTAACGCCGCTCTCGTATCTACACTGGATCCTGAGTCGACATACTCAGGATTGGACTAACGACCTTAGTCTGTTGTGTTAGGAAAAATAATAACGCGATGCGATGGTATAGATAAGTTATCAAGAGGATGTGGCTCTTGCTGTGAAATGTGATCCATTAACGATACTAGGATACCGTGTGGTAACCGTAAGTATCAGGATAAATTTCCAACGAACTACAGATTGTTCGTAGGACGGAGACTCTACCGCTGGAGTGGCTACTGCCGTGGGTGACCGCCAAAGAGATGGGTAACTTAGAGACACGTCGTTCTAATGAGACGTTGTCATTAGACATGACTGAACAATTACGAACGATTATATTAACTCGTACATTAGGCGAACATTATTTGGGCGTGCATGCCAAAGACGAGAGTTCATACTCGTTTATAATTCTCGTTGTTTCGCCTTGTTGTTCATTGGTTATGCTGTGTGGTTATGTGTGGTATGTTGGTGGTGTTGATTGAATAAGTCGTTGTACTCATAAGTGTGTTGTGAATTGGATTAATTAAATAAACTGTACTTATATCTGTGTTGTGAACTGGATGAGTCGAGTCACTGTGCTCGTGTGTGGATTTTGTGGACTATTCGTCGAACGAGTCGACGTACTCAACTATGAACTTTCAGGTGTTGTTGGAGTGGAATCTCTGTATTCATATAAGCGCGGTAACGCTCTCAGTGATTTATTACGATGCGATGTGTGAAGCCGGGGGCTTGCTTGTTGTTTGAGTTACTGCAATATATATTGTTGCTTTACAGTTTTAACATTAAACTATTTACATGAAAATGAAATGCATGCTCTCGACCAAATAACTGAATGGTCCGAGGGTGCACGACAGTCAGGTATAACATACTCAGCAGGGGCTGATTCCATACCACAAACTACCATTTTTGCAGGTATGCATCTTCCGGTGTCGGCAAAGAGAGTGACGCGCTGGGTAGTTTGGTTACAGTTATTTGAACATGCACTGTTGCACTTTGATACGAACCTAGAAACATGTATAGGTTTTGGATACTTAGAAAGCTCACTGAGAATGTATTATATTTTGGTTTGGGAAGTTTAGATCTATCTCTTGTTGTCACTGCGAGAAATTGTTTCGTATTTAAGAGTATATCAGGAAGCACGTTATTACTCGTATGGGCGAGTGAGAACGGTGACACCAGTAGTCCAATTGTTGAAATTACCGCTGCGATTATATTGTTAAGTAAGATGATTAGGAGCCGATTAGAGTAGGGGTGTTACAAAAGTGGTATCAGAGCGGAGTACCGCTCTGATGACAAGAGATAGTAGGATTTATACAGTGAGCATAGGTTTTGGGAATACGGGAAAACGTTGTGAGGATACGTGACCTTGCGGGGTTGATGCAATGATTAAGACTTGCACACCATAGCCGTAGAGGCACTCCAATATTAAAAGACCGAGACTGCGGTATTAGACCGAGTAAAGGTCTAACCCGTCCTCTTGACATATGTCAGGAAGAGGTCAGGGCAATAGTACTAAAGAAGAACACGGAGCAGCGGAAGGTGGTGATGGTCCAGCAACCCAAGTAATACAAAGACGGTATGAACTGATCGCACTCGATGGGAGAATGTCCCGGGAAATTGCAATGGTACCCCACCCGCCGCAGCCCGTACCTAAAGTACTAGCTAGTGAGACAATGAAATGAGAAACACCACGGAGATAACTCTCCTAATCGGGAAGACCCGATGTGGATGCTATGAGGATTATGTTAGATATAGAAGATAAAACTTTAAGTTGTGATGAGTTGTTTAGGACCGGGGGGGGTCCTGGTCGCGACATAATGTCTACCATACGAGTACCAGATGAATACTAAACCAAGGTTGAGGAGATAATTCCCGTAGGACTAAAGGGGCTAGCTTACTATAAGCAGCAAGCAACCCTGTCTTACATCCAAGAAAGCACTGATTTGTGCGCTTGGGGAAAAGAGATAGAAATAATGAGTAATAAAAAGATTTACGAGCTATGTAACAGACAGAATGGACGACCTTTTAGAAGTCTCACCCGAAGCGAGTAACTATATCCGTGCAATACTGAAGGTTCATAATGGCCTGACGTGCATAGAGAGAGATCCTGAGAACTGAAGGAACGAGAACTCGCTAAGTTGCTATCATGCAACGCCTCGACAGGGGAGTAAGACCCTACTACCACGATAAGTTTGTGGAGACGGGTGCAGGAGTGAGACTGTATTAAAAAAAAAAAGAACTTCTTTGAAAGGAACAAAAAAAAAACCAGTTAGGGAATAGCACTGCACTGTCACACCATACAGGTGGCTCAGTCTACATGACGCACTTGCCACTGCAAGTGCCACATTAACCAAAATATTAAATTTCAACCTGCCTTGCGCACTTGCTACTGCAAGTGCAGCGACGATAATATCCCTAACGGACGAAATAGTCCAGGCGGTTACCAATAAACACTAAACTTTGTGTGAGTCCGTATACAATAAAGCAGGACATAGCCTTCTTAATGACAGGGGTACGAAACTCTTGGGTTTGAGGTCGATAAAACCTCGGGAAGACCTAGCCGGTCTAACCACTAAACCTGAAAAGAATATACCATTTAGTTGAATATAGAAAGGGGAGTAAACGAGAATAACGGTGATTAGTGCCTATAAGCCTAAACCCAGAGCCGGTATGTACATTAAAACGTCAATCAATACCGGTGGAGAGTGTCAAGTCCTCAGGACCAGCATAACCATTTAGGGAATGCACGACACTTGTGGTGAGGACCACTACCGTTGAACTTTGCCAGAGGGCAGGATGAGAGCTAAACAAGCCAAGACTTTAAATAAAACCTATCCAACAGAGTAGATGAGAATAATAGACAAGTACCATTATGACAACTATTCTGAAGTTGTAAGAAAGGATTAGGCAGGTGAAAATGTGCAATAAAGGGGCCGATGTTATGCCCGCACTACACACAGGGGTGTTGAAAATCCATTATACTGCTAGACTCCCGTACGGAGGGCAGTGGATATTGACTAAACAGAGAGATTACCTGAGAACGGAAAATACCGTTACCTCAAGAAGGATAGAGGGAATACAAGTGGAATAAGAGTAAGGATTACACAATGAGGAGCGATGATGTACGGAACCCACTAAGTTGTGGGTACCCAATTATAACATTAGGAGAAAATATACAACCAACTGAAATTAAATAAATAGCAAGACCAACAACCATTTGACTATTAGAATAAACATTGAGCCTGCATATGTATGACATAGGCCTACAGAGGGATACCCTTAGTACCACCAAGATAACCCAAAACTAGGAGAACAAAAGTGAACAATCACAAATACTGATTATAGTCAGGCTAGGTAGGGACTACCATGAGACAAGGGAACACAAAGGTGTCAATCTTTATCATGGAGTCCGGAATACACCAAAGGGGTGTAACCCAATAAATTGGGTAGAGTTTGAGAGCTTAAAACTCATACCTGAAGGCGTTAACAGCCTAGGAGTGAACAGGGGAAATAGTAAATGGTTACTGACCCCCACTCACAAATACCAGATGACGAGTATGTGGAAACCAGTAGTAGGGCGATAAGTCGCAAATACCTATCTTGGAGAAGGTAAGCAAAATATACATTACTAAAGGAACCCAGGGAACCCTCTAGGGCCATTATGACATTAAAGGTTAAGAATTGGCAGCATAGCTATTTCTACATAAATTACCGGGGCTAAGAGTATGATAACCACCAGGTACAAACACTACGAGTGCACTAAACGCGACATGGGACGACCACACTCCTAGGAGCTTGTGGGCCTGACAACTTATATTAAAATTGGTTGGGTAAGTAGTAATGTATCAGTAAGGTACCCCATGTATGTTAACGAGTAGTGTGAGTACCAGGGGGGTAGTCAACTCTGAGTCTAAGTCAGTGAATGGAACCCTGACTAGGTAAACCACGAATTGAGGAGAGATATCTCAGTCCAGCCAACAAGGTTGGAAAAGTCAAGAATAGCTTGATAGTAAAACGATATAAAATCACAATCCCATAATGAATAAGTTAGAACACAAGTTTTGGAGATTTAAGTAAACAAGAAAGCTGAGGCTTATTTTATGGTAAGGGCGAGGTGAACCACCGATGAGGAAAATAATTGGGATATTTTAGGTATTTATGTACAGCAACCTTTGTAAGAAAATAGATGCCACCCAGAAAAGGGGGCACATAAAGAGTTATATATTGCGCTAAGGGCGCTGCGATGATGTGTCGCATTAAACAATAATAACCACATGCTCAAGCTATAGAAACGTCAGTATGTTAGTACCAATCAGGGTTAAACAGAAAACGAATGCCAAGCTAAAACCCACAGTCGTATTGTATGTTTACGACATACGAAGAGCAAAAGCAAGCATTACTGGAGATACTCTAAACTGGAGACAAGATACTCCATGCAAACCGTAATAGCGGATAACCGTCTAATCGACTGGTACGTAGTGCAAATAAGCGACCACTATAATAATTATTAACCCAATTATATTAGTATGAGTCGGAACATGAAAGATCAGATAAACCAATGGATTCCCCTAATCGAATAGAGGAATGAACCATACGTGTGAGTACTAAAATACCAAACACACTAGAGATTCGAGTTCACACCAGCAAGAGAGGACCTATAAGGTACCTATGGAATGAACTCATTCCTGAGGGAAATAACTTTGAGCCATGAGGCGCCAGTTAGTTACGCATATCAGACTGTTTTGACATTTAAGGGAAATTACTACAAGCACTAGGTGCTAGAGCATAGCTCGACAACCCTTATACCGTAGGTTAGTTCGGTAGGGTGACATGAACCCTTGGGAATATACCACGAACAAGTATAGAATACAGAAAGAATAATAAAATAGATAATGAAATGGTAAGCGTGTGTGACAAACAATACCACGCAGTGAATAATTTACTCCATCCCATAATTATGGAAGGACCGTGTAGAAAACACTGTCACGTGGAGTTGAAACCGACATAAAGGGGTAAACTAACCATAAGGTAATTGGGCATACTGCTTGCGGAGCGAGTGGGCCCATATTGCATAGGTTGATGTACCTAGCAGGTTTGGGGAAAACAAAGGATGTGTTTACATCCCCCGATCAAACCATATATAAATATACATACACATAACTGAGATAGGCAGTATAGCCAGAGGGACTAAAGCCGACCTTAAAAGAAAGGGGGTGATGAAATATGTAGCACATTAGTGCACGAATAAGACCACTGGAATGGAACATCTTGAACTTATTACTACAAGATGGTATATTCGTAGATTACGTGGGCGTAATCATTTTAAGGGGGGTAGAGCGATTAAGCACGCTTAAAAATATACCGTACGTTGGAGTACGTAACGCATGGTACGCATGCTACGAACACTATTATTGTACGTAGAGTACAAGTGTTATGATTGTGTTATATTACATGAGGTAATATTGTGATGTATTATGTGTATGAACATAAATATGTTTTAGTTTGCATTAGTTATGGCAAATAGGAAAGGGAGTACAGATAGATTGTTCTGACCCTACTTCCAATTATTTACGCAACATTGCGAACAATAGTCACATAACGCCTAACTTGTTAGCTCTGATGTGAGAATTCAAGTAGGACTGTCTGTAGCTCTGATGAGAGATTTCGGATAGAAGGAGTAGAAAGCTCCGTACTATGTGATCTGTGACTCGGTATGAAACGATTGTTGAAAGGCGATGAGTGAAAGAGACCGATGTAGTGAAAGCGATGAGATAATATGCTGGAACTCGTGTATATGAGAAACGATTGTGAATAAACCTGATGTGAAATCGAATGATGATGGTGATATTAAGAACATTGATGAAGAGATAATATGAATAAATGGTAAACAATAAATCAAATGAATACAAACAATGAATTGAAATGAAACAATTGAATTGGTTGAACTTGACGTGGAAGAATCTCGATTGCCGATCAAGCGATACAAAAAAAGAGAAGAGATAGCTCAACACTGACGCTGACCACGTCGGGGTTGAATGATTCTCGAAACTTCCTACAAGTGGACACAGATATGAATGGAAATTGGAATTTAGGCGTCACTCGAAGAGCCGTGGACCGTGGAGTCCTTCGCCATTAGACCGGTGTGTCTGCGAGTGACATCACCCAGAGAGCCGTGGACCGCAGAGCCCTTTGTCATTAGACCGGCGTGTCTGTGGGTGACTAAGGAAATAAGGTGACTGCCCGAGGAGCCGTGGACCGCAGTGTCCTTCGTTATGATCAAACCGGTGTGTCCGCGGGTAGTAGACGTTGGTTGGGTTATTGGGGATCGTCAAGTCCTGGTCTTTAAGACTGCTTCCCTGTGAGTTGTCAACGTTAACTATATGTGCACACATACATGTGAATGATCTGTGAGTATCCTCGCGAGATACTAACATGTAGATAGGGATGCGTGGAGTATCCCTTGCAAACACCTTGAGTACTTTATGAGTTTTGCACCTTGTCTAGTGCTGTGTACCATGATTTTTGCACCTTGTCTAGTGCGGTGTACTATGAGTTTTGTACCTGGTTGAATATATATATAGTACCGCTGAGTACTTTTGTGGATGAATTTGATGTGCACCTGTGTTAGTGATGTGATATGATTGAGTTTATACCATGAGTTTAGCTATTTGATATATGCTGTATGTGGACTAGTCTGAACCTAGTGGGAGTTACTCCCTAGCAATGATTTTTTGGTTACTTAGTGGACTTGATTCCTTAGGTGAACTGTAGAGGATTAAGGACTCGGGACGAAGCCTTTTTAGGGGGGTAGACTGAAATACCCCTAACCTTTAAAATATAATTAAATGACCTATTAATGATCTAAGATGATTATTAAACACTAAATATTATTGGGGAACAATCTAAAAGATCTCAACAAGGCAAAACACGCCTTAAGATCGGTAAAGCCGAAAATGTGCCTTAAGACACCATAAAGATTGTGTGACCTCAAATAGGATCCAAAGTGATTCCTAAGTATTATAATGATTAAAGGACACAACAAAACCGTTCTCAAGGAGAACTAAGCTCAGAACACCCTGTGACACAAAAATGTGCACTAAAACACCTTAAAGCACGTTTTTTGTGAGATTGCCTTTTAAATTGATTTTTTAATGGGCTTAAAAATTATAATTACCTTTAAATATGATATTTATCATATTATATCATATTATAGAATTTAATTCCAGAAATTTACGAATTTTTACAAATTTAATATTAAAATATTAATAAAACCCTAAAGTGGGGCCCGTTCGAGTCAATATTGACCAAGTATGGTCAATGGTCAATTAATTGACCCCAATTGACCAAGGATTTCGACAGGCAAGGAGAGAGGAGTCAGCATAATCATTGTTAGACAATTAGCTACCTAATACCAAATTTGCAATAGTAAAAGTTACTTTTATTACTTTTCCAATTCAATTAAGCCTTTCCAATCATTCTTCTTCACTCACCTTGCTTCCCAGCCGATTCCAGCAGCCCCTCGCCTCTCTTTGCTTCTCCATTTTCGTGGTTACACAGCCAAACTCAGAGGAGAACAGCAATCACCATTGGTAAGCTTATTAAGCTCTTAAATGTTCATTTTCTTCACAATTTCTTCCTCTTTCCATGGAGCAAAGCATCAACCACTTCCATCAATGTTCTTAGGTTGTTATGGAGGTTAAATGGAGGTGTATCTCGGCATTAACAAGGGAAGAAGGTGGAGAAAGCTAATCTTGTTCTTAAGGTATAAAAATGTGCTCTAAGCACATATCTTTTGATTCCCTTCAAATTCGGCTGTGAAACTTTGTTTATAAGCTTATAATCTTCATCTTAACATACTTATCCAGTTGGTACATCAATAGCTTCGAAGTATAACCAGATCCAAGCCAAAAACACCATTTTAGGCATTTTAAACAAGGTAAAGATTAGCTATCTTCTAATCTGAGTTAACAGTTTTTAAAGCTTGGTTTTAGTAGCTCTTTTAACACTCTTTGCCTACTGTAAATACAGGCCAAGATTAACCTTGTATACCTTGGTGTTCTAAGGTAAATTTTACCTTGAAAATTGACATTAACACTTCTTATGGTAGATCTTGCTTGGAGACTAATCATGCCTTAATTGCTGTTTGAAAACATGTAAACTAAGCTGTGGAAAATAGATCTCCATACAGCCGTGCCAACAAGGCATATACAAGGATAAATCAAGGTATAAACACCTTAAACTTATGATTTTTATAAATTTTAAGCATATATATATATATATGGCCGAGAGTGAAGTTACATATATAGGTCATATTGACCTAAAAATGGAAAAAAATGGCTAAGATAAATTAAGCTAGTCATTTAAGAGGTTTAATTAACATAATGGTCAAATTATGGCATTATGTGGAAAAATAATTAAACTAAGGTGAGGCCGAATATATATGCTATATTTTGAGACATTTATTGTGTAATTTATTTTGCAAGTTCAAGGTTGTAATAAGGCCATGTCATTATGCCATTTTAATTTAAGTTTATAAGCTTATTTAGTTTTATTTATGCTTATAATTAAAATTGGGGCCAATTCATAATTACTAGGAATTTAGAAGGCCATGGGCTTAATTTAGAGCAATTTAGGGTTTTAAATGAATTTAATAAAAAATATAACATTTTATAAAGTTTTGGGGTCAAAATTGTAAAATAGAAAAGTATAGGTTATTATTAGTAATTACCGAAAAATTGGTTCCCATTTGGTATTAGGAGTCAAAGTTGACTATATAGGAGACTTTGACCAGTTTAGAAAACTTAAGAAATTAAAATACTACCTTATAATAAGATACTTATTAAATTGTAAAAGATTTATAAGACTTGGGGTAGTAATGTAATTACCGAGACTTAAGGGTACTAAATGGAATTTAGTAAAGTCCTTAAGTTATTAGAAATTTTTAGAAGTTTATTGGTTAAATTTGAGGTCATATGAATTATATAAGTATAATATATGGTATTTTATAACATTGTTACAAATGGGTTATAAATGTATAGAAACCGAGATTTAGAGGAAAATAAGGTTAAGAAATAATGTTATAACCTTTTGGTATAGTTTGATAAATTTTGGAGTTATATATAAGGTTTTATTAAGAATGTGTAATATATAGTTTTAATGGAATTAGAAAACTATGTATTAGAAATTGAGAGTGAATTGTGGTTTTATAGAAGTTTAGTGTTATAAGTAAAAGTCGAAAATATTAAGGGCCACTTGGTATTTTATAAACAAAATATGACTATAGGTTATAATTGTTTTAAATGACTTAAATGTCATAAGATATGTTATGTAACAATAATGTAACATTATATTAATTAAGTGGTGGATTTTGTAATATTTAAGAACATAGGTGCTGTTCGGAAATATTAACATTTTTAAATGGAATTTGTAATATGGTTTTTAATGTTATAAGAGTTATAACATTTATAATATAAGAGATATTCATTAAAAAGAATGGATATAGATTATAAGACTTACCATATAATAAATAAGTTCCATAACACACATATATAAATAAATATATGTAATGGTGTTGAAATGTGATTTGGTTCAATAATTATAAATTATCGTAATTAAAATGATAATAGATACGGAGAAAAGAATTATAAACATTAGATATCGAAATTCTGATGTTAGAAGTATGCATGGAATAATAAGGATTTTAAATAGTCAAAAGTATAGTTACAAATGAATTATACCACATTGAATAAAAAAAAAGAGAGAAAAGAAAAGAAAAGAGACAAACCTTAGAAAAATAAATACTAAGGTGAGATGTATAGTGCATGACAAAGAACCATACATGCAATAAAGAAACAAACTATACGATCTACAAATATACATTAGTTTACATGCGATAACAAAGTCCAACAATAAGTCTATTAATATACAAGATAAGACTACGCATGTAATGTAACACTTTTCCAATCTCGAGTTAAGCCAAAAACCCGACAAACGTTGACAGTTAATGACGGGGGATTAACCGGGAGGTATTAGTGACGGTACGGAGTACCGTAGAGTTATGATTGTTATACGGGATGCTAATCAGTAGCGTTATGTATTGTCTAGACTGTTAGAGACGACACACGGAGCATAGGATCTTGCTGATTCATACTCCACCGTAATACAATCCGGGTGAACGGTATGTTATTTATGTGGCTTGATTGTCTCTGAGGATTTCCTCAGTTCAGACATTGTGTGTGAAATCTGTGTTAAGATTGAATGTCTGCTTGTGTGAATTAATATGCCTGAGTTGTATATTAATGCTGCTTATAATTATTACTGTTGCACGATAACAGTACTGTTCGTATATATGAACATATTATAAAACGGACTAGCGGCAATGATGCTATCTTATATGTGTAATATAAGGAACGTAAGAAAAACGTTTAGCATTAAGACAATAAGATACACATATTATATGAGACTTATATACGGAGCATTGGCCTCTTTAACGCCGCTCTCGTATCTAACACTGATCCTGAGTCGACATACTCAGGATGGACTAACGACCTTAGTCTGTTGTGTTAGGAAAAATAATAACGCGATGTGATGGTATAGATAAGTTATCAAGAGGATGTGGCTCTTGCTGTGAAATGTGATCCATTAACGATACTAGGATACCGTGTGGTAACCGTAAGTATCAGGATAAATTTCCAACGAACTACAGATTGTTCGTAGGACGGAGACTCTACCGCTGGAGTGGCTACTGCCGTGGGTGACCCGCCAAAGAGATGGGTAACTAGAGACACGTCGTTCTAATGAGACGTTGTCATTAGACATGACTGAACATTACGAACGATTATATTAACTCGTACATTAGGCGAACATTATTTGGGCGTGCATGCCAAAGACGAGAGTTCATACTCGTTTATAATTCTCGTTGTTTCGCCTTGTTGTTCATTGGTTATGCTGTGTGGTTATGTGTGGTATGTTGGTGGTGTTGATTGAATAAGTCGTTGTACTCATAAGTGTGTTGTGAATTGGATTAATTAAATAAACTGTACTTATATCTGTGTTGTGAACTGGATGAGTCGAGTCACTGTGCTCGTGTGTGGATTTTGTGGACTATTCGTCGAACGAGTCGACGTACTCAACTATGAACTTTCAGGTGTTGTTGGAGTGGAATCTCTGTATTCATATAAGCGCGGTAACGCTCTCAGTGATTTATTACGATGCGATGTGTGAAGCTGGGGGCTTGCTTGTTGTTTGAGTTACTGCAATATATATTGTTGCTTTACAGTTTTAACATTAAACTATTTACATGAAAATGAAATGCATGCTCTCGACCAAATAACTGAATGGTCCGAGGGTGCACGACAGTCAGGTAATAACATACTCAGCAGGGGCTGATTCCATACCACAAACTACCATTTTTGCAGGTATGCATTTTCCGGTGTCGGCAAAGAGAGTGACGCGCTGGTAGTTTGGTTACAGTTATTTGAACATGCACTGTTGCACTTTGATACGAACCTAGAAACATGTATAGGTTTTGGATACTTAGAAAGCTCACTGAGAATGTATTATATTTTGGTTTGGGAAGTTTAGATCTATCTCTTGTTGTCACTGCGAGAAATTGTTTCGTATTTAAGAGTATATCAGGAAGCACGTTATTACTCGTATGGGCGAGTGAGAACGGTGACACCAGTAGTCCAATTGTTGAAATTACCGTGCTGCGATTATATTGTTAAGTAAGATGATTAGGAGCCGATTAGAGTAGGGGTGTTACAACATTTGTGTCCAAAAATGTGGAAAGATATTTTGCTTGTGCTACTGCAGTCATTGCACAGTACATTTACCTGGCAAATCAAGATTTGAGGATAAGAAAGTTGTAATAGTACTTTATACTCACAAGCAAAAAAAAAAAGAACACTGCTTCAGAATGAAGCCGATCTAAGGGTGGGCATCCCAAGAAAAGATGCGATTTCAGCATTCAAATCCATTGTCACTACCACATATCTAGTTATATCTTTCCACATAAGAAAGAACCAGTAACTCATGCTGGCCTTGCAATGAAGTAACTCATGCTGGCCTTGCAATAATAATGCTAATATCGTTTTAGTACAGTTAGTTAAATTAGACTTTGAAATGCACTAGTGTGGTAAGGACATTAAACTGAAGCAACCCAAACTCATAAGTTGAACAAGCAACGTACCTGCTTTGCACCTCTGTTAATTTTCTTCTTTGTGTATATGTGCCTCTGCAGTGCTGATATAAATCAGTGGAACATCTCATCTCTCACACCAGATTGAAGAGTGGGCTGCTAAATTCTAAATTGGTATTTGGTAATCTACTAGAATTATCTTCTCTCTGGTAATTATAACTTTGTTTTTTGATTTCTTTTGTGACTGTCGCAAGTTGAACAAGGAACTTACATGCTCTAAGGATATATAAGTGTTAAGTTTATAAGTTATCACTTACCAGAATTGAAACAAATGACAAAGCGATGAACGATGAATCTGTTCATTATTCTGGTTAAAGATATCACACTGCTACGGTAATACATAAACAAGTTTTGGGGAAAGGACCAAAATGTATTGTTATATAGTATATCTCTGTGTTCCATCCTAGCTGTTCTTATTTAGTTTGATTGCGAAGCCAATGTCTGAGCCTGATCATATATAGAAAGGCCATGCAATATAGATGGATTTTTGACTACTACTATATGATGTAAGTTTTATGTTGCATTAATAATATACTATTGTACTCTACTGCTTAAATGACATCAAATTGTCAATACTAGTAGCTAAGTAGTTGCAATCAGCTACAGACAGTTTTACTTAACAACCAGATTCATTGCATTTGTTTGGGAACTTTTGTTATTCTTTATTTAATTAATTAGTTTAAGTAACTTCATTGTTTAGAAAGTTACCGAGTTATTTTTTTTATTGGAAATTGCACATGCCATTTAGCTCGTTATCAATAAGATTGAAGGACACAATTATATGTTACTATTTTTCTTTTCTTTGGCGATTTGTAGGCTGCTTCAAAGGGAAATTGCATTGTTCTCCCGCTGCCTAAAGGTCGTCTTCATCCTCCACCATCACGGCCCATCCACCGCCGGAGTCTCATCGCCACTCCGGTAATTAATTTGTAAAACTTTAACATTTATTTCCAACCCAACTCCATTATTATTGTTTGTTAATTGGTTAGTGTCTTGATCCCCGCCCTTAATATATGACAAAGGTCTTATTTTTATCCTTAAGTGTCTGTGCGTTTTGCTGCTAATGATGCTTAAATGTCTGTGTGTTTTATATTGAGAATCACTTGAACCTTGATCTGATGCTGCTATTGTGTTTGTTTTTGCTAAAAAAAGTGTGGGGTATCTAAAAATACGCAATGGTCATGCCATATTTTTTCCAGAATTAAACCTTATTCTAATTTTATTGAATAGGTGTTACTACGGTTGATGAAAAATTCTTCTTCCATCCCATTTCCGAGTTGACCATCACTACTCACTAGGTTAGTATTTTAAGAATGATTCAAAAACATGGTTTGTTCAAAATTTATTCGTTTGTTCATTTGTTCAATTATTCATGTATTTTTAATTATAACCTATCATAATATCATTAGGTGTTACTACATCTCGTTTCTTCTTCCTCTACCTCCCGCTAGCTCACCATCAGTACTCATCAGGTTGGTATTTAAATATTTCAAATTTATTCTTGTTTTTCTATTAAACAATGGAAAATCAATTCAAACATAGAATTACTCACAGTTTTAATTTTTTTCATCTCTTGCACAATACCATTTTTATTTTTTTTATAACTTTTAAGTTGAACTTATCATTTCTTGATTGAAGTCGCAGTCTTCAATTTATGATGAGATCGGTTGTCGCCCTAACTGCTGCCACACACATTAACCTCTGCCACCGGCTTGCCTGATCTGAACTCACGGTAGTATTCTAACATAGTGCTAGCAGCAATTATTTTCCTTCTTCTGGTGAACTAAAACTTACTTATTTTAGATTCAATTGATTAATTATCTTGACGTAAACCAAAACATCCCAATTGATTATTTTTTAATATATCTAAAGCTACACTTTTCTGTAGTTGTTACCTCCTCATTGCGCTAACTATTTTCTTGAACCGGCGATTCCAGGTTGCTTCGAGCTCGACCAGAATCATACTGAAGACACGAGGGGAGCAAACAAATCGAACTGGTATAATACTCGAATTTAATTATGATTCTGGAAGTTCTATATTTTAGTGGCATGCTTATTAATTTGAGTGATCTACTACTCTAAACTGCTGCTGCTTGACATAAATATATGCATGCTTCCCATTCTGATGATGTCTATTGTGTGCGTTTTGCTGAGAATGTTGTTATTGTGTTTGGATTTGCATATATAAAAAATTGTGGAGTACCTAAAAATACGTATAGGTCATGCTAAATTTTTTCCAAAATTTAACTTTATTCTAATTTCATTGAATAGGTGTTATATACTATGCGCAAGAGCATTTGCCTACTTCTCCTTCTTCTATGTTGTCTACGCTAGCTGACCATCCAGTACTCATCAGATTGGTATTTAAAATGTTTCAATTTATTTTTGTTTTTCTATTAAACAATGGAAAATCAATTCAAACATAGAATTACCTGTCTGAGATTTACCTGATAGAGGTATGTCTTAGATAGTCCCTGTTGGGACTGTCCAATGACCTTTGATCTCACCATCTAGGATGTGAATGAGTTAATAATATACAGTAGTTCAGTGATAAATTCGGCAGCATTACCCCAGTGTTCTTCTAGTGTACATATATATATGTGAATTGAAACGATTCATATATATATATATATCTACACTAGGAGAACTGTAGGGTAATGCTGCCGAAATTTTCACTGAACTACTGTATATTATTAACTTGTTCCTAGGTGAGATCGAAGGAGATTGGATAGGTTTAGGTTGTTAAATATGTAAATAAAAAAAGAGGAGATCAATGGAATGAGTTCACGACATCTGGTGTGTGTTGAAAAAGGAGATGAAGCGCTCAGTGATGTACAGTGACAGATTGGACATCAAGTACCTAGAAGGGGTCAATAAATTTTGCAAAGTCCTTGTTGACAATCTTAAACCAAGGGATAAGGGATATATTCAATGTCCTTGTGTCGATTGCAAGAACGACTTTAAATACCGAGGTGTGGACAAGATTAAGGATCATCTGATTCGTAGAGGGTTTACAAAAGATTATGAAGCCATAACAATACTGCATGGTCAACATTCAGTACAAGTGTTTGAATGTGCTGATAACATCGTTGCAGAACAATCAGAAATGGATGCTTCACACGATTTTGGGGATACTCAAGATGATTCACTAGTTAGTGATTCAGATGATCAGGAGGACCTTAATGCAATGATGGAAGATGTTGAACAACATTTTTCCAACAAAACCAAAACATTCGAAAATCTGATGCAAGCATCAAAGGAACCGTTGTACAGTGGATGTGATACGCAAATGCAAAACAAATTGAGCGTTGTCCTAAAACTATTCAATCTGAAGGCGAGACATGGATGGAGTGATGTTAGTTTTACAGATCTTTTACAACTACTGAAGGATGTACTACCAAAAGACAATGTGATACCCACAACAACTTATGAAGCAAAGAAGTTAATGTGTCCGATGGGTATGGAATATAAAAAAATACATGCTTGTCCAAATGGGTGTATGTTGTACTGGAAGGAGAATGAGTTGGATGACCATTGCTCTAAATGTGGGGAATCACGCTATGTAAAAAAGGGTGAGAGAAACCACATAAGCACTAAAGTGGGTTCTCCTGCGAAGGTGTTGTGGTATCTACCGATAATTCCCCGATTCAAACGTTTGTTTGCAGTTCAGAAAGATGTTGAGAACCTTCGATGGCATGCTACCCATAGAAAGGGTGATGGTAAATTGAGACATCCAGCCGATTCACCACAATGGAGAAACATTGACAGAATATACCCTCAATTCGGTACAAACCCAAGGAACTTAAGACTTGGTTTATGCACTGATGGGATGAACCCTTATGGCACTTTGAGCAGTATACACGGTACTTGGCCTGTTTTATTGACAATATACAATCTGCTGCCATGGTTGTGTATGAAACCCAGACATATTCTCCTCTCTCTGTTGATATCGGGTCCAAAACAACCGGGAAACAAAATTGATGTATTTTTGCAACCACTTATTGACGATTTACAACTGTTGTGGAATGAAGGTGCGACAGTGTATGATTCATACGGTATGGAAAACTTCACGCTCCGGGCTATGTTGTTTTGTACAATCAATGATTTCCCTGCATACGGCAACCTCTCGGGATACACAATTAAAGGAGCTCTAGCGTGCCCTATATGTGGAGATAGAACTTGCAATATACGGTTAAAACACAGTGGAAAAAATGTGTACATGGGCCATCGGAAATTCCTCCCGAAAGGTCACAAATACTGTAAGATGACAAAAGAGTTTGATGGAAAAACGGATCATGCAGTCTCACGACCACCACTATCTGTTGCTGAGACTTACAATCAGTTGAAGAATGTTGTGAACAACTTCGGCCCACCAATTAAAGCCACTGAAAAGAGCATCTGGAAGAAAAAATCAATATTTTAGGAACTTGAATATTGGCAACAGTTAGAGGTGAGACATTGCATTGATGCTATGCACGTGGAGAAAAACATTGGTGAAAGTGTAACTGCGACACTACTAACGTCAAAGGAAAGACAAAAGACCATTTGAAGGGTAGAAAAGATCTGGTTGAATTGGGTATACGTGAAGAACTCGCGCCACAACAAAGAGGGAAACGAACATTCTTGCCTCCCACTTGTCATACATTATCCAAAGAAGAGAGAAAAAAGTTTTTGTAGTTCTCTTCGTCATATTAAAGAGTCATCTGGTTACTCATCAAAACATATCAAGTTTGGTATCAATGTCTGATCTTAAATTGGTAGGGATGAAGTCTCACGACTATCATGTGCTGATGCAGCACTTACTTCCGGTTGCTCTCTGTGGGATCCTTCTAGCTGATGTCAGGAAAACTATTACAAATTTATGTGTTTTCTTCAAAGGAATTTCGTGTAAAGTGCTTGATGTGGAGACGCTGGATAAACTACATAATGACCTTGTGATCACCATGTGTCAGTTGGAAATGTATTTTCCTCCTTCGTTTTTTGATATTATGGTGCATCTACTTGTTCATCTTGTTAGAGAGATCAAACATTGTGGTCTGTTATACCTTTGATACATGTATCCATTTGAGAGATATATGGGTATACTGAAAAAGAAAATGAAAAACTGTCGGCGTCCAGAGGGAAGCATAATTGAAGGGACAGTAACAGAGGAGGTAGCTGACTTCTGCACTCACTACTTACACGGTGTTGATGTTATTGGATTACCAAAAGCAAGACATGATGGCAGGCTTAAAGGTGTTGGTACCTGTGGAAAAAAAGTATGCAGAGTTGATATTGATACATTAAACAAGGCATATCTGGTTGTGTTGAATCACTCTGAAAGTGTTGAACCGTATTTCGATGCACACCTAGCCTACCTCAAAACAAAACACCCAACGATGAGTAATGCCAAATTAAAAAAGGAGCAGAATGCAACATTTGTTAAGTGGTTCAGACAGAAGGTGCTGAATGAAGATTCAAGGAATGTGGATGAAATGATCCAGTTGTTGGCACTCGGTCCAAATCTCGATGTATTGTCTTATGAAGGATATGATGTAAATGGATTTTCTTTTTATACTGAACGTCAAGATTGTAAATCGACAAACCATAACAGTGGTGTGCATCTTATCGCTTCACAAGACATTTTCACAGGAACAAGTCGTAGTACACTGAAGAACGAATATTATGGTGTTATTCAGGATATCTGAGTCTTGAATTACACTAGTTATGAAACTTGCGTATTTCGTTGCAAATGGGTGGACAACAAACAGGGTTATCGTGAGGAAGATCATGGTATGAAGCTAGTTGATTTAACGACAGCGGCTCCATCTGATGAACCCTTTATTGTTGCATCAAAGGCAAAACAAGTATTCTACTGTCGTGATCAATGTAATCCCAGATGGTCTATTGTAATGTAGAGTAAAAGATCGATAGTTGGGATTGATAATATTGTTGATGAGGATGAATACGACTGCGAAGATGAAACAGATGTACCTATTCAGTTGCCAATGGAGGTGGATAATTTAACTAATTTTGAATATCGAAGGTCCAACCACATTGAAGGATTGTGGATTGAACGATGAAATGTTACTTTGTAAGTCTGGTTGATAATATTATATATTTCATTTTTTTCATGTTTCAACATTTGATTCAGTAGATGTTTGTACTAACCTTGTTAATTATTGATTATTTTTCAGATTATGGATCCTGACGATAGAGTCGAAGAGGACTTACTGTTGGGGTTGGATGATATTGATGACCACGTCCCTGCTGAAGAACCACCAGCTGCATCTACTTCGCAAAACCCTCGGAAGGGACGTGGACCGACCCGTGGGTTGAAGGTGAAGAAGAGGATTCTCCCATCGATTTGGTCTAGGACAAGTACCTCCGACATTCTGGTGGGTCGAAGCAGCAGTTTGCTTCTTACTTGGGATTGATGGTAAAATCTCATTGCTCGATTAATAAGGATTGAAAGGGTCAAGAAAAGGCAGACAAATACATCATGTGGCAGATGGTGCAGAAGCGGTACAAAGTCACGGATGACCTTCGGACGAAGATTGAATCACTTCTAGTGACATCGCTGCGACAGTTCAAGCATCGGTTGGTAGATGGTTGGATTAACAAACCGGGCTCCAAAAGGTCACCATCTTGGGTAGTGTATGATGGTATGATCACGGAGGAGGACTGGAAGATATTCTACGACCATCGCCAGACTGAAGAGTTTAATGTACTTTTACAATTATTTTTTCTTAAGTATTTAAGGAATAAAATTTAACAAATATTTTTATTATTATGTATACCTTACAAATATACAAATTTTGTAACAGTTACGTCAAGAACAAGCGAGACGTAACCGGGCGAAGAATATATATAAGCACTTCATGGGGCGAGCTGGATATACGGGGCCCTTGGAGAAGTGGAGGAGCTAGGGCTTACTGACGAAAACTAATGAAGACGACACTCAGTCAGTTATTGATAATGTTGACGATGCAAGTAGGGTGCAGACATTTATGCTGGGTTGCATGAAGAAAAATGACGAGGGAGTATATGTGTTCCCGCAGAGCGAGACTGCTGAGTTGGCTTCAAAGATTGTAAGTATATATTTTAAAAGTTGTTGTTTACTAATTAGTAAGTTCATTTCTAATATTTTTGTAATTTAAATAGTCTGGATCTATTGAGCGATGGGAGATGGTTCCGGCCCCTCCGTCTCAGGATGATCCACTGAATAAGGCCCTTGGGCAAAAGGATCATCCAGGGCGAGTGCGGGGGCTTGGAGGGGAAGTTCACCAAAAAGACGTGTTTTCTTCGTCTCTATCGAGAGTACCACAGGATGAGATGATAGAGAGAATGGTGGATGAACGGCTGCAGGACCGGTTGCAGGAGACGGAAAGACGTCACGCTGAGGAGCGTCAAGCCTACGAGGAGCGCCTGCGAAGACTTGAGGCTTTAGTATTGGGCCGGGTGCATGGTCCTACACCGACACCTACTCCTACACCGGTGTCTGCTCCTACCGCGACGACGGATACATCAACAGTGGCCGACGATCCTACACCGGCACCAACTGCTGCACCGACGTCTACTCCTACCACGGTGGCGGACACTCCGATGGTCGATGATCCTACACCGACGTCTGCTCCTACCACGACAGCGGATACTCCAATGGTCGATCATCCTGCACCTTCTTCTTCTACCAGAGACACATTTCCTTATCAAAACCTTACGGTTTGTTCTTTTTCCTCCTTAGTTATTTTAACATTACTTTTAAAACAATATAATTTTATTAGCTTACTTACTGTTGTGAGTTGATGTAAGTGGCTAAATCATGCCATCTGTTTCAAGTGTTGGATGGTGGGACTATGCATGTTGCATACGATCGGGTTTTACAGACTGGACTGGACGCTGTGTAGTACATTTCAAGCCCATCCCACCTCTCCACGCTCATGTGTTGGTAGACGACCTTGTGCGAGGCCATGAGAACTCTCCGCTTCCGTTGGAGTGGAATCAGTGGAGTAAATTAGGTCAAGCACACTCTTTAGTTGTTCCATGGCCATATTCTCTCATTGATGTCAGTGACAAGGTAAACTATTTACATGCTTACTGTTTATTTTTAACTTGATTGTTGACTGATATGTTTATTATTTAAATTTTGTATACTATTAGATTGATAAGGAATTAAGACCGGTTAAGAAGAGGAAAGTGGATAAGGGGAATGGAGTGGTGAAATCAAATGAGGAGAGTCAGAGTGTGAGAAAGGAAGTGGTAAAACCTTTCGATATGACTCCTAGGAGATCCCCCATCCTGACACCTAAGTATCTGAAGAAGTTGACAGCTCACCAAAGAATGTTGTATGACTTTTTCATGACGAAGGAGCAGTCTGTCACCAACTTCAACATGAAAGTGTCTCAGCATGTTTTCCACTCCCCTGAGCCCAGAGATCTGATGATTACCGTGAGCGATCTTAGAGAATTTTTGATGGGAGACCTGCTGAACATCTCTGTGATTCAGGCCTATTGTGTGTAAGTATATTTTAAATTATTAAATTTATCTTTCATTTTTTTAAGCTATTTTAACATATCTTTTAAAAATGTTGTTTAGGTGTTTGACTACTAGACTGATATCGAACAAGAGATTATCTGCCATCACTTTCTTGTGTCCGCAATTGATGTCAGCAAGTCAGGCCGCATTGGATGATCAAGGATGTGCACAGCACGTGAGGCTAGGGATTTTGTGCTGTGGTGCGAAGAGAAGAGGCAGTAAATATTTGCTGATCCCATATCATCAGATGTAAGTACACAATAACTAGAATTTTTTGCTTCCTAATTACATTATGTTGATAATTAAAAAATTGTTCTACAACACATTCTTTGTTTTACTTGTGGTAGCAATCATTGGATGTTGCTGGTGTTGTGTATCGACATCTCATGCGTGTTGATATTAGACCCATTGGGCGCTGATGACCTTCGAGAGATCGCTATAGAGAAATATTTGAAGGAGTGAGTATTTAAAATTTTAATGCATTTTGTATTTATTTTAAGCTTGTCCTGGATTATTGGCAATAAATGACTTCACTTTAAAATGATGTATTTATGCAGGGGACATAAGCTTGGTTTAAGTGATGAGAAGAAACCATTCTCCATCTTGAACTTCCAATACATACGTGTAGTAATCATTTTAATTTATGCATTTGTATTAAAGTTAAACGTTTTAATTTCTTGATCTGTCTAAAGTTGGTATGGTGTGATGACAGTGTCCTAAACAGCCTGATTCACGGAGCTGTGGCTATTATGTGATGCGGTACATGTACGAGATTGTTCAAAATATTGACACGCTTGATGATGATGACAAGGTAACCCATACCAATCAAAGTTGTAGTTAAAGTTATTGCATTTTAAATAAAATTGTGTGTACTAATCAGTTTCTTTTTTATGGACAGATTGTTTCTTTTTTCACAAAAGCAGGGGGCACGTATTCCAAAGTGGATATGGACTTTGTAAGAGATCATTTATCGCAGTTTGGTGTAGAAATTACTTGAGCGTTTCTTAGATCTTATCCTAGGAAATTAAGACTTACACTTTTGTTTGTGCTGAAGCAACCTAGACTCTCAAAGTTTGTAAAGTTCAACTCTCTTATTTTTGAAAGTTTGAATGGGTTTGTTTGCATTTCGTTTTCGATGTTGCAATTCAAATTGGCAACTTGGTTTATGGTCATATAATGTAGTGTGGTTCGTTACCAAAGGGCAATACCAGTTGGATGCCCTGTACAGGTTGTATATGTGATGTGTATTGGGTTGTGTTGGAAAACACATGGTAGAGGCTAAAAAAACAAAAGAAAAAAAAAAAAAAACCACAGTTCAGGGAAAACCGTGGTTTAAAACTCAATAGAAACGAGGTTATAAACCACGGTTTATTAATGAACCGTCGTTTTTAGGACACTTAATACCACGGTTATGGCCGCTAACCGTCGTATATAATGAGCTTTATACCACGGTTCTGTAAGCGAACCGTCGTATAAGGTCCGTAAGACCGCGTCAGAAAGCGGTCTTAAACGACTGTGATTTCCAACCGTGGGTATAGTCCCGCTTTTAAACGACGGTTTTGAACCGTGGTTTATAGTTATTTTCTATATGCGACGCGAGTAATAACCATGGTTTCTAACCGTGGTATATAGGCAAAAAAACCGTGGTTAAAAACATTTTCTGCACTAGTGACAATTGGTAAGGGACCAACTAAGTCGATTTCCCATTATGTGAATGTACACGCGCTAAGGATAGGGTGCAGCTCCGCTGGCAGGGCATTCATCCTTTTGGCGTGGACCTGGCAAGTAGCGCATATTTGCACGTGGCGTTCGAGTCTCAAATGAGGTTCGACTAGAAGTAGCCGGTGAGGGTGATCTTCTTGGCCAGGGCCTGGAATCCTAAGTGGTTTCCACAAACTACTGAGTGGATTTCCTCAATTATGTGGGTGCCTACCTCGGGGAGTACACACCAGACGGTCGGTTTGAAGAAGTTCCTCTTATAGAGTTCGTCTTGTAGTAGGGAAAAGTTGTTAGCTCGACTCATGACCTTTTGTTCTTTGGCTTTATCTTCCGAGAGTTTTTCGTCAATGGGGTAATCCATGATTGGGGTCATCCAGCTGTTGTGTCAGCTGGTCCCTTTAATGTTTAGAATGTTCGTTGTGGATATACTTGGGGTATTCTTTATTTTGACTAGGACTTGGCCAGTCACGCCTCCGCATAAGCTGACTACCTTGAAAGGGTTTCAGCCTCGAAGTTGTCTCCTCAAGGGACGTGGTTTATCTAGATGGAATGGAATAAGCCTTTAAGTGATGTGGCCCAGACCAGGTACTTATGAATTTTTTCGTCTCTATCATCGAAACCGTCAAACATCTGCTCGGTGACCAACTTGGAATAGTAGTATACTCGGACATGGTTGGTTTGAGGGTGAGGCATAGTTCCAAGCCAATGATGAGCTCTTCATACTCGGCCCCATTGTTAGTGGTCGTGAACCCAAACCGGATAGCATACCTAGTGATATGCCCGTTTGGCAACTTGATCAGGATGCTGGTGCCACATCCGACTCTCTGGCTAGATCCATCTATGTATAATGTATATTGGGGTGGTGACAGCTGGCTCTGTGGAGGGAGGGGCAAACCTTGAAGTTTGTCTCTATCAGGAAGTCAGTGAGGGCCCGACCTTTGATGGATTGACGCAACTAAAAGTTGATGTCGAACTCAGAAAGCTCAACTACCCACTTGGCTAGATGACCGGATTGGTTCATCTTTTGGAGAGTGTTGAGAAGAGAAAAGAAAAACAAAGAAAGTATTCGACAATCTCACCGTCTTAAAGACGTGGTAGAGTGTTTGTATCCGAAGATCTCACCATGATGGTAGAGTGTTTGTATCCGACGATCTCACTATCTTAAAGCCAGTAGAGTTTATATTCGACGATCTCACCGTCTTAAAGACGGTAGAGTGATAAATCGATGATCTCACCATCCGTACAATGGTAGGTAGAGTGTATTACGAAAGTATATGATATTATCAGTAAACACTTTTGGGAAGCCCGGTCGCTTCGGGCATCCCATAGACAAATGTCTTTTATCTGTCAATATTTGAGTATGCAGGTCCAAGGAATAAAGTAATTCAAGTAGGAATCCAATTATGGAAATAATATCCCATTATTATCTCGGACTTCTTGAGATTATTATGGTCTTCTGGAATTATTATGGTCCTTCGGAATTCCAGATCTTTGGATTTCTTATTATGGCATGGTTGAGGATCGGGGACCTTTGTTTGGAGTACAAGTGGGACTTAAGCACTCCTAGAACATGTGGGACTTCTTTGTGACCGGAAGACATGGTATTTTTTCTGGAAAGCTCTTATATAGTCCAAATTTTTTAAGTTCATTTCCTTTTTTGGCAAAAGAAAAAGAACTTGTGGGACTAAGAGATATATTGAAGAAAAGAAAAGAGTACAAAGTGTGAAATTTTATCTTCTTTTATAAGTTCCACATTTTAGTGCTAAAAAGTAGAACTTGTGGGACTGGTGTAATGATATAGAATATACCATGACTAAAATGCCTGCTGCCAGAAGGCCTGTTACCGGAAGGCCGACTACCGAAAGATCCGCTACCGGTAGGATTGTTACCTGAAGAGATGGCCCGGGAGAGTTAGTCCAGTAGGGGAGCAGTGTCCCAGTCCGGAAAGACTATTCACAAAGAGATTTAAAATCTATATTGACATAATGGTACCGCATGTATAAGGGCTAAAAAGTAAACTTGGCCATAGAAAGTCTATAAATAGAGGTGGATAGCTCATTTGTAAGCGCCCAAGAAAAAGGGGAGGGCTTATCCCAAAATGCTCTCTAAGTTGTAACCCCAAAATAAATAAGAGCTTTGTCTAGAAGTGGATGTAGGGTGTGTGTTGGCCGAACCACTATACATCTTGGTGTGGAAACAATGTCAAGGTGGAGCATCTTCAGTTCCATTTCATTATCTACTTGAGTGGGAAATTTATATGGATGACGATCCAATGAGCTTGAAAGTATGGTCGTAACTTTTAGCCAGTGATGACCAGCACGAGGATCATCTTTTCCATGTGATGATATTGAGTCTCATCATCAAGCAAGGTATTATTGGTGAAGTGAACTGATGTCTCGAGTTTCTTGTCGTCCTTGACGAGTGCAAAGGCTATGGCCCAATCTAAGATGAAGAGGTACAATATGAGGTCCTTCTCTGGGAGATGAATGCCGAGTCAGGGCAGGTTTGTGATTTCCTTCTTGATCTCTTCGAATGCTTGGATGCACTTTTTATCCCACTAGAACTTGGTGCGTTTTCAGAGTACCTTGAAGAAGGGATGACTTTTTTAGCCAGCTTCGCACAGAAACGGTTGTGTGTTGTGAGCTTCACGTTCAGTGCTTGGGTGTCCTTGATCTTCTGGGGTATCGTCAGATCTAATACCTTTTAAACTTTTCTAGGGTAGGCTTCAGTGCCGTGCTAACCAATGATGAAGCTTAAGAAGTTCCCCCGGGTTGCACCAAAGTTGCATTTCTCTGGGTTAAGGTTCATGTTGAACTTATTGAGGCCTGCGAATATTTCCTTCGGGTCTTTAAGATGTTGTTCGATTGAGTTTTGGACAAACAATGTCGTCGACATAGGCCTTCACATTCCGGATGAGTTATAGTTGTTTTCAACTCGTCTTTAGGGTTCATTTTGACTTGGTTATAGCTGAAAAATGCGTCTAGGAAGCTAAAGGCCAAGCTTTAAGCCGTGAAGGTGACTGATTCGTCTATATATAGGAACCAATAAAGTCTTACGGACAACTCTTATTTAAATTTTTGAAGTCAACACACATCCGTCAATTATTGTTGGCCTTTTTAACTAAGACTATATTAGACAACCAATAGATGTGTGTGGTTGGCCATATTTAATCGGCTTCCAAAAGTTTGGTCACTTTCTTCTTGACTACGGCATCTCGTTACGGGCCCAGATGGCGTTGCTTCTGACTAATCGGCAATCGACCTAGGTCCAGTGTGAGGTTGTGCTGTACTACATAATGGTGAATCCCGGGCAAGTTTGTCAGTGCCTAGGCAAAGGTTTTTCTGGTGAGAGTTTTCACCATTACCTGGCTTTGGTGGGGGAGGAGGCAGCGTACTAGCCGGTTTGAGGGGTGAAGCCGAAGCCTTTACTCTAGACATCTCCACATTGGAGATCCGGACCACCCTCTAATGGCCTTTCACAGTGGCTATTCTCCTTGAGCGGATTGGGAACTTCAGCTTTAACCACATTGTACTCAGGATGGAACGGGAGGCGTGGATGTGAGGGTGTCCCAAGAAAGTGTTGTAACCGGGGAGGTCATCTGTCAGAAGGAATTCAATCATATTTGTGCAACTGAGTTCTTCATCCTCAAGCGCCACTCGTAGCTCGACAATCCCTTTTGATCTGGACTCTACTCCCGAGAAGCCGGTGAGGCTACTGTTGTAGTTGTTCACCCATTTCTCTTGGGCGACCAACTGTTTGTAAGTGTTCATGGTGATTAAGTTGAATCCGCTATCATCATCCATCAGGATCCGGTGCACACTCAATTGTGGATCTACGCTGTGTGATGATGAGCGGGTCATGGTGGGGGAAGGTCACGCCTCTTAGGTTGTTGTTGGTGAATTTGATAGCTGGTGTACTCTTCTTGATCGGCTGTTTGATTTGGTACTATATGGCTCATGGAGGGCCCGCTTCTGGTAGCAGCTGGTGTCAATGCCTCGTCGGCTATCATGAAGACTATCTCATCTCATTTCTTTGAATGGTGACTTTTAGAATCTAAGTTCTCTCTCCCTTGCCTGTTTAGGCATTTGAACGGTAGATGTACCGGTCCAAGTCACCCTGGTGGGAGGCCTAATAAGCTCTTTGTAGAGCCCATGACAGTTTTCGGTGTTGTGACCCGAGGGGGCATGGAACTCATAGTATGTCTTCAACTTCTTGCCCTCGAGACATGGGTGAGTCGGACGATTTTCATAAGACCTTCTCTTGCGTGATCGCAAAGACCTCTATCATCAATCCGTAGAATCGCCTGAGCTCTGATACGTTGGGTCGCTTCTCTTGTTGGTGTTGTTATGGCCTGGCCGGGCTATTGTAACGGTACACTCAGTTATAGTGCCCAGACTTGTGACTTCTATTGTGATCATTCCCCCAGTAAGGTAATCCGAGTCTCGGCTCCCGATGTGCCCTTTTGTTTTCCCATCTTCTTAATGGGCTCATCATCATCGTTGAAGTAACTATGGGTCATTTTGTCCAGTTCTCCCGCTATGCGTACGGCTTTCTCTTCCTTGATTTAGTTTTCGCCTGGGTAATCAGCTTGTCGTAGGACCTAAGGGTCAACGTGGTTAGCTCTTGTATGAATTTGATCTCCACCAAACCGTATTAGTAGGTAGAGACAATGCCCGAGTCTTCGTGTTTGTCGACCTTTATGACAACTTTTTTAAACTGTATGAGGACGTTGTTGCATGCTTATGAGGTCAGAGGTTGTCTTTTTGTCTGTCACGCAGCCGCAAATTGAGGAAAGAACAATTGTCTGAGATCTTCAAAGCTCTTAATGGATTTATTTGGTCGGCGTGTGAACCACGTTAATGCTCATCCTGATAGAAAGGATGGAAAGAGGCAGCATCAAGCAGGGCCGTCAATGTGGGTTGCACCCATGGTGTTTTTGAAGTGTGCTAGGTGCTCGACGGGATCCCCCGAGTCGTCCTACTTGGGGATGTTCTTGGCGGAGTTGGTAGGGAGTGGAGTTTGGTTTACCTTAACGAAGAAAGAGTCATGATCCTCCACTCTTTCTTTATCCGCGTCTGCCAACGCTTGTTGGGGGAAGAAACGCTCAACTAGCTCGGCCATCTGTTGTTGTAGGGTCATGAACCTTTCCATGGAGATGGTTTGTTGGCTGGTGCTATTGGTGCGATCGGAGGATGTTGTCTGCTTCAGGGTGTTTCTTCTTCCTTGGATGGTGGTGTCATTTGAAGGTTTCTTTCTTATGGTAGGTAGAGAGGGCTTTGTAGTGATGGTGAGAATGTTCCCATAGATGGTGCCAAATGTTGAAGGGTAATATGTGGATCAGAATGTAATCCGCGGATTGATTTCAGGTTCTCTGTTTTGTAGCATGGTGATTAGTAATTTAAGCGTTATAATGAACAATAATAAGTAAGACACAAGGGTTTATGTGGTCCGGTCTTGAATAATCTAGCACATAGGGGTTTGATAGAGGTTCTTAGTAGAATTGGGAGAGTACAAGTGAGGAGAGAGAGTGTAAATCTCAATGTGTAATAAATGATGTATTGATTGCTATTTATAGAGAAGGAGATAGGTCGACCAGCTTGCCTTCTGGGCTTGTTGTCTATCTCTTAGCTAGGTTGGAGACGTAGTTCGTCTTCAAGGATAGTGCTGACGTCATCCAAGATGGCCTCTGTCAGGGAGGAAGTTTCCTCACCTTGCTTGGTTGCCCCTTAATCATGGAAATGATACATATAATCTCAGGGTATTAATGATGTGTCAGGGAGGTGTGCGAGTTGGTAACCATGGGTGTCGGAGTTGGTAATGACGGGTTGGCCGATGGGATAAGAAAGGATGTCAGAGTCGTGCGTACTGAATCATGAGTGCTCTTATGTGGCGAGACTACTTGGCTGGGACTTTAGCTGGTGAAACTAGCTGTTTCTAACTGACTAGTTGTGTTGTATGAGGAAGCGGCTTCCTTTCTTGGTCGACTCAGCCGGTTTTGAGGTGTGGCAAAGCTGACTTTCTCGACTTGATATTTTATGGCCGGAGCAGGGTTCTTACATCTCGGATGTTGGATTCTCGGACGGGTACAGGTGATTATAGGGATAGAAACATGATTAGTTCTTCTGATGATATGGTTAAGGTGGAACTGATTACTCCGTGTCAACAAAGAGAAATGAGGATGTCTTGTGCCATCTAGGGTCTAAAATGGAATCTTGTATGAAGATACATAAATGGAAGTTATCAAGGAATGTCGTCACTTAAAATTGTAGTCTAATTGTTTGTGGACTTTGCTTGTGAACAATTTTCTTTATGAAGATTCATATTATCTATGTTAATGATGATGGGGTTCATCTGTAATCTTTGTTTATGTATCTTTGCACATACTGGACCACCAAATTAACTTAAATAAATGCTTGTCAATTAATTATATTATAAAAATGCATAGTTAACAAATATATCATTTAAATATTAATTGTAACTTAAATGACATCGTGTATAGGTGTTTTTATTTACTGCATGATACAAAATTGATAGGTTCTGCTGAAGGTAGGGATCCCGTTGGATGATCTCTACTTAGGAAATATATACTTAGGGATTCATACTTTGAAGAACAACACACATGATTCTTCATTCTACTCTATTAAGCTCTCTATATTGACTTTAGGGATGAACCTTCCCACCTTCACAAACATTGTTGGTAGTCAACCTTCCTTGAATGAATGCTAATTGGTTGGGGGAGACAACCCAGTTAGATATCCAGCAAATAAGTTTGGTTGTAAATTCGAAAGTGTACAAGGATGATGGACTAACGTTAGTGTAAAAAAACGTCTATTGCGGCACCCCTAACTTAGCGCATGTAAATAAGACCGCTGAGATAGGTTCTTTTTAAAAAATTGGCACCTATTTGGGCGGTTGTAGTAGAAACCACCAAGAGAGGTGTGTTCCTGTTTTTTATTATTAGCCTATATATGTGGTTGTTATTAGAAATCTTAAAAATACGTTTTTTTGTCAAGGGTTTATTTTGACGGCTGTTAATAAAAACCATGAAAAAAGATTCATTAATATAATGCTTGAAACTCACATCGAGTATCACAGAACACTAAAACTTCTATCTGTCTTCCAACTTTTCTCTCACCAGTAAATTTTTCCTTCTGGTTCCTACTTCCATAGTCATCACTGGCCGTCACCAAGCACTGCCACGTACTGTCACCGGGCGCCGATGTCCATCCACGAACGTAGTGCACATCCGCCCACCTTCGTTAACCCCCGTTTGCTCTTGTTCTTCCCCAAATTATAGCTTAAAACCCTGGTTATGTTCTTATAGTTCTTTCTTGGAAAATTCACATTGTTGTTGTTATCTTTAGATTTGTAGGGGAAAGTTGTGAGTGAATGTTGAACTTGATTATGCGTGGACCTTGTATGTATATTGGTTGTTGAATTAGTAGACAGTAGTGTGCACACAAGGTGTTCGATGAAATGTTTGAATGAAATTTGTGTTATTTTGGCTCTCTTGTTTTTATGTTTAACTAAGCTACATTATTTGGGGTTAAAATTAATATGTTAATATTGGTGTTCAGCTAATGGTGTAAAGAGTTTTAATCCGCCAAGAAAGTTACCGATAATAATATGTATAGATTTTAGTTTTATGTTAGATAGTTATCAATCAAGACAGTACCACACTTACAATGTTTGATAAAATTCCTAAGTGATTTATTGAATTGTTTTTCTTTGAGTAAATTACTTTAATTCCCTCTGAAGTGGGATGATATTACAAGTATCATCTTTAGATTATCAATATATCTTTCAACCCTGTCAAGGTATGTGGGTTCTTGACAGTGGGCCCGTAAAATCATAAATATGTTTACTTAGATGCTAATTCCCTCCGACTTGACATCTTATCCCTTAACATGTTAGATTTTCACTCACTGCATCATATTGTCGCACTAGAGCATAACTAGACCCACAATCCCTCTCTTCCTAAAAGCCTATTCTTTGACAAAAATCGTGAGAGTGAGACTCCTACGAACATTTTTATTGCTCTGTTGTGTTACGGTTGTTCATTTTGGTGTTAGGAAGAAAAAAATGTGATTTAAAAATAGAGACATATAAGAAAAAAAAAGGTTGTGGGTGTGGTTGTGTATTAAGTATTGTTTGATGTGACAACGTGACGTGAGAGGTTGCTAGGTCAAAGGGAATTAATGTCTAAACAAATATATTTATAGGTTTTTGGGATCACCGTCAGAAACCTTATATATATATGAATAACCTGAAGATGCTCAATTGTAATATACCCACACCTCACGGGGATCTAGAATAATTTACTTTTCTCTTTTTTATTGCTTACTAGTTGATTGTTTGATACACAGAAGAGGGTGGGAATGGTAAATGAAATATTTGATAGTGTGATAATAGTCAAGGAAATTGGCAATAGTAAGAATAAGAAGGGCCCAACAATATATAAATGTGGATTAGTTTTCCTTTATTTATGGTATATATATACTTGTACTTCGTTTAGCGTTTACAAATATTTATTGTTGGCAATAGATTAAAATTTTGATGCATTATAGAATGTTGTTTTTGAGTTTTTGTGATCTTATAATTTAACTTAACTCCAGATTGAATAATTATTATGCTGCAAAATCTTTAATCAAACAATAAAGTGAAATACATATACAATGTTTTCCAAGTAAAAATATACAATTCTAATTTCATCTTTTCTTCTTACATTTACATGGAGTGAATTTTTTATGATTTTAAGAATTACTTCTTAAAATACACAATCACATAAAAAAGTGAAATACAATGTAGTTTAGGAGTTTCTTCTTATATAAGATACTTCGATCTCTTTGTTTATTTGATTATGTGACTAAGATTCAAAATATAGTTGTCTTTTGATATTGTTAGCATTGATTATTTACTTGATATTAATTAACAAAATAAAATGTATTAATTGTGTTGGTTATCTTTTTTTCTTTATTCTTTGCTACATAATATGGATAACTGTAGAAATAAGTATTATGCTGAGATTGTAGGTTCGTCATCATCCTCCTTTACAGCAAGGAGCGTCAAGAAGGAAGGAGTCAATGAAGAACCTCGCATGGAGATTAAGAGGGAAGAACCAAATCTGAAGGGTAAGTGTAAGTACCTAAAACTAGAGGACCTACTCTTAGGACCCAAACTTGAGGATAGTGATCCATATTACTGGGCATATTTGTAGGTGCGGTATGGAAAGTATACACTCGGTCATCCGGAGATTACAGCCCCACTTTTCACCTCTTGAAAAAACATAGTTTTTAATGAGTTATCCAACTGAACTGCACAATCCATGTGCTGGAAAAAATAGGACTCAACTCTTGCTTCCAACTTAGACCTTCAATATAAAGCAACTACCTCGCTTCTCCCACAATTGTTAGCCATAACTCCACAAAAACCTCTTTGTTTCTTTCGAACTTATGTGTTAACTCGATTTTTTTTACTTTAGGCACCATTGATCCACAACATGGTCCCGTCTCAAGGACATTTATAGTGTTGACTAAGATCCTACTACCCTCTTCACCATTCTCCTTCATCCGGACAGACAATGCCCTCCACTTTATATCACAAGTTGGAATGTTCCTACTCTAGTGATTGTCTTTATCTCGAAGATAATTTGCCTAAATTTGTCAAGTTTTTGGTGTTATTATTTGCTTTCAGTTCCCACTTTATCAGCAGTGTTTGCCTCATGTTCACTCTCTTTTGTAAGCTCCTCCCATTGTAATCTACATACAACCGAGGCTATCTTGCTAGAACTGACCTTCATATGGTTGGTCTCATACTTTCACTACCCTTATTATCTCTCCTACTTAACGCCATATTCCATGCTACTTTTCCCTACCACATTGGCTAATGGGAATTCTTTGGTGCCATGCTTTAGCATTCCACGGTCTAGATTGTGAGCTTCAAGGTTTTCAGGCAACCTGGCCTACTTGCGGCAGGTGTGACCAGTAGTGGATCCAAAAGGGAAAATTTGCTAAATATTTTTATAGAAGTACAAAATGGCATACAACATTACAATAAAGCCCTAGAACACACACAAAAGTCTGTACCCATTCATTTCTGGACCACAAAAGAAACATGATTCCTTTTGTAAGAATCTCAACTACGGCTTCTTACTTCCAATAGACAGAAGAGTCGAATGAAAGGCTCAAGTGCATGCATTGTGTCAAAAAAAATCGCGTGGATTTATTAGTGGGAATTTGATAGAGCTTGATGTTAATATACTTTATTGATACCAATAGTGATATAATCAGCTTTTACCAAGCTATCAATCAGTACTCATCAGTTAGGGATAACAATATAGTGGCAACAATAATGCTACAACAATGCTGAAGAACAATGTTTGAAATCTACCACGGGCGAGATCCAATATATATTGAAACCTGATATACTCACAAGTCTGAACAGTTTCAATCATACATTATGGCAAGTTTACAGAAAACAGCGATCAATCATATATGAATGTTATTGCAATTACTTGGTTGCTTTATAACAGTAGAATCTAATCGCTCCCCTGGGGACTTTGCAATTCCAACAAACCATTAAGAAGCTAGGGTCGAAGCCAACAAAATTCTAGACGTTTATTATTTCCCGACCCAAAGAATATGAGGACTTCGTTTCGTTGTACATATCCCGTTCTCTAAACTGCACCTCTTTATTTTCGAGATGGAGAATCAGCATAACTTATAACAGCTATATATACATCCGACTGAAATATGGGGTATTATGAAGCAGCTCCTGTTCATTGCCAAAATGGAAAGTTGACGCTAATACTAAACACGGGTAAAAAGTTACAGAAGGACAGAAATGTGCAGTATCAGAGCAATCTCTGGGGTGAAGTAGTTCAATTCTCAGTCAAAACTGTTGCCATCTCAGGCACCCAACTCAATTCCCACCTAAGTCAAGGAGGTGCGCATATAGATAACGCGATTGGCAAGAGGTTTTTACCTACATCTCATTCAAGTGTTGGTGCCAATGTAATAGACACAGCATGAGCCACCGTCTCCCATGTAAGAATATCACCACTAGCTTATCGGTCTTTTCATCCACTATTCGTTTGAGTTCCCTATAGACGCCACCAATAACGGTCCCATGCGCTATGTAGACCTTAATCACACGCAAATACAGTGTCAGCAGCCTACAATCTAATATGTCATATGTCCAGGATGAAGTATAAACAGTTGAGATCGAAATCAGTTATACCTTCTGTTTCGATCTGTATACTCAAGCACTCGGTATACTTCTCGTGCAATGTTTGTGACTTGAAAAAGTCACCAATTCTACTATACAGTGTCTGCCTGTTAATCTTGATTTTGAAGTGATCTTGATGACGAACAAAAATCACCAACACCTTAAATGGGTGAATCTGTACGGAACACCTGCACAGAAACAGTCACTCACGATTAACTAAAATGAAGAACAGCCTACAGCATCAGAGAAACATGAATGGCATTCTTCACATATGTCGTTTCAACTTACCAGTTGATCTTTTACTTCTTTCCCCTACACTATATACTTATTCAGCAAAACACTTCCCTATAGTAAGACTTGCAGCTCAACCACCACCACCTACGGCCTCCATAGCAAGGCGAACAAGTTGTAAAAGCTGTTCAATATTATTGAAGCTGAAATCCACAGCTCTCCTTAAAGAGACAACACCTTCCGCCTTCCCAGCCTCCTCAAGTGCTAGGCAAGCAACTTCATAGGTGCCTATAGACTTTCTTGCAGCATCCATTGCAAATGCACATAGTCAATCTGTAATATGATAGTCAACAGCCAAACCTCTCAAGCCACATGCAAAATCAAACAGAAGTACAAATAGTACTTTCAATTTTAAGGCACCAAACTTACAATATTGAGTGTTCGTAAATAGCTAGGTTGATCTCCAGCTGGGATTACTATATTCCCACGACTCGCAGAAGAACTGGCTGCTTCAGAGGCTGGAGCATTGTTGACATTATCAACATCAGAGGCTGATGAGGATGGAGATGCAGCTGAGGAAAACAAAGATTCAAAGAACAAAGGTCAGGCCAAAGGGAGAAAATCGTATAAGCACAAAAAAGTTCTCAGGTGCCCTTGATCTCTATCACTAGATATATGTAATGTATGGCAGAAAATTAACGTAAATACTTCATTTGATTGACAATAAAACGCTACCAATGTCTTGCAAAATCAAGATGGCAACATTTTAGATACATCAAGTTTCCTATATCTAAAACTAGAAAAAATTCCCTTGTCATGAACAATGTGTACAAATCAAAGGGATCAATCATTTTCAAATGTACACAACATTTAGCATAGTTTATAATTGCAACAGTTGGAAGCTGAAATATATTGAACCCAAATAAACTCAAGAACCAATCAGGACTTCTTCCAAGCAACCTTTCCCCCCTCTAGAAAGTTAAACAAGTAGCAACTTGGGGCCAGTAAAAAGGTTCCTCACCAACCTCTGGAAGAGCTTCCCAACATTGCATACTAACAAAAAACTTCAACAGCCAGAAAGGACGTTTCTTCTCTAATTACCTTGAGGAATGGTTCTTTCGGCTGTTCGCAGCACTTGTACATCTCTGCCTGCCACTGCGGTGCAACAGTACAAGACCCGCATGTATGCAGTTTCCGTGCATTTGTATGCCAAAGCAGCAGAGGCCATGTCATTTGACTTCTCAAATTCACGGGCACAGTACCTTATAGCATACAAAGAAAAAACATAAGAAAAAGCCTGCCCCGCCTTGATTCAAAAGAAAAAAAGCCAATGCTTCTTTAAGAAACAAAAATGAGAAGCCAAAGTGTCATCTCTGCCCAATGAGTGGCAAGCCAATGAGACAGAAGCAAGCATGTATATAATCAAACTTGGAGTCAAACACAGAAATTTCCTTACGCAACATCTGTATATCTACCAAATGAAAAGAAAAAAAACATTACAGGCAAGAAACGCAAACTCACTGGCATAATTTTGCAGTAGTGGTATAACTTCAATTGGCTTCATGTCACCACACCTGACTCCTTCACTGTCACCAGTTTCCATTAAAGATGCCCGTGAAGAAATTTCAGGGCAGCTTCAAAAAAAACCATGGTGCTAAGTCCTGAGCCAGAAATCTTCAAATGGAAAGCCACGCAAAGATACATAAATGTCCCCCATGCAAAAGAAAGTACAAACATACATCAGCCTCAGAACAGAAAATAAAATAAGATACCATATCACACAAAAATTGTTCCACACTTCATACGATTAGCAGAATGCTTCAGTCTCTTAGCCTCTTTCAAAGCAGTAGCTGCAGCCCAATCAACCCCATCTTTCTTGCCAGAGCTTGATGGCCCCAATCTTCACTCACGGGTTGGGAACTTGCATCACTTCCATGAAATGGCAAGGTATTAGATCCAACACCTGCCTCACAATCAACGAATTGGGATGAGGAAGAAGAAGGGTGTTCCTTTGCTCTCCCAGACAGGTAAGCACGTTTAGACTTCATTCCTTTAAGACCTGCACTCTCATTGTTGTTTGTGTCCTCATTCAATCCATCCAAGGCACACAAAACCTGATCTTTTGAAGCCAAATTCTCCCAAGAGAAAGTCTGCTGATCTTTACGAAAATGGTGGGTTTCTTTATGTGCATTCTCATGGACTTCTAACTTCAATTCACTCTCCCATGTACCATCATGAACAGGTTTCCCAGAAGATTTTTTATCAGTACCACAACCCCGATTAACCTGCTTAGACTTCAGAAAATCAGGCTCCTTTGCATTCTTTGCCTTGTCATCCTTCCGCTTTACATCATCAGATCCATCCAGCTTAGGAGCTATCTTCTTCATCAACGAAGATTCTTCAAGAGCATTATGACATCCAAGAGCCGGATTTCTTTTTCTATCATGATTGGATCTGGAAATCTTCAAGGGTGAAGATGGAATAGATACTCTAGGGGAGCAACTTACTTTATCACTCTTTCCTTTCAATTTGCTAGAAATCTTTGATGAGCTAGAGGTGGATGCAGGATCAGGCAGTCGTGGCTCCATATCCAACTTAGTTGACAACTTTCGGGTATCAACTTCACTATTAGAACTATTCCTCTCGCATTTTCCCATCAAAGATTTACCATCTCTTTTGCCATCTTTACGTGAACTACCACGATGAGCACCATCTTGACGACAAAGATCATCTACACCACTTTCCTGATTCCTCTCGGATTCCTTTTTTTGTGACTCATACCCCTCAGATATCTTCAATTTCTTCACTTGCCTACGTTCATCATTGTCCAAATCCTTTGTATATCTCTTCTTCAACAAAACATTCATCTCCTGTGCACCTGTGTTTGGCCGTGGGACGTTTTCTTTAACTTTGTGGGAGACAGCACATGCACTGCTCCTCGCATGGTCCTTAAATGCATGAGAAGATAAAGAATGGCAATCAGCACCAGTTTTCCTGGAAGCCGTACTCAACAAATTATTCGAATCCATATCGCCCATGGAATTCTTGTGACGTCTCTTAGGTTTCTTATTAACTGCATCAGCATCATCAACGCTGGGTCTCTTTTTTCCTGTCACTACTGTACCACAGTCACCTGCACACATACAATAAAGATAAGTACCAAGTCATGGCAGCATTCTATGGCCACAAAAGTCTAGGAACTGAAGCAGAATCAGTAAGCATCGTCATCCTATGGAAAATCATTATGGCTCTCTTTGGGATAACATCCTTCAAAGAGCCATTCCGCCTTTTGGTCAACAACTATCCACTCTATCTTCCTCCAAAATTTAATAATAGTTCATGCTCTAAACAAGCAATTTATAATCCTTAATTTAGAATTTAATGTAAGAAAAAGTTATAAAATGCCTGCAATTGAGATTTCAAGTTTTCTATGTTGGACATCATTACGCAGTGACAGAAAATGAAACAGAATTATAAGGATAAAACACATTAATGGCATCAATATCATAGAAAAGATGATTAAAAAGAACCAGAGAGAACCATTACTAGGGAAAAACATATTCTATGATGAAACTAGATTAACCACTGATATTGAATCGAAGTTGAGTTTAAAAGGAATGGAAAGTATTACAAGAATACAAAGGTATCAGTACTCTCATATACCGATCTTACTGATAAATTTATATTTGCCCCGGAAAACCAAACACAATAAGCACATAGTGCGAAAAGCTTACCATTTCTATTCATACAGTTCAGTGGCGTAGAAGTAGGTTGGTTCATTTTTTTACTTCCAATTTCCACAGCTTTGCGCTGATGCTTCTTACTGTCCGCAAAAACTTCTTGATGCTGCCTCTTATCCCCACTAGTGTGTCCACCATAGGAGCCCGCTGCTTGGTTGAATGTATCAACATTATCCGTATCAAACGAACCAATCTTAAATGTGTCTTCAATGTAAGGACCCTTTAGTCCGTTCTTAGTGTCTATAGCTGGAGGAATTGGCTGGTACGTTGAACGTACAGCTTCTGTAGTCTGGTCTTCTGATACCCTACACTCATTCATCCCAGGCCTAGGAACAAGAAAATATGATATATGAGTTTTACTTGCCATTTAAAATATGGTATAATATTTTCTAACACTACATGAACAGTGTCGGTGAATGTGGGAAAGTTACTCCAAAGCACAAAAGATCAAGAGAGCATGTAACCAATAACAGCATAATATTTTCTCACACTACATGAACAGTGCCACTTGTGTATCTTTTATCAGACGTTCAATGATAAGACAGGACACTGAGGATATGAGTTACGATAAGAGCAGGACTTACAGCCACGTAAGCATGTTGCAACGCCATTTATCAGCAAGATCATCTAGGGTTAAGTGAAGGGGCAAAAGCCTCCATTTTAAGCACTTTTCACACTCAACCCAGTTTTCGTTTATAACCACAGGAGCTGGGGGTACCTCGGCGTGCCCAAGTGATGTACGTCCATTTTCCATCAAAAGCATACTGCCTTGTGGATCTTCCTCTTTACTAGATCTGACAGTTGAAGCACCATGCAGTTCTTTGTTGGGCAACTTATTATTGGACTTTCTACTCACACGTTTCTCTCCTTCAGGGGCTCCAAGAGCAGAGCCCTTCATACTTGTTAATTTCTTTTTTTCCTTGGGAATATTTATACCAGCAGAATCATTGTAACCCTTATCTAGCCTCTCCACATCCTTGAGAGGTGCCAAATCTTCCATTTTACCACTACCGAGAGAACCAGAACCCGGATTTGTGTTTTGGCCTTGTAAAAGAGAAGATGAGCCAACTCTGAAGCTAACCTTTGGCAGCACTGTATTTGATTGACAAAGATTTTTTCCTTTCTTTATTAACTTTTTTTTGCCATCAGCAGATGAGCATTCCTTCGAAATAGGCCTATCCGAACCAGATTTTGCTCTAGAAGAATGAGCCTTTGATCTCTGAATAGTATCATGTTTGTCACCTTCATGCTTTTGATTTTCAAGGTTCCCCTTACCCCCATTAGGATTTGCCATATTTTCTTTTCGAACTTTCTTCACTTTCATGTTCATCTTCCTTTGATCATGGATCCCATCCTCTTGAGAGGATAATGCATCCGGCAAAGTGTCTTTCACTGAGCATTTAACTTGCCTACTAAGCTTGCTAGTCCCTTTTGGCCCCAACATTAAACCAGGATCATCAGCCTGATTGTGTTTCTTCATCACAGAAAAAACCTTATCTTTATGGAGCATCTCCATAGAATTATTAGATTTTTCTTTATCCACAACCATTTGTCTCTGGGAGGTCAGTGACGCTAGTTGCTCAACAGCAGAATCTTCTTGCCCATTTTGCTGGGTTTTTGGCTTGGACCCAGACACACTATCCTTAACCATTGTGTTGGAAGCAGCCTCATCATAGGACACCTTGTTGACTCCACTCTCATTTGGAGGACATTTGTGCATGACTTCTTCCCCCTTTAGTCCACCATCTTCCTTTCTCTTTAAACGAATGTCCAAGGACTTCACACCATCTGCATGGCTCTTCTTTTCCAACCCTGTCAACTGCCCATTATCATTCCTCTGTATTATCTTCTTTTCTTCAGTCACGCCCACTCTTTTCTTTGAAGAAATAAGATCAAAATCCTTTTTCAGAGAAGCCTCGTGCCCAGGATATGCCTTATCTTTCTCATTATACTTACTTTCCTTTCTCCCCAAGGAAATTAAGTTATCAGGAAGAGGTGAGAGCAGATCATCAGGCACTGGAAAAGAGGTCATAGCCTGTATCATGACAAAAACAATTCAAAGAGCATAAATTACAGTGGGGAAGAAAGATAGCACACATACAGCATGTACGCAAAACATTCTTGCTCAGAGGTCATGAGGTCATCATTAGAAAAAAAAAAAGAGTGGGGTTCACCTTAAGAATGAAAGATGGAGATTTTCCCAGCATCTCACCCACTCCAACAGATGTTTCCACATGGTCTGGGGGAGGGTCGTCTCCAGGAGATGGAGATGGAGACAAAACAAGGCCAAGGCAACTATATAGTTCAGACATGTCACTAGTCATAAATTTTCCAGATCCGACTTCCAGATAAACTTTGGCTGGACTCAAGGGATGCGCCTCAATATGCTTTTGCTGGTTGCCTCTAGCCAGACCATGTGGAGAACATGTTGCTGGTACAGGCAATGATTGCACACTGCAAGCAGATGTAGCAGGTTCGATTTTAGCAGGTAATGGTGGATTAGCTTGTGACATAGCTTTTTGTCGAAGACCCTGCAATATAACAAGAAAAAGTTAGAACACTAGAGGATGGAACAAGCGGATTATTTTCATTACAAAAACACTGATGATATATGATACGAACATTATTCATCAATCGGTATACCTCTGAAATTGTATAATGGGAGGGTTTTGATCTAGCATTAACCTCAGTCTGGGACCTTGAGTGAGAAAGAGGCGAATTTGATGACTCGCGTAAAAATGATCCATAACCTCCCCAGCTTGCTCCTGTCAAGATAATTTTGAGACCATAAATTTTCATTCAATATATAGCAAAAAAGGTCTGACATGCCCGCCTTTCAAGGATCCAGAACTCTTGAACATACAACCTACCAAGATTTTCTGCTGAAACCCCACCCATAAAGTCTTTCTGGTAATGCCCCAAGACATCTTGGATCCTTTTATCCTATGTAGCACGCCAAAGACCATCTCTCAGCAATATTATACATAACAGGATATAAAAGAATTAGAAGGCACAAGAGATTTACAACAAAATAAAAACCAAACTATAAAGAGAAAAATAGCAAACTCGACTAACATGATCCTACTTTCTAGTTATTAGTTCAAAAAATTCTTACTCTATTGTATGAAATAAAAGCTTCAGATTCTTCGTTCTTGAGGCCTAGTATGGGCCCTACTTTATCCACAGATTAAAAAGGTATTATCGACAAGATTTATCACAATGCTCCCAGGAGAAGCATACGCCAAAAATTAGAACTAAATATTGTATCTTACAAACTAGGCATCCTGCTCAAATACAATTTTTTTTACTTGCGACATTATATCTACAGCTTTTGTTGAGAAGTTAGGCAACGAGGCGAAAACATATCTACATGAAGACTACAGTCGTTTCTTCATTATAACCAGGATATTGAAGTGTCCATATCAATATTCTACTTATAAAGCAGTCTTCAGTACGGAGAAAAAGACATAAAAGCTGACAATATCCCAACTGGGAAAATGAACATTTCTTGCAGCCAATGCCGCATCCTACATCTGTGAAGAATACATGAATCTAACACCACAAAGTAGCCCTCAGCTTTGCCTCATGCTATAGTTAATTATTCTTTACTTGGATGCAACGTTTTTCAAAACGGGGAGGGCATAGTTTTGTTAGGCAGATCGGTGTAAGCAGGCTCCAAGTAACGTTAGGGGTAATATATATCCCAATTCCCAGCTCCTCTGTCTCCACATCCTCCTTCCCACTAAGAGAGAATTTAATCGCTTATTTGAAAATAGAATAATACCAGAACTGTATCAAAGGAACAGCCAGAAAGGTATAAGAAGAGCAACACTGTATGACCCAACCAGCTCGTTAGAGGACCAAGTGCATAAAATGCAGGAGTTCCTTAATGTCCGTATCATAAATTAGAGACTTGGTCTCCAAAAAACTGAACTATGAAATTAAGTGTAAAAACTTCAAATTTAACAGATAGCAACTGTCGCATATGGGCAAATTTTCATCTTTATATCAGCGGCGGAAGCACGTAACCAGAATGCCACAACCATGTGCTTAAACCGGAACCACCGGTAGCATACAAGAGCCTCAAAGTTTTGAAAGAAAGAAGACTCAAAAAAAGGCACAATCAACGGATCAGGCGGGTATAGCTGGGATAAATAACGAAGAGGATCAATTAAGTTTGTCGTATTAAAAAATTAGAAGTCGATCATGAGTAGAAACAAAAAAACCATTGAACGAGGCCTTACAATGTAAGAGAAAGCTGTGTCAGGATCGATCTTTTCGTCATTATCATGGTTTATGCAAGCCTCGCCCTCTTCAATTTCAATATCTTCCATCTCACCTCGCCAAAGTACCAACAAAACAAACCCTAATCATCCAAAGAGGGGAAAGAAAATGAAATAGCCGCCCTATTAATCTCTCGCATTCCCAGCGGCGGAAGAGCCTTTCGATCAGAAAAGCGGCTGATCAAACAAGAGATAAATCATGAAACACGCTCCGAAAATCCAAAACCCAGAAAAACCTGTGGAGTGAATCTCTGAATGCTACCATTATAGTCCCAAAAACAGAAAAACCAGGATAAGTATGGAACCCATAAACGTAACCCCCCAGCCTCCCCCTCAGGAAGAAAAATACAATGACTCCGCCCAAAATTACCCTCCGGAAGGAGCTTAATACGGAATTAATACAGCGCGTGCGTAGTTCCCCAGTCCACGATAAAACTTTTCGGCTTACGCTAATAAATGAAATACCCTAAATTTACTGCGACAATGCCATTCCAATCCAAGGAAAAGATGCGGTAGTATCATACCCCATCCCGGAGTCGCGTGGGCCCTTTCCCCTTGGAGCGCTCTCCTCTTCCTCGCCTTTTCTAGGTTTTTTCTTTTGAGGCCCTGGTCAGTAGTCAATAGTCAATAGTCAATACAGTAAAATATTTCGCGTGTGATTGGGTGAAGCCTCCGCTTAAAATTCAGACGGGTAAAACTGCTAGCCGCTGGAAACCCAACCGGCGTAAACAAGTTAAACAGACGAAAAGCGACAGAGTCAACTCTAACAATACAGGGAGCATTTAAGAGGTTAGTTTTGTCATTTTTATTACTTGGGATGGCAAGGAAGTTACAAAAATGGTACTCCCTCTAATATTTGACATTTTATTTTGTGGATCAGAAGTTTCATAATCACCTTATTTTATAGCTATGATAGCTATGGAAGTAATTATTTTTCTGATTTCTTTTCAAACTCATCTTTTTCTACCATTCCAAACTACCCATATTCCTAACTTCTCTATTAATTGGCCAAAACAATAAGAAACAACTAAAAAGTGGAAACTTTTTACACTTGTACATGTCAAAAATATAAAGTCACCTAACAAAAAAAAGAAATTTTACTTAAAAAACCAAAAACGTAATATCTAGTAATCTTGAGAAGTTTAGGTTTATTTTCAATCAGCTCAATTAAAAACACATTTTTAATGGATTAGATTATTATAAAAATTTGTTCTCTCGTGCTCTAATAAATGATTTTTTAATTCTGGGCACAATAATTAAGGAGAATAATAATAGATCAGTTTATCCAACTTTTTGTATTGGAACTTGAAGTAAACTGAAAAGTAGAGTTATGAGTGTGAAAGATGAGTGTAGAGTTGTATATAAATTTAATAATTTTCTCATTGAAGATAAACAATCTTATTAAAAAATTGTACTTATAATTTTTATATTTTAATGTAAAATTTTCACCTTTATTTCTTTATTTTAATATTTGTTATGATGATTGAATTTATATTTTATAAAATATCTAATAATGTTTGATCATATATTTTAACAAAATTACGTCCCCAATGATGTTTGGCGAGATTACACACCCCACCCATGAGGTTTCTAAAATTACTTTCCCTACTTATGTGGTTTCCCCAGTTTTACATCCAGTAACTTTTCTAATTTTCGTTCGATTGGGTAGATGCTTAAATGTTGTCCAAACTTGATGAAACTTTACATGAACGATGTTAAACTGTTATATTTTGGTTCAATGCCAAAACCAATGTTTTTTAAGCTCACTTGTGATGTGACATATGAGGCCCAAGGAAAACCCATTTGCATGTCATATATTTTTTTGGGTCTCATAGATCACATATAAGCTTAAAAAAAAATGGATTTCACACTAGACCAAAATATCACTTTAGCTTCGTCCATGTAGAGTTTCATTAATTTGAACAATATTTAAGCATCTCTTAAGTTGAACAAAAACTAGAAAAGTTGCTCGACATATAATGAGGGAAAATAGCATGGGTAGGGAAAGTAATTTTTGAAACCTCGTGGGTGAGGTATATATAATTTCACCAAACGTCATGGATGGATGATATAATTTTCCTTTAAAAAAAAAGAATTTTCATCTAAAAGTATGACAAAAATAACAAAAAAAGATCAAATGCATATACGTCCTTAAGTTATAGTAGTATTTTTAAGATTGGAAAAAGTCAAGTGATTTTGGTTTCAAATTACCTCCCTACTGGTATATACAGATAAATATTAAAATTCTTAAAAATGGTAGATATTGGAGTACCTATGGAAATTGCATCTATGTGTTAGAACTCCTTAGTCGTGTATTTGTGTCAAATAAAACACTGGAATGGGATTCATATCATAAAATGCCTAACAATGTAAAAAATATTGAAAGCAAACTAAACTAAATCTATTTTCCTCGACTTTCTAAAGTTTGGGAAACATTGTCTATATTATATATTTTAAACAAAAATCCAAACCATAACAACTTTTGTTTATCTAAAAGTAGGTGGGGTTTTATTGGGTTCAAAACAGAAGATAGGCTAGTATACAATAGCTAAGCTTATATTAGCAACTTGTCGACATAACACACTTGTTATTACACTTATATAGATTTTAGATCATAAGTTAACTAATGTGAGGTTTTCGACAACTATTTGTCATGTTACTCAAAAGAGATAGACTTAAGTTTGTAGGAGATGAAGTAAAATCTTAGTGGGAGTTTATTGTTTCTTCGTATCGTGGGGTCAATACTCAGTTTAATGGTGGAAACAATGTTGTGTTTGTACTTGTAAGTTACAATGTAGTTGATTCTACTAGTGTGGGTATAGGGTTTCTTCAGGGAGAGTTTTTTTTTCTCTCCTTATTTTCCTCGTCTTCTCATGCATCTCTTTGGATTCAGGGGCGGACCCAGAGATTGAAAACTATGGGGTCACTGACAAATAAAAATTTATATAGTTAATTTTTTATGACATTTGTGGGGTCACTAAGACATAAAATATGTACTATTCTATAAAAAAACTACATTAAAACTTAATATAATTATTTTTTTTTACAAAAGTCATGGGGTCACATGACCTCACGTGACCCCTCTTCGGTCCGCCCCTGTTTGGATTGATCCTAGGTTGCTGATTTCCCCAAGTCTTTACAACTCCAAAATGTGATGGTTGTTACAATACTATAGGTATTTGGTATTTTTAATGAGTTACAGTTTTTGTATTATTAGTTGACTAGTTTTAGTCTTTGGTTAACTGGCGGTTAACTAAATGAAAGACTTATTGTCATTTTTATTAGTGTGTTGGTTCTTTCTTTTTCCCGTTAGAGAGTGCAGCCAGCTAGGGTTCTTATTAGTAGTTTTGGGGTTTTCTCTTGCTGAGGCATCGCGTGACATTCTGCTGTTTTGTTTCCTCCTTTCCAGAGTTGAGTTTTGATAAGTGCGGAATTTATCTATATTTCTACGCTTAATATGATTAATATTTTATTGGTTTATATGATACATTCCTTACTTATATGTTATTTTATGTTATATTCAAAGAACTCCCCTTACTTATGGTTTTATGCTAAAACAGGTAAAAATACTGAAGAAAAGGGTCTAGATACATGTGCCAAGAGCTTAACGATCAAGACGGGACCAAACAGAGCAAAAAGAACCATTCTGGTGCATTTTAAGGTGTGTCCGGGTTTGTGTACTTGTTTACAAACCCAGACCAACCAAGCGATCAAGCTTCTGCCATGTTTTTATGTTGGTCCAGGTCTGTGTACTTGTTTACAAACCCGGACCATCCTACCGAGATACTCATTCGACACTTTTTGACATGGTCCGGGTTTGTGTACTTGTTTACAAACCCGGACCAGCCTATTCGTAAAGTCTACTGCCTAATTTAAGAGGTGGTCCGGGTTTGCGTACTTGTTTGCAAACCCGGACCAATACTAATTAAGGCGCCGCGTCGTTTTTTCAACAAGTCTTTATATATATTATCTTTATAAGTCGATAGAGGGACACAACACAGAGGAGATTAATTCCCTAACCCTAGCCACACAGGATACTGGAGGAGAATAACAGTTCATGGGAGATTGGAGATAGCAGAGCATATTGGGATTACGACATCAGATTTTCCATTACAGATTTGATGGCTTTCTCTCTATCTACTATTGTTGTTTCTGAATTTATCATGTCTGAGTAGTCATTTTAGATTCCGGTTTGCTATGTAATCCGAATTTGATGTTCCACTATCTTTGTGATTTTTCCAGTTTTAATTCGATTAAAGTTTTGTTCTTTGTTTATATTAATTCTCTGATAGTCTGGCCAATTATTAGAGATTACTAGTTTGTTTGCTTACAAGTGAGAACTGTGGCATTCAATAGACTACAGGAACAAAACCAGTTAATTTGGAGACGGCAATTCCTCTAAAATATTAGCTGATTATCTAACTAGGTTGTACTTAAAGTTGTTAGTAATTAGGAAATTCATAATGAGAGTTATGGTTTGGTAATTGCTAATTAGATTTCACCAAGCGGGAGACCGAACATGAGATAATTTGATCTAGGATTTTAATCTAGAATTTGGTAAACACATTGAGAAGGGAACCGAGAGTTAGGAGGAGTAGTAAACCGGGATTTCTCCCAAAATTATCAAGAAAACAGACACTTTATTTTCCGCTGTTATTGTTATTGCTTTTGTTATTGTTTATTTTACCTTTAGAAATACAATTTCATCAATTAAACCCCTCTAATTTCCTGTTTTCCGATTTCATTAATTCAATAGTTAGGTAGATTAAATATTAAACTAGACACTGCCTCCTTAGTTCGATAACCTAGGGAATACTTTCTAGGAAAACTTACAAAGACTGGTACACTTGCCGAATTAGGTTTTAACCCCAACAAGTTTTCATTAAATCAAGAAATGTGTTTCCTCTTATTTCTTCCATGGTATTAGAGCAGAGATCATCAGATCTTGCTTTTGATTTTCCTTCATCCCTGTGTTAGCTCTTCGAGTATTTTTTCTTTTGCAGCTTATGTTCTTTCTGGTTTTTCTATATCTCGTTATCTTTCTCCCAAATTTACCTCCACTTTCTTCCTCCTAAATCCCTTCACATGCAATGAAATTGAAACTGACGCTCCGAAAATAGAGGAAAAAGAAATTTAGATGGCTCAAACAGAGATTGGTACCAGCGACAACGCCACCATTCAAGTTAGAGTTCCACTATACCTTTCCAGTTCTGAAAAACCCGGTCTTTCCCTTGCCGTCAAATTTGATGGTGGACTTGGACTTTCCCGTTGGAAACATCAAGTGCAGATTGCACTCGCCTCCAAAAATAAGTTAGGGTTCATTCAAGGAACCCGAAAGAAACCAACAAACTCAGACACAAGGGCGCAGGCGTGGGGAAGGTGCGACAGTATGGTGCGTGCGTGGATACTCATGAGCCTGGAGAAGTGAATTTCCAGATCTGTTCTCTTTTGGTTGTTAGCAGTAAAAATTTGGGAGGACCTGTGTGCACATTACGATCAAGTTGACGCCATCGACATGTATGAGTTGGAACAAAGATTGGTCAGGACTACTCAAGGAAGCGACTCCGTTGGCTTATACTTCACCAAGCTTAGAACCATTTGGGATGAAATCGATGCAACGACTTCATTGCCCAACTGCAAATGTGTTACTGACAAGGTATTTAAGGACTATATTGAGACAAAAGGCTCATTAAATTCTTGATGGGGTTGCATGAATGGTTCACGACGGCTAGAGAAAATATTTTAATGATTTCTCCCTTACCGTCTGTTGAACAAGCCTTCTCAATTCTCATACATCAAGAAAGACAAAAGGGCTTGACCTACAGCTCAGTGGTTAAGGGAGAAACCCCATCTTCCTTCTCCGTCAATAAAGGAAGAAAACCACTTAGGCGAGGCCAGAGCAATGGGGGAAGGCGTAGCAATCTCCAGTGCAACCATTGCCATAAACTTGGGCATACAGAAGACCATCGTTATCAAAAACATGGTTTTCCTCTGGTTTGGCATGCGGGGAGGGACAGGAAGTACCAAGCTAATGGTGCAAGTGTGTAGAGAGATAAGGGAAACAAAAATCCATTCAATGGAGTTCTCACCATATACCAAATCAACAGCCTTTTGAGCTACATCAGTAAATTAAGAGTTGTGAGTAAGGATCCATAGTCTGCTGAATCCAACTATGGATTCGTAGGTATATCATCTTCTCATTGTTTTATTGATTTATCTAGCAGCATGCATAGAATGTTTAATATATCTGGTAATAGAATGGCTAAACAAACTGAGTGGTTTATTGACAGTGGAGCCTTGGATCATATGTGTGGAGACCTTTCAGTTTTTGATAATGTCTTTTTTCTTGATGTGCCTCACACTGTTGGGATGCCTGATGGGCACCCACAACCTGTTAATTTGATTGGAAATGTTAGAATTATTAATTTAATGACTTTGAGGGATGTGCTCTATGTTCCTACTTTTAAGTTTGTATTGATTTTTTTAGTAAATTATCAATCAAATGAGTGTTAATTTGAGCTTTAATTCCACCCAATTCTCTTACCAGGCTTATAACCACAATGAAGACATGAAGACTGGACACATGTGCATAGAGGTCTATATGTTCTAGACAAAAAAATTGATAAGAAGAGCAAGAAATGCCATAGTTCAAATACTGATGTATCTGTTTCTAAGAATAGTTGCAATTGTAATGTTGACAAGCTTGGTGCAGTGCTAAATGCTTTGAGTCCCAAATCACATGTTGGTAATACCCCATATGTGCATGATGTTCCTGAATCAAAAATTGACAAAACTACTCCTTTGTATAATGTTTCTGAACCTGATATTGATAAATCTGTGTCTGTTCTAGATAAACCTGACAATAGTAATGAATGGTCTATTTGTGTTCAAGATACAACAAGTTGTAGTGTCTCTTCTAACCTATGGCACAATAGACTTGGACATTTGCCAAAAGAAAAGATGTCAATATTAGGTTTACTTAGATCAGATTCTCCACAAAAATTTGTAGTTTGTGAACCTTGCAATAGGGCCAGGAGCCATAGGCTAGCCTTCCCTTCCAGCTCAATAAAAACACAACACATATTTGAACTAATTCACATTGATTCGTGGGGATCTTATAACCTTAACACACATGATGGATTTTCTTACTTTCTCACCAATGTAGATGATAGGAATCGGGCCACATGGACACTGTTAGTTAGCTCTAAATCTGATAGCTTTGGTCTTATAGTTGGTTTCATTGACATGGTAGAGAGGCAATTTAACAAGAAAGTAAAGTGTGTTAGAATTGATAATGCTCATGAACTTGGAACTTTTAAGGCTGGTGTTATACCCAAAATTTCAACCCTCCTGGAAGAGAGTCTCTACTAATAGGCTAGTTTGGTCAAGTAGCGAGGGTTCCCAGTTCGATCGACACATTTCAGAGTACTAGGGACAGCTTAGTTATCTCTAGGGGCATTTTCGTAAATTTTCAAGGCTCCAAAGCCCCCTCAAGGCTTTCACTCTCCTCTAAAGAAGGGTCAAATCAATTCAAAATGCTTTGAAATTTTAACCTATGATAGAGGATGACATTTGGGCATAATGGCATTGGAATTTTGATTTTTCGAATTTCCAATAATTTTCTAGCAATTTCTGATTGAATCTGACGAGAAATTGAATTTAAAAATATTCCAATATCCAAAAAATTCGATTCTACTTTAGAAAAATCAGAAATACCATCCTTTACCCATGTTTAAAATTTCATAGTCTGATTCCTTTTGGAAGCCCTTGAACTAAAACGTCGGTAAATCTCGGTTTTTACCGAATTTTTCTATATGTAAGGAAGCCTATATAAGGAGCCTTATCCCTTGATCAAATTAGAACTTGAAGAACCCTAACACCTCAAGAAACTCAGCCGTCACAACCTCCCCACGTTTTTACACATCCAAGCCCCGAAATTTCATCGAAATCTCACAAAATCAACACCAAAACACCTTTTTCAACTCCCACAACATCATCCATCATCAAACCTTCACCAAAACAGCACCAAAACGTGAAGAACATCACCAATAACCAATAGTCAGAAGCTGGTCTCGAACCCAAACCGGAACCGACTCCGGCGGAGCACCAAAAGACACCCGACATGAAGAAACACCTCAAATGTGAAGGTAAAACAGGTTGGAACCCAGATTTTCTAACTCCCCACAGTTAATCTAACCTTATATTAAAATTTGGGTTTGAAACAATTCTTTTATGTTTCTGAATTGTCATTTTTCTTTGCTTCTGCTCACTAACTTGTGCATTAAGTTTCTTATTTAATTCGACTTCAAATCGAGAATCTCTGATTACTAACATGTTGGAAATCTTTTAGGCTATACACCCATAATTTTTTAGCCAAAAACACTGTCGGAAACCATCAAAAACCCACTGTCCGTGGGTGGTCTGTGACCTCGGACGCATGGTCCAGGACCACGGACGGATTGTCCATGACCACGGACACCCATGGATGGTGGCAGTATTTCTTATTTTCCAATTTTTCAAATTTTAGGGTTTTTAACAGTACATGTCCGGACCCACGAACACCCTGTCCATGGCCCCGAACTTTTCAAGTTTACGTTTTTATTTTAGTTTTATCGTAGCAAGTTTTCCTAGGTAGTATTCCCTAGGTTATCGAACCAAAGGAGGCTGTGTCTAGTTTAATCTCTACCCTAATCTAACTATATAAAAATAATAATAATAATTGGGGGTTTGATTGCAGAAATTAAATAAACAAATTAACTAAAACAAAAACAATTAAAAGTGATTGTATGACAAATCTAAAGGGTGAATCCTGGTTTACTACTTTTCCCTAGTTTATCAATTCCCTTCCCGAATTTTTCTAAATTCTAGATTGCAACCTCAGATCTAAATTAATCTAAAACCGGTCTCCCGCAAGATAGATCCTTACTAGCAATTCCCAAATCCCAACTCTCGTTACGAATTTACAAATTAACTAGTACCAGTAACAGTTTATCTAGTTTCTAGTCAGCTAATCCCCAGGAATTGCCATCTGTAGTTTCACTGGTAATATTCTTATGGTCTAATGAACGCCGTAGTTCTCACTTGTAAGCAATTCATACCAAATAAACTCAAGCAATAATTAATCACAAGAGAATTCAATAAATAGCAAGGAATAAAACTACAATCTGAATATAATTTATATTTAACAACTCAGGAAGCAAAATAATAAACTAGTTGTCCATAGCAAACCAGTATTCTAAACAACTACTCAGACATCGGAGACAAAGAAATAATAACAATTATCGCAGACAGTATAATGTGAGTGGTTGGAACTGGTGTTTTAAAAACAAATGAAAAAGAAATTTAAAAACTCAAAATACCTTACGGGCTGCAAACAAATCCCGGTCGCAGTAGTATAGTAAAGTGGAGGCGAACGGATATCGAACCGTGGGACTAAAGGAAATTATCTAATTCCTAAGTTGTGTCACAAAAGGGGGATTAATTGACTTGTTTTTATAAAAAAAAAAAGGAAAGATAAAATAAACTGAGTAAAAGGTAAATTAAACGGGACTCTGGGTTCAGGTTTATATAGTCTGCTCTTTTATGCTATATCTACCGGTTTTATTATATTAGTTTGACAAAATTCATGTTATTATTTTGAGGACTAAATCATAGACTCAAAAGAACTCGTTTACCAGAACATGCTCGGTCTAATCCAGATTCGAGCAAAACACATGTAAACGGATTAAGTATGAGAAATTATATTTGCATCTGAAAATACTAACTTATTAAATCATAATAAGCTTTCTACAGATTTACGGCTTAATTAACCTTTCTATTTATCACGGATCTGATCAAAATAGATTTAGTAAAGATTTTAATAAATTCATGAAATTTATTAAAAAGGCGAGAGATAAGCTTTAATCGTAACAAACTGTATTTAATTAAACCGGTAAAAAAATAATTACATAATTAAACATACTATAAATTAACCTTCACCCAGAGTATATCCTCTTAGCCTGACATATTAACTGGTAATATGTTGGTCAGAGGTTGGACAGAATAATAACGCAGTGGTTTTTGTGGATGAAAATGGAGTGAGATGGTGATTTTGTGAAGGAAAATTGACATGGGTTTTGGGGTGGAATGAGATATCTATTAATGGAGGGTTATAGGTATATTTATAGTGAAAATGGGGTAAAAAGGAAGGGTATGTCGGTGTGTGAAAAGATAAAATATATTTATCTTTTCACACCATGTCGATGCAGCCCTGATTGCTGGAATTATCGTCGTGTCCGAACCAGCGTCCGGACCAGGCTGGTTCGGACATGTCGACGCTGTGCGGAGCTTGCTCCACGTGTGTGCGTCCGGACCAGCTCATCCGGACACAGGTCCGGACGAGAATTAATTTGCCTCTAAAATCTTCGTTTCATCTCCGATTTAATCCCCGTTTGTTGCGTTGCGAAGCTTGTGAAGTGTACTATGTGATTTCAAGACCTTTTGCTGCATTTTATACATAAAATGTATCAGTTCATATCAAAACATAAATCTAGGAAAAAACATATAGTAAGTGGGAAACATTACTTTAAGTGTTGCAAATAATAAGGTAGTTAAACCCTAAAAGTCTATATGTTTCGCACCTATCAAATTCCCCCATATTTATCTTTTGCTTGTCCTCAAGCAAATCTCTATGACGGAATGTTTAAACAAGTAAAATATAAAATAACCAAACAGGGAGAGCACAGAAAAGATTGCTACAAAACTTCTAGATTAAAGGGTACTAGAAACTTCTTTTTTAAAAAATTTTTGAAAAGAACCTTGAAATCATACAAAAAACAGTTGAGAAGGAGAAGTAGAACCATAAGAATCCAGTTTTTAACCCTGAGCTAATCCACTATTTTCTTCAACATTTCCTGAAACGACAAGGGGCATGAAGTAAAATCATATTTCATTATACCTTTCAATGTCACGTACTCATGATCCATAAATAAGAAGTTTTCATCATTTAAGTACATAATGCAAAGATACTTCGATTGAAGATAAATTTCCTTTTACCTCAGACTTTTTTCTCCACCCTTGTAACGGTTTTGGGTCAACTATCCCAGATATAAAATACCTTAGGTAGCTAGGTGATAAAGCACCCCAAAGAACTTAATAACCAAGTGGACGAGGCCTGCTTTGGATCAGAATATGCCTGTTTGGATAAGAGGAGTACCTTGCCTTGTTCTTTTTCCACCTTTACATTCCAATTCAAATCCAGGCTCAAAGCTAAAAATAGGGCTCAAATGATAATTATTTTTAAACTTTAAGCAATTTCTAATCAGAATAAATTTTAAAATGGTTGAAAATTTTTAGTACCCCATAATGTTTGTAGGTTTGCAATATTTCCTCTATGGCTCCCTTTTTGACTATTTCAAACTTAACATATCTAAACAAATTGTCAAAAGAGAAAACTTAAGAACATGCTACGAGGGTACGAGTACTCCCCCACACTTAAGCTCAAGCAATGCCCTCATTGCGTAGAAAGAATTAAATTAACAGGGCATGCAATCTGATAAAGGAAATTACACAAAACAAAGCAAAAGGGAATATGAAATATCATAAGAGAAAGAGTGTACTCCCCAGAGTTTGTAGAGTGTGCAGAGCTCCCCCACACTTGAGTGCAGCTGTAGAATTACATGAAATGTACCTGTAAAGAATATTCTACACAGCCAGAAGAACTCAAGTAAAACCCTCATTTTATTATAACATATAAAAGGGAAATATATTACAAAAGAGAAAACAACATAAAAGGAAAGACAAAGTGTAGATAGTGGGTTGCCTCCCACCAAGCCGCCCGGGTTTAACGTCTCTAGCTAGACGCATATTCTTCATTATCCCGGATCAATAATGAAAGTTGACAACGGTGTTAACGGGAATATGAAATGGCCAACAAGTAGGATCGAACCACCTAGATCACAACAAAGTATTACTGCAGCAATTAAATTAGGAAAATACAAACTCCACAAAACCTGGTTTTGAAGGAGGTGTTTGCTGTAATTAATCTTGAACTGAAAACCGGGTGATGGTTGCTTCTCTTCCTTAAACTGGAGAATGTAAACATTCCCCTCCTGTTGTTGAGCCGAGTGGAGGCAAGGTGGTAGTGGTGTTCCTTGCCCAGAGTCGAGGATGTAAATATCCTCCCCTGGATCGAAAATGAAGGTGGAAGTGGGCTTCAATGGGTGGGTTGGGCGGACATTATTTTTCTTTTGAGAAGGGCCCAGATTTTTCAATGGATGACCCTTGGTGCGAGTATCATCTAGTTGTGGAGACGCCTCTTCAATTTTAAGGATGAAGACATCCTTAACTGCGTTGAGCGGTGCAGCAGGGAGAACTCCGGGGTGTATTGTATCTTCAAATTCTGATCCTGGATCAAATGGGAAGTTGGCCTTCTTACTTAGCGAGTTAACTTCGAGTTTCCACCCTACTTCTTTGGTGCATAAGCGGGGAAGGCCGTGATCCTCCAGATGAAGATCAAAGTTGGATGGCTCCTCCTCCTCAAATTTGAGGATGTATATATACTCATCTTCTTGGAGAGACTCATAGGAAGAGCCCTGATTGATTTCAACTTCAGAAGGAGGTGATTCCTTGAAGGTGATATTGGTGTTTTGTTTGGATGTCTCAACGGGAGCGGGCATTTCCTCCTCTTCATTTTTGAGGATGTAACTATCCTCATTTTCTGAGTATAGCACAGAGAAGGAGGGAAAATAATGGTAATTGACTTCAGAGGGAGGAGACTCAATGAAGTTGAGGTAGAAGCTGTCCTCTGATGGCTTGTCTTCAAGCTCAAGCAGAAGGTTTGATGTCGTTTGCTCAGGTTTGAATGGGGGTGGTGATAGAGAGTAACTCAAATCCTCAGTAAAGTCGTCCACTATATGAACCATTTCACTTTTTGGTTGCTGCGATGCAAGGTTTAGTGGACCTTCCATCATTTCATTTATCTCAACTAATTTGGTATTCTTCCTCAGCCCGTTGTTTCACTTCATGGACCATTTCATTCTCTGGTTGTTGCTCCCTTTGAGCTAGTGTGATGGGCTGGTCCACTACATGAATTGCGTTTGCATATTCTCGTGGATTTGAATTGGTTTGTGAGGGAAGTTGGCTGGATGGTCTTTGTTGGATGAGAAGTTGTTGGATTTGGGATTGCAAGGCTTTTTGGTCTTTACGAAGGGCTGTGACTTCATCTTACGTGTCTCAGGTCTTACTCATCATTGCTTTAAACATCTCCTGCATTTACGACATTCTAGAGTCGGGATTTGAAGGTGGTTGAGTCGGTCAGCTTGAAGAAGCATCATTGCCATAAGGCGGTTGCTGATACTGCCTTTGGCCTCCTTGAAAATTGGGGTGCATGTTGTGCTGCCATGGTTGTCTGTACCCTAAATTGTTGCCAACAAAGTTTGCTTTCTCTGTTGCTTTTGGTTCTTGTAATTGGGGGCATTGTTCATAATCATGTGGCCCGCCACACTGTGTACAAGATAAATCAGGAGAAGATAGAGATAGAGGAGCGTAACCCGGAGGGGTGGTAGATGATCGGGAAGTCATCGACTTTGCTTGTTGGGGGTAAGAGTTCATGGCCATCTGCTCAACTACTTTCTACAGGGTGTTTACCTTTGTCGCCTGCTACGCATTGATCTCCATGAGTTGCTCGTGGCTTTTCATCAGCTGGTCAAACTTATTGTCACTTTCTCCTACGTGGTATAAACCTGGAGTGCCTCCTCTTGATCCACCTGTGACCCAGTCTCTGATCTCTTCACAGAGGGACTCTATCCCATTCAGAAACTGTTCCCCTGAATTTTTTTAAAATATCAGCACCTAAAGAGGAGAGTACCATTGTTTTGCATTGATTGATTAAGCCTTTGTAGAACAATTGAGATAATTGTTCTTTTGTGAGACCATGGTGAGGACACGTCAGCAGTAGTCCTTTGAAACGGTCCCAAGTTTCACAAATATTCTCTGACCCTGGCTGCTTGAAATTGTAGATCTCTGCAATCATTTCTAACGTTCGGCTTGGGGGCAGGAACTTGTCGTAGAACTTGATGGCCATTTCATCCCAAGTACCAATGGTACTTGGTGTAAGGCTGTGGTACCATTTACTCGCATTTCCCGTCAGGCTGTGAGGGAACAGGGGCAGTCTCGCGTACTGGAGAACTGCGTTTGTCGCGGTTAGACTGTTGGCATGCTGCAGAAACTTGGTGACGTGCAACAGAGCTTCGTCAGGACTAGAGCCATCGAACATGCCTAACTCCTTTACGCATCGGATCTGATGATATGGCTTCAGCTTTTGCCACTCATCGTATTCGGATTGGGTAAGATGGGGAAGGATGATGGCGGACTGTAGTCCTTGATTAGATGACCTGTTTATGTTACGAACTGTAGCTGGTAAAGATGTCATATCTGCTTCCTGGTTAGATTCTATCACCGTGATGGTTATGTTTTGTTGAGATCGTTTCTGCCTTAAACTGCGCAGAAAAGTTCTCTCGATCTCAGGGATGTAGCTAACCGTATGATTATTAATACTGTCCGGAAGGCTGTGTGACCTGGTAATAGGCATTCACCACTCAAAACAGCAAAAGAAACTGGGAATTTGAAACAGCTCAACAGTTAATGAAATCTTTTTTTTTAGATTTAGATTTTTTTTTATTTTTAACAGATTAAATAAACTGAAATTAAATAAACTTAAGAGAAATAGAAATAAATGCAGTTAAGTAAATGAAAATAGTAAAATAAAATAAAGAAAAAGGACAGAATTAAATTACTGGAATTTAAATAACAAGGGAATTTAAATGACAGTAATTTAAATGACTAGAAAATAAAGAACTAGAATTAAATTGACTGGAATTTAAATGACATAAAATTAAATGACAGAAATTAAATGACTGAAATTTAAAGGACAATGGAAACATAAATAACTGGAAAATAAATGACAGGAATTTTAAATGACTGGAAAAATAAATAACTGTAATTAATACACTATTTAAATTACTAGAATAATTAAATGACAGAAATTAGTGGAAATAAATATAGCAAAAGAAAATGACAAATAAAAAATAAGACTGAATTATGAAACAAAATCAATATAGCAAACAAAATATTTAAACAAAATATTAACAGAAAAAAGGAAACAAAATATTATAGAAACACAATATTATAATATAACAGGTGAATTATCCGGGGCTTAGGGACTAGAATAAATCAAGTCCCCCGCAACGACGCCATTTTGCAGACAGTATAATGTGAGTGGTTGGAACTGGTGTTTTTAAAACAAATGAAAAAGAAATTTAAAAACTCAAAATACCTTACGGGCTGCAAACAAATCCCGGTCGCAGTAGTATAGTAAAGTGGAGGTGACCGGATATCGAACCGTGGGACTAAAGGAAATTATCTAATTCCTAAGCTGTGTCACAAAAGGGGGATTAATTGACTTGTTTTTATAAAAAAAAGGAAAGATAAAATAAACTGAGTAAAAGGTAAATTAAACGGGACTCTGGGTTCAGGTTTATATAGTCTGCTCTTTTATGCTATGTCTACCGGTTTTATTATATTAGTTTGACAAAATTCCTGTTATTATTTTGAGGCCTAAATCATAGACTCAAAAGAACTCGTTTACCAGAACATGCTCGGTCTAATCCAGATTCGAGCAAAACACATGTAAACGGATTAAGTATGAGAAATTATATTTGCATCTGAAAATACTAACTTATTAAATCATAATAAGCTTTCTACAGATTTACGGCTTAATTAACCTGTCTATTTATCACGGATCTGATCAAAATAGATTTAGTAAAGCATTTTAATAAATTCATGAAATTTATTAAAAAGGCGAGAGATAAGCTTTAATTGTAACAAACTGTATTTAATTAAACCGGTAAAAACATAATTACATAATTAAACAGACTATAAATTAACCTTCACCCAGAGTATATTCTCTTAGCCTGACATATTACCTGGTAATATGTTGGTCAGAGGTTGGACAGAATAATAACGCAGTGGTTTTTGTGGATGAAAATGGAGTGAGATGGTGATTTTGTGGAGGAAAATTGACATGGTTTTTTGGGGTGGAATGAGATATCTATTAATGGAGGGTTATAGGTATATTTATAGTGAAAATGAGGTAAAAAGGAAGGGTATGTCGGTGTGTGAAAAGATAAAATATATGGGGTAAAAAGGAAGGGTATGTCGGTGTGTGAAAAGATAAACACCATGTCGATGCAGCCCTGATTGCTGGAATTATCGTCGTGTCCGAACCAGCGTCCGGACCAGGCTGGTTCGGACATGTCGACGCTGTGCGGAGCTTGCTCCACGTGTGTGCGTCTGGACCAGCTCATCCGGACACAGGTCCGGACGAGAATTAATTTGCCTCTAAAATCTTCGTTTCAGCTCCGATTTAATCCCCGTTTGTTGCGTTGCGAAGCTTGTGAAGTGTACTATGTGATTCCAAGACCTTTTGCTGCATTTTATACATAAAATGTATCAGTTCATATCAAAACATAAATCTAGGAAAAAACATATAGTAAGTGGGAAACATTACTTTAAGTGTTGCAAATAATAAGGTAGTTAAACCCTAAAAGTCTATATGTTTCACACTTATCAATAATCAAGAGATTAGAAAACATCATCTAATTGAAGAATGATGACGAATCCAGTCTCTACCTTCTGCTTCAGTCTGTCAGAATTGTCTGTATCTCCCCCTCTGTCTGACTCGTATGTGTCGCCGATCTCTTGAACTGTCTAGGGTTTATGGTTTCGCAACTTTCGTCGCGTACTCTCTGCGGCTTGCGTTTTCTGGAATTCTCCCCCCGAATTATGTTCGATCTCCCGTCATCATGTCCTCGTACTCACGTCTTGTATATACCATATCTGAAAACTATGGTTCCGTTCTTTTGCTAGAGGGACAAATGTGATTACATTAATGTGCACATTAATCTGATTTTTCAGGCCCACATTAATGCCTGATTTTAATTTGGCCTGTTCGTTTGGAGCGTTCCACTTTTGAAAGAGCTGGGCTGAAAATAGACCCAAATGCCCCTAAGAGACTGCGCCATTTCTCCTTTCTTTCTTCTTTATTTGCAATAGCTTCCCACTGCACTGTACCCAGCTCGATTGCAACCTTTCTTTCGTTTCTCTCCATCGCCTTCTAGGTAAGTTCCCATCTTCTTTGATTTTCAAGTTCTATCCGATGATTTTCTGCACCTATCGAACTAGTTACTGCTGGTGACTATCTTATTTCTGAAATCAGGTACTTGATTTGGGGTCGACTGCAACCTCACCGCAGATGTAATTATACCCCATTCCTCTGTAACAGTGGTAGTTGTCTTCAATGCCCTATACGTGGGTAGATTTTTTGAAGAATCCAGCTGTATTATCTGTTGAGGCCTAAACCTTTGACAAGGCTTGAATGCCGAGAATCAACAAGCTGGACATAGCTAGATTGGGGAAGGAGTTAAATGCACTTGTAAGGAATAGGTAAAAAGTAAGGGCAACACTGTAATTGCAAGTGAAGATGGAGAAGAATAACGCGGCTGTTTTTTCTAAACGCAGGTTTGGGTAGATTTTTGATAAATCTCCCATGGAAACGAAACGCCTATTTTTTAGTACTGCATATCGTGGACCTGTCCCATCTGGACGAGGCGATTTGTGCAAATGCCACATTAATGTGGCAGGCGAACGCGACCTATATTTCATTATGACAATCATCCATGTACTGCAGCCCACGTGAGTATGCATTCTTAATGCGTGACTTCTTCTTCTTTTTTTCAATATGTCGGCCCACATAATCCTCTCAGTCATGCCACAGTAAATCGTCTAATGCTTCTGTCCATTGTTTGCAGCTGTGTCGTGAGTAATTCAGCCCAAGGATAAGATTACAGAAGCCCACACCACGTCATGTACCTGCATGGCCCATGAAGAATTGAATTCTGAAGTTGTCGTGCGTGAGTCAACTCCAGTACCCGCGTTTCCATCAGTTTCTTGGTCCGGGTGTGTGTGAAACAGTAAACCCGGACCACTCCATAAAATAGACAGTAGGTTATGTTGTAATGTGGTCCAGGTTTATAAACCAGTATATAAACCCGGACCATGTTGTAAATTAAGCAGAATGTCTGTTTTTGTTCTGTTTGGTCCCAGTTTGATTGTGAAGCTTTTGACATATGCTTTTTTGACATTTTCTTTAGCGTTTTTAACCTGTTTTCACATAAAACCACATGTGAAGAATAATCTTAACATTTAATATAATTAAGCACTTAAGTGGGGAAATATGTAACATTGAAGCTTAAATTAATAAACAATAAAGAATATAAATATAGATAAATTCCCCGCTTATCACTTGTGGCATACCTTGGAAAGGTAGTTGGAGGTGGTGATTTCACTCTCCTGAACTCGTGTCCTTCTAGTAGTACATTGGATATATTCACCTAGGCTTGTGCCTTATAGTGTTAGACTTAGTGTCTTGTATTATGAATTAGGATGTTGCCATTGTTTTACTTACATAATCATTATCGCTGACATTCGTCACATTAGTAGACGACATGTCTTAAACACGTACTTGGTTGTCACCCATTGTGTGGTGTAACACCGGTGGTAATAGTCATTCCCTTTATGCGGGAGTTTTGTCCAATGATTAGTGTGATCAAATGGGGTAACAATATATTTTTCTTTCTTGACATTTGTTTGATCTTGTTGTTAAGGTACTCCTTTGTAAGGATAGTGCCTTAAGTGTTAATTGTTTAAGCAATCAATACTCATTTGCATTTGAGGCTGCATTTGGTTTAAGTAATATACGTGTTGCAATATAATGTGTTCACTCATTCTCTTGTCGTGGTCATTGTGTTTCCCGACATTATGGTAGATTATTGCTTAGGCTCCTTACCTTTCATATTCTTACTAGAGGTAGTGTTACTCGTGGCTTTCCATTTCGATCCTATTGAGGATTAACAGGTTTTTCCTTTTCTACGTATTTATTGTGTATTGGCGTGTGCCATTATTGGCATAGTGTTGGTCCTGATTGTTATATGGTTATATCTCATCTACAATTTTATAAGGTTGAGAATGAGTTGTTATGTCGGGTACTCACATCTGGTAGCCCATCCGTTATATTGGATGTATTCTAGCTATTTGACAGTTGGTGTGTCACGATTCTTTGACTTCCTATCATTATTAAGGATGGTGGTGCACCTATGAAGTATAATAAAATTTCATATGGTGTCGTGTCTGTCCTAAGGACTAAATATCCATCATTGATAGTGATTGACATTCAATGCCAGTATATGTTTATGGTGTATGGCTCTTAAGCTGATTTTAATTGTTCATTAGTGTTTAATTGGTGTAGTTTATTACAAGGTTGGTGTATTCCCTTTAGTTACAGTAATCGGACCCATCGGGTCCTTCTAAGGTTTGTAAGCCTCATGCTTTAAGAGTCGTGTGACCCTATTTTGTGACAGATTGTATTTACAGGATTCGTATGAAGGTCATATGAATATTTAATGGTTACCGGTGGCCATGGCATCATACCCTGTGGTCTACACGGTTTTGTAGTATTTGGTTGTAGGTGCAGCACTTGCGGTGGCAAGTACGCAAGGTAGGCAGAATTATTAGTATATTGATTTTTATAGCGCTTGCTGTAGTAAGTGCGCCATGCAGGTTGAGTTATCGGTGTTATATTTATTGGCCTCGTTGACGCTCTTGGTCGTTTGAGTATGGTTTAGATGATTTGTCTTGAAAAGGGTAGTATTGGAGTTATTACGGTTTGTTAAGGAATGAAAAGCTTTCTAGGGTAGTTCTATTCCTAGGTTCTCTGAGTTGGGCTCTTCTTTGAATTTGGTTTTAAACTTCCTTATGGTATAAAGAGGTTTTTTACGCATACTCTCATGCAGTCAATTTATTAAGTTAAGGGTGTGTAGTGACCTAGATCGCGCTGCGTACTAGTACCAGCGCCTAAGGTTCCCGCAAAATTTGGGGTATTCAGCCCCTAGTGACTCCTTTCCCCAATTTAATTGCTCGTATCAGCTGGGGTCTGCCCTGCGTAGCTACCTCGTGGTGCTTCGGGTCCAGCAGATGGAGTACTCTAGTTATCCTTGATACGACGTTCCTCTTCTTGAGTGTTTTGTTATAGTAATTTTAGGAGTTTAGCTTGTAAGCTTACATGGTTATTGCAATTGTAGGTCGGGTTCTTATGAACCTTCTAGGTTGTATCGGGTTGGAGTTATCCCTTTCTGGGAGAAACTTCTAAGCGGTCATTGGTTCCGCATGTTATGCATTTTTGATAGTCGTCTAAGACTCGTTTTTCATTTCTTCACTCTTCAGGTGTATTCATAGGTGCTTTCTCTATCTTGTTGGCCCAGCAATTATAGTAACCACATCGGTCTTCCGAATAGGAGGAATTCTTCCGTCTCCTTGGCGTCATCCATTACATTGCTTCTACGGGTGATTTCAGAGTGTGGGCAACAACGGGTGGGGTACCACTGCTGTTTCCCGGGATGTTCTCCCATCAAGCTAGTGCGGCTACTGCCTTCTCAATGCTATTCGGGGTTGCAGGACCTCCATTACCCCCGACATGCCTCGCCCTACGTAGCTTCTATCTCTACTCGACTTCGGTAGTACAGTATGTCGTATCATTTCTCGGTAGTTAAACGTACGGTAGTCAACAGTATTGAAATGCCATTAAGGCTAATATTGTCATGCATTTAGCGCTACTAAGACATTGGTTCGTTTAAGACCAGATGTCTCGTACCTCGCAAACGTTTCTCGTATTCCTATAATCCTAAGCTCACTGTCTTAATCCTAATATCTCGTCATCAGAGCGGTACTCCGCTCTGATACCACTTTTGTAACACCCGACTCCTAATCACATAATAATCGACATCACGTACTTAATTAAAGACTGCTCGCAGCGGAAATGAAATCTATCTACTCTAGGTGTCACACCCCATTACTCACCCATGTGAGTAACGAAGCAAATACTTATCACAATACTAGGATCGATAACCGCTATGATAAACCGAGATATTTTACTACTATCCTACACATACTAAATCCATAAATTGACAACATATAACATTGAGCATCTAAAACATTCCCGGTACTTACATCGAAGTATACAATACAAACCAAAATATAACGGGTGCAGAAATTAAAAGACGTCGTAGACTACCCGATAGTCCCGCACTCCAGCTTCATAACTCGATCAAGTCCTGTAATATGTTGCCATAAAGGCTCAACACGACAGCTGGTATGTTTCTCATATGATCCTCTTGGACCTTTGAACTACTCAAATTAATTAGCCCAATTGTTAGCATGCACTTCCGGTTTCATGCTATTCCGTTTTACAACATATCAACTATAAAATACCATAGTAAAGTAAACAACAATTCATCCAATAGTCACATGGTTCATTCCATTCAACAACAAGCATATAACATCCAATAATCATGTAGTTCATTCCAACTCAACAACAAGCATATAACATCCAATAATCATGTAGTTCATTCCAACTCAACAACAAGCATATAACATCAGATACATAAGAAGGTAATGTAACAACAAGAGTTAGTCTTGTGATTTCTCGCATCGGGCCTCTAGGACCGTTGTTCGTTCTTTACATGTAGTTAAGTTCTCAACTTACTCCTTGTTTCATTTCACTTCTTAACTTCTTTTCCACTTTACCATCACACTATCACTTAGTTCACAAGTTCTGGGTCTAAATGCCCTTACTCAATTTACAAATTCTGGGCCCAAGTGCCCTTACACCAGCGGTGGTGCCTCCGTCCAACAAAGTTTGCGTCTGTTGGAAATCCACAACTTAAAGTTGTAGGATATAATGTTACTGGGGCCCAATTGTCCATTCCACCAACAGCGGTGTCTTTGACCAAGCAACTATTCGATACTTGGGATTTCCTTGAGCATACCTGTTGTCAGTCGTCCCCTCTGTAATCACAATGCGCAACCAGACGGTCCTGGATTTCTCACCATCTTCAGATCTTCCTTCATAGCCAACCTCTCACCGAATTGTTTTAGTTCTCTTAAACTACATGCCTAAGATTCAATCTTAGGTTATCCAGTGATTAATTTCTCGAGTGTATATGGACCTCTCAGGTCTTTAATGTATACCTAGAAGTTATCTAGTGTATTCTTGTATTCGAGTTCATTTCCTCTTGAGAACGGTATTCCCGTCTCTTTTTAGATTATCTTAGGATAAATCATTTATGTTATTATCCTTCCATGAGTGATGTTTCTCTATCACTACTCATATCTTAATTTAAGATATATAAATACATATACATGTGTTCAGTATCTGTCTCAGTTCGAAATGACTATCGCGTACAAAATAATGGCGCACGTATTCGACACATAAATCATATAACACATTCACATACAAGCACACATATCCTCTTGTCAAACATTTCACACATCCAAACCCGAGGAAGTCCTCAGGCACAATCAAAACATACAATAACATACCGTTCACCGCTGAACAATGCTAGCGTGACGTATCACGCTTATCCTCTATGCTCGTACCGCTCGTAACTCCTAGTGCGTATCTCTAGAACATATCACTAGGTATTAAATCATGTGGTCCGATCGAGTCAGTATTCTAATAACTGCTAACCCTCTCGGTATTTGAAACACCCCTAAACGAATTAAACGCATAAAATCATAAACGCGAGGAGATTATCCGATCGCGTTTCATAAGCCGGACATATAATAATGTACGAACGATTAAATTGGGCATATACATGTAGCGTTATGTATTAATATGGTCACGTACTTATATATGTACGTATATGAAAATACATGTACGCAATATTACAACATTACAACCTTGTAAATATTAACTAAGAACGTCGCGTAGGTATTTACAACTATAACGCGACAAAATAAAAGGGGGCGTATATAAATATACATGTACGTATGAATGACTAGCAACGTATGCAATTAATAACGCGACATATTGTATGGTTTCTTATACAAATATAAATAAGCATTTATATAACTTATACAAAAAAAAGAGAGGAAAAAGGAAAAAAGGAACGAAGACGTTCCTGCTGGGGTTCAAACCCCGTACCTCTCGTATGCTTAGTGAACATCTTAACCGATTGAGCTGTGTTCTAATTCGGTAAAAATACCCACCGAACCAAAACTAGTACTAAATTTACTAAGGTAACCAAAAAAAAAAAGAAGAGAGGATCGACATGGTTCTGACTACTTGGCACACGTACAGAAATCTCCATACTCACAAAACAACCGGTTGTTGATTTCCACATAACCAGCCGAGGAGACACCTTCCTTGAAACTCCAGCCCCATTAAATCAATATTCACGCCCATACCCCCTTGATATTTGAAGACCTCAAACACCACTCGGGAATCTTTGATTTCAGTAACAGAGGAAACCTACTGCTCTTTCGAAAATTTCATGCATCAGAGCTTGTCTCTTGCAAACTCCCACGAAAACACAAGACCAGCTCCTCCTCTGCACACTGGCATGCCCACGTTACTGCATGTCTAGAGCTTCCTTCCCTACCTTGCTGAGTTATCCTGGCGTGAAGCGAACTCCAGGCTCTGTAGATTCTTTTCCCTGCATGCCTTGAGCAATAACCAGTTAGCTCCTTTCACATCATTCCGAAACTGCTTCACATTTTGCACCAGTCCAGAGCAAGATCGCTAACCTTCTACACTCCCTGGTGCACGACGCTCCATACCCTGGAAACCTGAAGCAACACAATCAAGGGAGGAAACAGCAAGAACCTTCCTCCATTCTCCCCTGTTGTTGCACGATTGATGATTAAGCTCCCGTAGCTCTGGAACAAGCCAGTCCAGCAAAGCTAGCAAGCAACATTTTTGGTTCCGCAGGAGACCTGCTGCATGTTCATTCAAACAAAAAAAAACCGACAACAACTATCAGCACTTGAGTCGAGATTCCAGTTCAAGGTAAGGACATAGCCTGGATTCCGCTCTAACTTCAAGTTCTTTCCATTGTTTTCGGAGATTTCTGAGATGGTGGTATAACGTGACAGTGTTGGGTAATAGGCAGTGTAGAAATAATTCTGAGGTTTGTGCTGGTTTGGGCTTGAAGGTCAAAACATTCTTAAAACAATAACTAAGCGGGTAAATACCTTGGGGGAAACTAGAAGACAAATCAAAGTATTAACAGAAAGATACAAAAATATATATATATATACACCAACCTTATGTTTCAGCTCCCTATCTCAATTGCCCAGTTCTGCTCCATGAAGTTCAGTAGCTTGAACAGTATTGTCGTGGATCTGTCTAGAGTTCAAACCTTGGTAAAACCACTAACTACGTGAGTAAGTAAGCTGGGGAAAACTAAGAGATAGACTAGATGACAGAAGCAAAGCAACAGAAATAAAGATGGAATATAATATACCAGGTCGTTGTTTTAGTTTTCTCTTTTCCCGTCTCCGAATTCCTTGGGTTCTGTACAAACATGTTTCAGCAAGAATAACAGCATCGTGTTGGGTGTGTTGGGGTTGAAACCTTAAACCACCACTAAGTTAAGTAATTAGACAACTTAGGTATAAACCAGAGAAAACCAAGTTTATGAACAAACCCAAAAAAAAGAGGAGGCGTCAGTTTCATGAGGCTAGTTTCTGCAAGCTTTTGTGTTTCAGCTCGATGATGCACTAGCATGGTTAGCAGTGTTGTTGTGGTTTGTTTTGGGGATTAAAACACTGATAAGACATCTGGGTGGAAACAAAAGAACAAAAAAAAAAAAACAGATCTGCTCTATAGCAGAAGAAACAAATAACAGAAAACTAAATGCATCAGATATACCTTTTTGCGTCTGTTGCAATTTCAGCAGCCAACACTATATTGTCTTGGGTCTGGTTTATAGCTAAGGTTGTCCTAGGAACGTAACTAAAAAGATAAACCAGGTGAGGGAAGTAGGAATCCAGGGCCATTAACGATACTGAAAGACAAAAAGAAATGAAAGAAGGAAGTATAACCTTAACAGATTTCATAATTCAGTCTTACAAGTTCCCTAAATCTGTTCAGGGAGTTTTAGTGACTCTCATAATGTTGATGTAGGATTTCTCTTGAAGTGAAACAGTGGTAAACCTTTTAACTGAGTGAGGAAGTAGGTTGGAAAGACAAGAAACTGAAAGAAAAGAAAACCGAAATCAAACTCAAAGGAAGGAGTAGCAGTGTAATTTCAGGTCCTGTACTTTGCTGTTTAGTGTAAGTTGCACCAGTGCGATGCTGCTGGGTTTGATTTGGTTTATAGTCGTGATTAAACACTCAACTAAGGAGCTAAACAATTAGGAGAGATTGGGAGTCAGGTTAAAGAATAAGAAGAGAAACAGAAGAGAAGAAAAGAAGAAAAAAAACAGAAACGGATTTGTATTTTCAGTGTTGCAGTTTCTTCTGAAAACTTCAGTTCTGTGTGGCTCTTCAGTGGTTTGAGCTTATTTTCGTGGGTCTGTTTTGAATGTTAAATCGTGATAAAGACACTCCACCAAGTGGTTAAGTCATGGGGGAAAATTAAAAGACAGATAGATAAACAGAAAGAAAGACACAGCAGAAACCATGGGTTGTGTTTGTCAGTTTTCCAGTACCTGTGTAAACTGTTTTTCAGAGGGAAAGGCCGTGCTGTTGGAGGTGGGGGTTGTGTTGAGTTTGAGAGACTGACTACACACCTAGTTAAATAGGCAGACAAGTTGGAATACAGGTTAATAATTAACCAGAAAGAAATCAAGGAGAAGTTGCCAGTTTCAGTTTTTCTTCCCAGTTTCAGGAACTTTCCTGTTTCGGTATAAGCAATATTCAGTAGTAATAACAGTGTTGTCATGGATCTGTTTTTAAGTTAAAACCAAGATAACGCACTTAACTAAGTAGATGAGTACCTTGGGACAGGTGGGAAGACCAATTAACAACTGAACAGAAAGACTAAGGAGGAGATACAGGAAGTAATTACTTTCAGTTTTCTGTTTCTGTAAGTTGAACTTTAGAGCACTTAACAGTGGCGTATTGATTTACTCATAAACCTAACACATATCTAACACACCTAAGTAGGTCTATGGATATGTAGGGAGAGGTTAAGAAACAGATGAATAACCAAACAGAAGGAATGAAGAAGAAGTATGCAAGTCTTTGTTTTCAGATTTCTGTAGCTTTTTCAGTTTCTGTGTAGAGAGGATTCAGAGAAGTTTTCATTGTGGTTTTAGGTCTGTATTGAAGCTAAAACTCAGATAACACACTTTACTACTTGGGGAGAGATTTAGGAATTCAGAATTAGGAACAAACCGGAAGAAAATAGAAGAAAAGATAGACTTATACTTCTGTTTTGCATCTCTTTCCCAGTCTCTCTTCAGAAATTCTGCTTCTGTGTAATTGGAAATACAAGTGACGTAAGGGTGTGTAGCACCTGCTTATATACCCAAAATCCCTCTAATGCACCTAGCTAAGTTTATGAGGCATGTCGAGAAGATTAAACATCAGCTGCTACCTTAAGGGTGAAACTAGATAAGGTAATACATGGGGGTTATGCTTCAGATTTGGAACCTTTTGGATTCAATATAAACAAGTTTTAGGGGCATCTTAAAGACTATGTTACTATGATGATAAGCCTAAAACATGGCTAACCTATTCAGCTAAAGTAGGAACATATCCTAGTCAAATGAGAATTCATCTTAGATGAACTCGTTACAGGTTATCGCCTAAAATGCTCTAAAACATTAGCTAGGACAAAGGACTTAGTTAACGTGTAAAATAAGAGTGTGAATGCCCTAGGAGTAACATAAAGTCTAACACGTGGGGAGTCCTAAGGGTTAGTAAAAGTCGAACATTCAACGAAGATTTATCTAGGAAATAGCACCCGATAATAATTTAATAAATTCGGGGAGTGTCACAAAGGTTGTCACATGAAATCATAAACTGACACATTGTTTGTAATTAACGCTAGGGCTGTAGCGAACTCCGACCAGGACTCCGTGTGTGGGACTACTTGCTTCTGATCCAGGTATGGACATGTGTGGTTCGTATGTTGCCGTGTTACACGGCTTCTTGTGTGCTGTGTGCTTTGTGTGAAAATGACATAAGATCAAAGCATCAAATTGGATTGCTTGTTTATCATGTTGTATGATTTCTATATCATTGTTGAATATATCATTGCGCGCACACAGTAGTTTAGTCCCTTTCGCGTTATGGAACTTGAGATGAGACTCAACGAACTATGTAAACAAAGAAACTATAAAGGGAAAACTATACGAGAACTACTACGAATTATGAAAATAAAGAAAACGCTATAAAGGGAACTCCTCTCTAAACCATTGAGGACTACCATGACACCCACTATGGTGTCTATTTTAATGTAATGAAGAGCAAGTCTCCTTTGGTGAGACATGACGAACCACGTAGACAAAACAAAAGAACTATACAAAGAGACAACTCCTCTCTAACTTTAGAGGACCGCTAATGACACCCACTATGGTGTCGAGATTATAATGATAATGAAACGAAAAGTACCAACTGTGAAACATGAGAACAACCCAGGAAGACAACAGCTCGGGCCGCGCGGTATGGATGATCGGGAGTTGGTATCTGCATCAGATCCTTCGACCGTCTATGATGGAATATATTTTGGTGAAGCACATCCCGGAGTCCAGAGGTGACTTCCGCTTCCTTGACCCTGGGTGTCGGGAATGGGGGAGTGACAAGTTGGTGAAGCACATCCCGGAGTCTAGAGGTGACTTCCGCTTCCTTGACCCTGGGTGTCGGGAATGGGGGAGTGACAAGTTGGTGAAGCACATCCCGGAGTCTAGAGGTGACTTCCGCTTCCTTGACCCTGGGTGTCGGGAATGGGGGAGTGACAAATTGGTGAAGCTTATCCTGGAGTCTAGAGGTGACTTCCGCTTCCTTGACCCTGGGTGTCGGGAATGGGGGACTAGCTATGGAGGAGACGTCCTCCAACGTGCGGTAATAAAAGAATTCACAAATAATCCTTGAAGAAACAAGGAACGATTAGCACCTGCATAATGATGTCTCGGGATCTAATCTATATCCCCTGACTTGGTGCCAGAGAATAAAGAAAAACTTGTGTAATGAGACCAAGCAAACAAGAGAAAGTCACGAATGTGATTCTTTAAGAGACAAGTAATGAATAGCACCTACATAGCAAGTCTCGGGATCTAACCTATATCCCTGATTCGGTGCAAGAGAGGAAAGGAAAACATGTGTAATGAGAACAAGAAAACGATACGTAATCTCTTGAATGATCCCATAGTGAGGATCGACGGTATAATATACCTACGCACACGTCCTATAAACTACTTGATGGTTGTTGCTACATTAGCAGCTTTTTGTGCTGGGTTGTGTGTTGACATTGCTATGCTGCTTGCAAATTGTGCTTGGTTGCTTACCGATATTGTTATGCTACCGATGAGTGTGTATGATATCATGATGTGCTGATGTGTGCTTTACTGCTTTATGATAGCATGTAAATTGACGTAATAATATTCGACCAATTAGTCGTGTGGCCCGGTAACATGCGGACTTCACACGTTCATACTCAGCGTAGTTTGCTGAGTCCTTTACACCCAATTTTTTTCAGGTCTTGTGCCAGACGATAACGGAGAGTAGGCAAGGGTGACTACCATGGGGGTAGTCCACATGGCAAGACTTTTAGTAGTATGCTTTTAATGTATGGGTTGTACTTTCGGTTTATGTTGTTGGATTAAGAACTTATGTTGTAGACTCTCGGTACTTGGTTCGTAATTCCTGTTCGTACTTGGATTTGGTTAAGGTTTAGATTCCAGTCATTCAGACCGTAACTTGGAGTTGGTAATGAGGACTGTCAACCACATGGGTGGTTGGCATCTGTGACACCCGGATGAGGTTGAACCGCTGCGTAGACATCTCGTATTACCGTTAGGCGCGTCGTTTGATTGTTGGTCGTTATTCGGGGGTGTTACAGTATTAACCCCGTGATTATCCTCTTATGTGGTTACCGTAGTTATTCGGGTTTTACAGTGTATTCGGGATTCTTTCGGCTCGTACTTTACTCGTGTTATATATATAAATATATAGCATGTGGTATTGGTTCAATACTCATGATATTTAAACCTTATATTATCCTATTTGGTCATAGGTCATTATTCCTAGACATGTATTTATATATATATATATATACCATTGTGCACATAACAGTGCAATTTATTACCGTATATTCTCATTTGTTTTTACAGTCTGTTCATCTCGAAGCTCTTCTTTAAGTTGCGGGTTGGTCAACTTGACTCTCTATTGTCAATTAAGTTGACTTGGTCAATTTGGGTTGACTTGGTCAATGTGCCCAAGCCAACAAGTCTAGATAATCTCTATTATAACCTTTTAATTACATGGTTCGTTTGTTTGTTCAATTTCCTTACAATTTGACATTAGTCTATATAAATAATGTTGTATAATTTAATTCCTCCACCTTAAATGATGTTTCATTATCCTCCATATATTTATTGTATAAACCTCCATGTTCCTTATTTTTATTTTGGTTTACACAAATTATAATATCCTTATATAATCGTTGTTCCTTATCATTTCATGTGAGACTTTTAGGTCTTTTATTTGTGTTACTCTCTACAAATAAATATCAAGACCATACTCCCAACTTTTTATAATGTTATATAGCATATTAAGTTTCCCAACTTTATTTTACTTCCCAAACTAATATTATAATTTCCATTCCTCAAAATATTCCCATAATTTTATGTGAATCTTATAACTCCTCACCTTATGTTTGTTACCTCCTTTAATGTCTCTTGAACTTTAGAATAGTGTAACATTTATAACCCCTTCAACCATATGTTAAACACTATTTATTAGCCTATCATATTTTCTTAACAGCCCACATTAACCCATTAATTACAAAGTTTCCACACTAGTTTTCTAATGTCACAATTTTACTCCTTATACCTTATGTTATAACATTACCACTCTTAGCTAGTTTTAACCTATAGATCTCAACCATATATTATAAAATGGAACAGCACCCTTGCTGTTACAGCTTATTTTCCTCATTCTCTAACTTTTCTTCATTTACCATTTGACCCCCTTTATTTTACAACCCTTACAATCTCATCCTTAAACTATATATTATACAATATCATCAATTAAATTCCAAATTTAACTCCAAAAATTCTAGTAAATTCCCTACAGACCCTATACTGTTTCTAATTGCCGTTTCAGCCCTTAACTTTCAGAAATTACATTTTGACCCCAATAGTTTTATAAACTTTACAATTAATTCCTAAACTTGTTTAAACTCTTAATTTAATTATTTAACTTACCCAATTTGGTCAACACTACCTATATGGTCAAGGTTGACCACCAAATATAACATTTAATGAAATAAAAATGTTTAATATAACAGCTAAGTCTCAACTTTTTACACTTAGGACCAGAAACTTTTAGTTTTTTGCATTTTAACCCCTTTTGTTACGTTTAAGCTATTATAAGTCATTATTTGTCTAAGTAACTTAGCTAAACAAGTTACCATAATGTTTAAGTACATTTTTTAGTCAAAATCACCCATATACCACACTACAATCTCGGCCCTATTTGATTTTACAAGATGATTTACTTTAAAGCTTAAAATTGTGTTAAAGCTCACTTACTTGTTTCAAGGCTTCAAAACTCCTTGGAATCCTCTTGTATTTTCCACATTACATTAGTAATAGGTTTTAGTCAGATTATACACTATACACAAGCTTAGACTTTAGTTCAAAACCTTAAGACTTGATTAAGTAACTTACCCCTTAAAAGTTGATATTTCTCCACCATTCACCCCTTGTATTTTCGGCCAAGCACTCCCCCACTATCACTCCAGTTCGTCCATGGTTAATGGGAGGAAATAAAAGCGAATTTAGAGCTTTAAAACTTCATAAACAAGACAAAGACAGGAAACAGACAGTCAGTTCTGACAGATCGGATCAGAAGATAGAGACTTGATTCATCATCGTCCCACAATTAGATGACATTTTCTAATCTCTTTAATATTGTTATTATTTCTTTGTCTCCAATGTCTGAGTAGTTGTTAGAATTCTGGTTTACTATGGACAACTAGTTTATTATTTTGCTTCCTGAGTTGTTAAATACAAGTTCTATACAGATTGTAGTTTTGTTTCTAATTATTTATTGAATTCTCTTGTGATTAATTATTGCTTGAGTTTATTTGGTATGAATTGCTTACAAGTGAGAACTACGACGTTCATTAGACCAGAGGAATATTATAGTGAAACTACAGATGACAATTCCTAGGGATTAGCTGACTAGAAACCAGATGAACTGTTAATGCTACTAGTTGATTTGTAAATTCGTAACGAGAGTTAGCATTTAGGAATTGCTAGTAAGGATCTATCTTGCGGGAGACCGGTTTTAGATTAATTTAGATCTGAGGTTGCAATCTAGAATTTAGAAAACACTCAGGAAGGGAATTGATAAACTAGGTAGAAATAGTAAACCAGGATTCACCCTTTTAGATTTATTAGAAAATTACTTTTAATTGTTTTTGTGATAGTTAATTATTTAATTTCTGCAATCAAACCCCTAATTTATTATTGTTATTTTTCTTTAGTTTTTAGTGAGTTAGATTAAAGAGTATACTAGACACAAACTCCTTTGGTTCGATAACCTAGGGAATACTACCTAGGAAAACTTGCTATGATAGACCAGTACACTTGCTGCAATACATTTTTACCCGTACAGCTGCTGAGGTTGAAGACGGCATAAAAATCGAGTTTTTTTCAAAGGACCTATTTCGGCGGCCGAAATAGGTGTGTTTTTTGTTCTAACACGGGCCTATCTCGATGGTTTTTAGCTAACAACCATCGAAATAGGGTGTCTATTTCGGCGGTTGTACAACCACCGAAATAGGTCTGAGAACCTATTTCAGCGGTCTCCATTTTGGCGGTTGTACAACCGCCGAAATAGGATTTTTTTGTACTAGTGGTGATTGATTTAAACCATAGAAGACCCTTCTTAGTCGACAAACATACTTGGGGAATTGTGGGTGTACAAACCCTTGTGGTTGTTTTATGTAAACCTCTTCCTCCAGCTGATCATGGAGGAAGGAATTCTCCATATCTATCTGCCGCTGGCCAGTTATGGGAGATAACCATAGATATAACCAAATGAGTTGTAGCCACTTTAACCATAAGGGTAAAGGTCTCATAATAATCTACACCAGCCTCTTAATTGTAGCCAAGAGCCATTAATCTGGCTTTCATTCTTTCAGTAGAACCATATGTCCTACTTTTAGTCTTTAAAACCCACTTTGTTCCAAAAACATTGTGCCTTGAGGATAGGACATAAGATCCCAAGTATGATTAATAATAAGAGCATCATATTCATGTTGCTTGTTTCTAGTCAGGAAAATAAATTGCCTTTGCAAAGGTAGGTTCATTAGGTGGTTGTATGGTTGAGGTAGGGGTGGTATGGTGAAGGTTAGGGCGAGGCTAGGGGATAGTCCCATCAGTCCTTGTGAGAGGACGCAAGGACTTTGTTTGGGAGCAAGTGACCACTATGTTGGTTTTATGGCATAAATTCAGGAAAAGTAGTAGAGTCATCTGTTGTTGATGAGGTGGGTATAAGAGGAACTGAGGTAGATAAGGGTGGTGAAGATGAGGAAGAAGGCGAGGGCAAGGTGGCTGTGTTTTGGCGTGAAAAAGTGGTGGGGCAGTTTGGAGTACGTAGAAGTGGTGCTAGAGTATAAAGAGGTATTTGAAGATTAGAGACAATAGGGACATCATTGTTTGGAATCAAGGTGCTTGTTTGTAGGGTCAGAGAAAGGAAAATGACTTTCTTTGAACTTGATATCTCTAGAAAGGTAAATTTCTTGGTAAGAATGTGATAACAAATGTAGGAGGTTGATGTGGGGTCATAACCAAGGAAAAGACATTTTTGGCTACAAAATGAGATCTTGTATTTAATAGAAGTACGCATGTTTGGCCAACAAGAACAACCAAAAACCCTAAGATGTAAAAGAGGTGGTGGTGAGTTGTAGAGTTTTTTATATGCGGAAATGAGGTTGAGGACTTTTGTGGGTGTGTGATTCATAAGATAGGTGGAGTTTTTGAATGCATAAGACCAGCAAAACAAGGGAAGAGAGGCTGGGCGGAGAAGGCAAAGGCCATGGTCAACAACCTATTTAATTATGCTCTCTATGGATCCATTTTGTCGATGGGAATGGGGAAAGTGCACCGATGAGCAATACCAACCTGTTGTAGAAAGTTATTCAAAGATTTAAATTCCTTACCCCCATCTATTTGGATGGCCTTAATTTGCTTACCAAACTGAGTAGAAACCAGCTTACTAAAGACATTATATACAGTATAAACATCTTATTTCAATTTCAGAGGAAACAACCACATAAATCTTGAGAAATCATCAACATTGAGCAGGAAATATCTGAATCCATCAAATGTCAAAGTGGGCAGGACCCCATAGGTCTAAAAAAAGAAGGTCAAAACTCTCTTTAGAAACCAAGAGAGACTTCAGGGTGAGGTAAAGCATGGTGCTTACCTTGAGTACAAGCATTATAAATCTCAGGAAAATAAGTCGTAAACACAAGTAAACTGTGGGTGTGTATTATGTGTTTGTGATACGGAAAGAAGTATGGCCTGGTCTCTGGTGCCAGTCTACAAGAGAAGCAGTTCTTTTGTAGTTTAGTTGAGAAGAAATGATAAATGAAGGGTCTGAAATAATGTATACACCATCTCTATTCGGCCCGTGGAGGCGAGTAGCTTTGGTTTTCAGATCCTTCAAGAGAAACAAGTCAGAGTAGAATTCGAAGTAAACAGCATTATCACAACAAAATTTATGATCTTAAAGAAGGTGTTTATTTAGGTGTGGTGAGTGAAGAATGTTTGAGAGATGAATATAGTAAGATAAAATATTGTGTCATGAGTGGGAAATAGGATGTGTAGAACCATCACCTAAGAAAACTGTGTCATTCCCAGTATAATCAGTGGCTTAGAGAGTCAATCCGTCCATATCACCTAGAAAATGATGGCTTACGATTGTATTAGGCAGCCATTCAGAGCAAGTGGCCTTATTGTTGGCATTAGTTGTGATTGAACTAGGTGGTCAAGGTAGGTAGGACATGTTGAGTCGATGGTAGCATTGTCTAGCCTCATGGCCCCTTTTCTCACAAATCTGATACTTGGGCCTTGTATCTAGTTGTCTAGTAAAGAGCCTGTTGGTGTTTGTGTTGCCACGAGATGGAGCCTATTTGAAGAACTGGTTAGTTTGGCCACGACCACGAGATTTGTTTTGATTAGCATTACCTTGAACATCTGTAGGATGATTGTTGTAAGAGTGTGATTTTCCATGGCCAGGATAGTGTGTTGGTGGCATTTAGAGTAACAATTAGAGAAGTGTGTTTTGTGGATTGAGTCAGGCTTCATTTGATAGAAGGTAAGAGTGGAGTTGAGTGGGAGTACAAGGATCAGATCTTGTCATGGTATTTGACACAACAACAGCATAATCAGTACTTAGGCCTTTGAAAATATAACATTGAAACTCATGATCGGTAAGAGTGTGCCCAATAATAGTCGATGGGTCCACAAGAGATCAAGCCCGATTAAAGTAAGTGGTTATATATTTTGTGTTTTGTTTTTCCATCGATAATTGCAGTAACAACTTACTAATTTGAGCATTACTTTGTGTGGAAGATGTATACATGAGATAGGTCCATACCTTAGAAGAAGGTTCCAGGCCAACAACCCGAGGAAGCACAAATTCACTAAGAGAATTCAGAAGAATCAAAATCACTAACTGATCTTGCTCGGACCACTTGGTAAATTCAAGATTGAGATCACCATTGATGAATTCCAAAGGACAAGAATAAGAGTCGGTAACAAATTTGAACAAACGATTGCCCTTCAAGAATGGAAGGATCAACCCTCTCCAGATCCTGAAGTTGTCCTTGCGCAACTTCACCAGATTAGTGAAGGTAAAGAAAATCGACTGATGATTCGTGTAAGCAGGAGCGACTGATGATATTTGAGATTGGCGATTTTCACCATTGTTATTATTGCCATTATCACCAGATGAGCTATCATCAGAGACAGAGCCAATGGGATTCTTATCCATGGCTGCAGGTAGAAATTTATGGAGGCTAGATCTAGAAGATGGTGGATATTTTGAAGATATTTACCCAGGCTAGATCTGATACCATAGTGTAATACCCCCATCCCACATCGGGATATGAGTTGTGATGTGAGTGGTTTATAAGGATACATATGGGTTGACTACAACAGGCCTTCCACTTTTCAGCCCAAGCTAGGATTGAGGGCCTAATGTGGCTAGTTTTCAAGCCTGGATGGTTTGAGAGCTAGGTTGTTGGACAGTTACCCATATGGGTGTTACAAATGGTATCAGAGCGGACTCGGGACCGTGTCGGGATGGGCAACCCGACACCTACCGAGGAGGTCCATGAGACTTGGATATTAGGCTTGCGACGAGGACGTCGCGTTCTTTGAGTGGGGGAGTATGTAATACCCCCATCCCACATCGGGATATGAGTAGTATTGTGAGTTCCTTATATGCAAACACATGGGCTGACTACAACAACAGGCCTTCCACTTTTAAGTCCAAGTTAGGATTGAGGGCCTAATGTGGCTAGTTTTCAAGCCTGGATGGTTTGAGAGCTAGGTTGTTGGACAGTTACCCATATGGGGTGTTACACATAGTGTAAAATGACATACGATTTTGTATTTTTGTTCGGTCAGTATTACAAGGCTAACTACAACTATATATATATATATATACATATTTGTGGGCTTGGTAGAGACTAATAATGGAAATGGGCCTTATATACATATGGGCCACTATGCTTGAGATGGCAAGTCTCTCCCACACCCCTTGACTTGAACATCGATCGAACTTGAAACTATCTCTATTCCTGCACTTGCTTATACTTTCTCGAGTATCCTTCTTTAGATCTTATGTTCTACTACAAGTAGGAATTTCCAATTTCCTCGGCCTTGGCTTCTTTCGTATGTCGGGAAAATATCATGTTTCCCATGAACATGTGTCCATAGGATGTCTTAGAGCACCACATCCACTTTTGAGGCGTTTTCAAGCCTAACAATATCAAACTGAAGATCATTGTTTACTCAAGGTTTCCTGGAGATGATATCTTATGGATTTCCTCATCTTACCATAACAGCTTTTAGATGTCCCTCAATTTGACTTCCATATTTAGGTTGTCTATGAGAACATAACTGCTTTCCCTGGGCTCATGAGACTCTACCATTGAATATATCTTGTCATCTCTCTTTGCGAACTTTGTTCGATGCCATTCCCCAGGATGTTCTTCCTCTTTTTCGGCCTCCTTCCACGTGCTTAGATCTCCAATAAACCTTCTTTTTCCTCTGGTACAACCTCGCCTACTCCAACTTCTCCCTAACCTGTTACTGGATCTTTTTTCCCTTCTCACTAGAGTCTAAGCATAGTTCCAGATTTCTCTTCCCTAGACTCCTTCATCGTTTGGATTTCTCCCACCCTCACTTGCTCTATCACCCTTTCACTATCTCTTCGCCCCTCTCACATGATTACTACAATCTTACTTTTTTCCCATTCATTCTGATCCCTTTCTTTGGACCTCTTGTTTCCTTCTAGACCCTTTCTTTGATACCTACCAAATTCCAGTTCTTCTTAAAAACGTAACCTACATGATGCAATGCAGTTTTTGGTTGTTTTCACGAATGCAGTTCGTGTTTGCGTATTTTATGACATATTTATAGCATAATAAGGTTGTTCGGGCTTCACATAAGTCCTGCATTCTCCTCGAATAACATATCAAAACCCAACAAAAATAGCTACACATATGTTAAAACAAACAAAGACAAAAAAAAATATCATACATTTTTATCTGCGAACTATTATCTGCTTTTGTTAAATGAGCAGTTTTTATAGAACTGGACACTCTGTAGTAGTATGCAATCGGACGCACAGGGGAGATTCTTCAAGATATAACCTAGAAAAGAAGAAAAAATAGAAAAAGTTAACAAGAGCTTAGAGCTCTGAATCTTCCATACTAAACGAGAGTTGTTTGTCTAGGCCAAAAGATGCTAGTTGAAACTAGGAGCTAGAATACTCTAGAGGTAGCTAATGTTTTGTTTTCGAAACTCAGAAGATAATCCCAGTTCAATGCATGTATTTCCAGTAAATCGTTTAGTAGAAATTTTCTGAAACCAAGGTCAAACTTATATTAACTACATATTAGAGTTACAAGACTTAGAACTGACACCGAAACCTGCCCACCACGGTCTATTCGCTAGAAAGGCGTAATGTCAGTCATAGGCACAACCGCCTTCAAGGATCTCGACGAACAAACCATGTCATATTCATGAGGAACCCAACCAACAAAACCAAAAAGTTCATCCCAACCCGACCTGCTACTAGTAATTGATACTAAGAATAATTCCAACATGGAAAGCATAGGAACTAAGGTACTATCTTGAAGAAGCAGAAGCAAGTACCTAACTGCCGAGGAAACGCCAACACTCAGACAACTAGATTCCAAGGACTTCATTCTTCATTGCGATCGATCTAAACAATTACCAACACTTATGCATTCTCTCGTGTCTCCTGAACCATTATGAGCCTTCGTCCGCAAGTACGTCACCAATTCTTTTCCTTTGTGTTTGCCTTCATCAAGCTTCAAGTCCCAGCATTCTGTTCGAGAAGCATAAGTCACTAGGTGATCAAACATCTGCTTCCTAGATGAATACCAGGACCAATGGTTCTCCTAAGTCCACATTTGCATCACACACAGAGGGTGAAACTGGCAAGGTAACTGATGTCCCCAACAACGGAAAGCCAGGCGGTGGCAGGAGACTCTATCCCAACATAATCATAAGCAATACCTCATATGGGAAGTGGTGAGTCAATGAGAGAACCAGAGACCCTGGATCTAGATTGAGCAAGAAACACATCCGTAGTCAATCACATCTCATAGGATGCACCATTCTCATTCGAGGGAACTATAAGCGGATAAAAATCAAAGGAGTGGGTAAACAAACCACATTTACGACAAATAAGGGACATATTGCCATAAGTAATAGTATACACTAAATCAATTCCCTTAATAGACAAAGGAAGAGAACACCAAACCGGAATCTCGATATTAAACAAGACTTTGATAAATAAACAGTCAAGCCCAAGGTGTGTAAAGTCCTCCATTATTCCAATAAAACGACCAACCTTGGAAGTAACCCTTCAACAAAAGCAATATTGTGATAAGCCTTTGGGACATCAAACACATGGATACAAAACAGGACCCATTTGAACTCCTGACTTTCCAAGTGTGTGTCCTGCTCATATGCCTGAAATTACCAAAACCGCTCCAACTGACTTGGAGATGAAAGCGCAGCGAAAGTGCTTCAATTTGTTAAGAAGAGAAGAGTTTATCTAACAAACAGCGGCTGCAAACAAGACTAACTCCCAGAATGTCAATAACCCTCATGGCTAATACCTGGTCATTGGTCAATTTAAAATTTAGAGCTCGAGGGAATATCAAGGGATGCACAAGAGTGGAAGCAATCGCTGTGGACAATGGAGGAACCATCCAATGTCAGAGGCGTAGGTTGAGGCTGAAGATGGAGGCAAATCATCACACTCGTGGCTAGAGATAACAAAGCAGAATAGAAGACGGGTAGCATGCAACAGCGGATACGGGAGAAGGAAGACGGTAGTATGCAGAGGAAGGTGCAGAAGCCGAAGTGGAACCGGAGTCGATATCCAAGCGAGCAATCAGGAGTATTATGCCCCCTAGGTTCATTGGAAATCAATAGAGACACAAAAGAGGAAACCGCGGCGCAGCCAGATGAAGAAATTGGAAGAGGACGAGCCATGCTCTTTCTCCGCTTCATCGCTCCCTCCTCTCTCTACATTGTTTCCGCTTAGCAGAAATTTAAAGGTACCGAAAATGGTCAGAATATAAATCAAGTAAAATGATGCAACCATATTGAACAAGAGAAGACCGTCCCACCAAGATTATGCAGAGGATGCCAGCAACTGTATAGTCAAAAGTAAACCAAAGTTCCACATGATACTACGATTGTCACAGAGTCGGATGGATCCGCTAGATGGCATCCAGTTCCCCTTTAGATCCACCACTGATGGCATCAAAAGCCTTCTAACCGGCAAAATATTCAACAACTTGATGTATAGAGCTCAAGTTCAAGTTTTCTTCACGGCAACTTAAAATGTAGTATTACTTTTATATTTTTTTGACAGGATGAAATCCTTTAATGAGAATCGCACAGCGACAATGATTCTCATCCAACCCGCGTGATGAATTTACAGTAAGAAAGCGGAAAGGCAGAAGAAAAAGAATAGAATTCAATCTTTTGAATGATCCAATACAGAAAGTGTTCCCAGAGAACAAAAAATCTTCAATCTACCAACAAAAAAGCAAACAAAGAAAACTAGATGAGATTATTTGAGCAAAATTTGTATCACTTATGTCATCGCCTCTTCCAAGCTTTCACTATGGCCGTAACTAAAGAATTGCCAACCCCAAATTTCCCAGTAACTCTTCTGGGTTTACCATTCTGAAACCCTAATCCTACCAAAGAAGCCCCACAGCAAAACCCTAATGCCAAATTCCCGATCTCCCACTTCCATCCTCTAGCTAAGCAATAAACCCCAAATGACGTAAAGACCACCACCGCCAAAGAAGTAGGACAAGAAAGATCGATGGCCCTTTGTCCATCCAAAATTATCAACATACCCACACCGAAAGCTGCTAGTAATAAGCCCAAGGAACCTAATCTTCTCCATCCAGGCATCCGTCTCCTCCTCCAACCGTCAAATCCACCACCACCTCTGGATCGATTCCAAGGCCCAAATCTCCCGCCTTTTCCGCCTCCACCGCCAACCAAATGTGTCACCAGGGAATCCCACGGTTCAGGAAGAAGCTTCAGGCTCGAAGCAATGAGTGAGATGGATTCAAGCAAGGGACGGTAAGAGCTACGGTTGTCGGATTTCCGTCTCTTACTCAATTTCGCCGTGATAAGGGTTGGTGAAGGTCTCCATGACTGGGGTTCTGTTCTGAATGATATGGCAGGGAGAGTGGAGATTCGGAGAAGAGAAAGGTCGGGATCCGGTGGGAGGGCCGCTTTGGACAACATATTGTTGCTGCGGTCACAGCTCTGTTTGTGGCCTATCGGGCGCTTTATTTCTCCTTGTGGACGGCGTCATACGAAAAACGGAAGGAGAACAACGGCTGCGTTCGGCGTGAGTTTTGTGGGTAGTTTTGTGGTAATTTTGGTCTGGTTGTTTTGGTTGGTTGTTTCGTAGTATTTTTGCTAGTTGGTTTGTGTTGGTTGTTTTGTGGCTGTTTTGAAAACTAGTGTTCGGCAGACGGCGGTTTTGAATAAGTTAATTTTGTGCGGTGTGTTTATCGTTTTCGTTATTACAATTAAAAATTTTATATTATATTTTAAAACAATTTTTTGTTAATAAAGTTAAAAAATATGTAGATATTCAATTATAGCCTTTATAATTATTATTCTATATTAATATTTTAGTGACAATTAATTTATAATATGTATACATATTAATTTATAAATAAATTTTTTACATATATTTGAAAAAATAAAGAAATAAACTATTGTATTTAGGGTAAATATATTAGATGTTATATAAAATATAAAATTTTACGGATTATATATTAGTATTTAATATAACACATTAAAATGAAAAAGTATTTTTTTATAATAATAAAATAATTGACATATATATATAGCTATCACTTATGATTTTTATTATTATATATTGTTTAATTGTTGATAACATATTTATTTTAAACATATTTGTAGTTAAAACAATATATTCTATTCAATTAGATATTATTTAATGAAATTCAAAAACATAAATTTAAATTTAATAGTGGATATGTCAAGAAATGAAAAATAACATATATTCGCATATAAAATTATTCTTTAATTATTAAGCACGGTATAAAACATATAATAACTTTTATATACTGACAAATCATGATAGTTTGTACAAACAGTTTTATAATTAATTATTACTTAGCAAGTTGAATACTTATAATTGATATTTCTGAAATATACTACACATAGTTTGTACTCTAATAATTTTGATATAATTGAAAGTTTACATCATAATTTTTATTAGTTAGCTATTTTCCTTGTAGAATATTTTATTAGAATTGATAAATAGTAATAGTTTTAATAGACTATTTATCCATATCTAAATAAATAATTTAGAAAACACTACTAGTTTAACTATTATTCTGTATTATTTTCATTAATTTATAATTTAGTATACCAATCTTTATAAAAAAAACTAAAACTAAAAAGGGAAAATAAACTAATTTATAATATATTAATCTATATATTTCAATTTTAATTTAATTATGTGTCAAATTTAATATATAATATCATTTTTAAAGTGTAATTATAAATATGGAAAATTTAAATTAATTTATTAAAAATTATATTAATTAATATTATTAAAATATTTTCGCCCCATAATTATAGTTTTCTGGCTCCGCTTCTGTTTACGGTATTTATTATATTTGCAGTATAAATTGTTGGTTGTTTTGTGGTTGTTTTGTGCTAGTATATTTGTGGTTGTTTTGAAAATTGGTGTTCGGTGATAGCGGTTTTGTATTTTTTGTCAAAAATACCAAACTCAAAAATGCCACATTTATACCACATATATGCCATGTACGAACGCAACCAACGTGTATATAGTTTGTGGGCATATGTTGTAATGTAACCATCGGATTATATTTTAATTTTTACAACATTAATCTCAACCTATATGAGTTTATTTATTTAATAACTGTTTTGTAAAATAGAAAAACCAATAATAGTAATAAGGATACCATAGATTTCATAATTATAATCTATGTTCGAATTTATGGTGTATGTTTTTTTTAATTAGATAATGATAGAATTTTATAAATGTAAATGCATATTTGTTTGATAGAAGTGTAGATTTTTATTAATTCATTATTTAATTAAATGTGTAGTTATTTAATTAAAATGATAGATTTTTCAAAATATAGGTGTAGCTTTGGTTGATAGAGTGTAGATTTTTAGTAATTTTCTTATGTAAGTAAAAGTGAACATATTTAAGTAAAGTGATAGATTTTGTAAAATGTAGGTGTATATTTTGTTTGATAAAAGTGTAGATTTTAAATTTTTGACAATTTAATTTTTAAAATGAAAGAGTGAAATTATTTTAGTGAGCAACAAATAAATACAACCCAGCAAATTTTCCTGTGTTTTTTTACATTTATTAAGGTTGATATTAAAATGTTTTCTAATTGTTTATTTTTAAGCAATTTGCGTAATTTACTTACAATGTGGATCTATATCTTCTTCTTTTTTAACTAGATGAGCTGCATCTTCATTTTAAATGAAATTGATGGTTTACTTCTCTTTTCAAATTAGATCATGGGTATATATAATCTTTTATAATATTAATTTCTCTTTTAAGTAAAAGTGTAGATATTTAAGTAAAATGATAGATTTTTTATGTGTAGATTTGTTTAATAAAAGTGTAGATTTTATATTTATACAGTACAATTTTAATATGGAAGAGTGCATTTTTAGTTGGTATAAATAAACTCAAAATAGCAACTTCACTTGTGATCTTCTTATATTTATTTTAAAGACTTCATGTCAAAATATTTTCTAATTGCTTATTTTGAAGCAATTTGTTTAAAATATGGATCTTTTTTTCAGTTTGGTAGAAGTGTAGATTTTTATGAATTCCTCATTTAAGTAAAAGTGTAGAAATTTAAGTAAAATGATAGATGTTTCAAAATGTAGGTGTAGATTTGTTTGATAATAGTGTAGATTTATAATTCAGACAATACAATTTATAAAATAAAAGAGTGGACTATTTTTGTTTGATGGTACTCTTGTATTAAGTAATAAATAAATTCAACTATTTTCAATATTTATTTTTAAGCATAATTTCTAATTTGTTATGTTTACATAAATTTTTTGGGTGGACACGTGGACCATTCCATTTTGATTTCAGAAAAAAAATTACCTCAAATGGTGGGAATATTGATTGTGGGGATGGTTGGTTTTTCTTTATTTCCAAAATTACAAATTAAATTTGACATCTATCACCATCCATTTCAATTTGAGTAACAAAAATTACATCATGGGAATATTGATGATGGGGAATGTTTTTTTTATTTCTAAAATTACAAATTAATTTTGACATCTATACCCCTATAATAAAAATTAGAATATAGACCATCCATTTATATTTTAAAGATTCAATGGTCATGATTTAGTTGAGCACCATGCTCAAAAATACTTTTGGCCACCTTCCCCTCGTTGAGCGCAAATTCTGGTGTACGGGACGCCCGCGTAGGGGTAGGAATAGTCCATTGATTTGGCAGTCCCAGTCAGCAGGTGATCTGCTGACTGGACTATTTTGCTGACTGGGTGTCTTTTTATCATATTAACTTTAAATGGTTATAACTTTTAATATATAAGTCCAAAATGAAAAAAAAATTATATCATTGTTCACCTAAATTCAAGCTCTTTAAAATAAGACCAGACATGGATATGTTTTAACAACTTTGAAAAAAAATTATTTTTACATGTATATGATGATACGCGGGCAATCCGCACGATCGATCGTCTGCTCGTTGAGAACAACACATTGGTGCCTAAATGGTTACTATAGTATTGTTGAAAAAATTGGTCAAAAACCTATAGTGGGTAAAGTGAGATACAAGCGTGCTCATTGTGATAATAGGGGTTTTTTTAACGTACTTTCACTTCCAATAGCTTACTTTAATATCGGCAAAAGAAAATCATAAATAAAGGCCCCATTATATTATCCCAATTTTGTAGGTTAAAGTCTGTTTGACTCAGATGAGTAGCTCAACCCATTTTACTAAAAAATCAGTCATCAGCTAATATCAGCTGTTAACTAGCAGCTACTTACACACTGTTTTCAGCTGGTTTAAGTTTGTTTGAGTAGGTTGACCAGCTCAACCAATTATTTTAAAATAAGTCATAAGTCAATATCAGCTAATATCAACTATAAGCTAGCAGCTACATTGAAATACCCCTAACATTTAAATAATTAAATAATGATAAATAAGTATTATTTAGGGGATTATTAAACCCTAAGAAAGTATATAAACACTTGGGCGTTAAAACACACCTAAACTCCTTAAGGTCAAAAACGTGCGTTAAAGCCCGACCTTAAGCTAAACAAGTTATATAAGCTATAAAAATCCTACGAAGTTAAACAAAGATCATTTTATGACCTTTAAAACACAAGTCCTCAGTTAGAACTGAGTGAAAATACAATATGCCCGGGAGTTCCCTTAAGGGCCCCTTAAGGCTCGAAAGTCCAGGAAATACCTTATAAAATAAAATAAAGCGTTGCACCTCATTCTAAGTGCACAATAACACTTTAATGAACATTTAAGATGAAGTTATCAAGATAAATTCTCAGTTAAAGACAAAGTGCTCGGAGGTTCCCGATGAGGGCCCCATAAACCCACGGGAGTGCCCCGGAGAGGTACCGAAGTGGCACAAACTCCAATATAAATTATTCTTAGAGTTCCTAACATCAATATTCAACATTCTAAAGAGAGTACTCGAGCTACTTTTTCAAAAATACACAAAGTCGGACGAATTTCTTAACGCTCCTTTTGCCTCGAGAGTGTCCCGGTAGCCCGAAAATTGAGTTACGAGTTTATATAACCCCATATAACTCAATTTAACACCTTAACATATTATTATTGACTATAAAAAATGTCAATAAACACTTGGAACTCATAGAGACTAATTGTTTCCTAGGAAAATCCTTAAAGCACAAAAACGCACCTTCGGGTGTCACAAAAATGCGTTTTACGCAATTGCCTTAAAGTTTTTGAGGAGCCACGAGTTAATAATCTTAAAAGGGGGTAAATTAACCATCTAAATCAATTAATGCCAGTACTAAATTCATAGTACAAATGGGGGCGATTTTTGGGACAAAAAGGTACCTAAAATCAGCATTTTTACCTTAAAACTTTCATCTTTTACCATGATATAAATGTACCAATTAAAATGATGGAACCTATTACACATATTAATATGGTCTTAGTACAATATAATGTGACAGGAATTAATTCAAAAATTAATCCCATGTGATCCCCATTCCATGCGCCATTTAGGGTCATTTTTGGGCTAGTTTCACTTGAAAATGTTGCTTATGGATAATGACTCATCCTATCATGTAATATATGTTAATGTATTAAGCAAGTGCATTCAAATGAGCCTCATCAACCGTATGACCTGCAAAGAACAGCAAAGAAATAGATTAAGAAAAGAAATGAAAAGCAAAGCAATTAATTATAACAACTAGAATCTACTTTTACAAGTTGCATGAAAACAAACAAAACAAGTTGTCTTATGGCACATGTGCTGCCGATTTCATATAGGAAAAAGGGGGAATTATTGATGTCAATTAATCAAAAGAATACATTACCTAACAATGCATGATCCTTAGTCAAATAACAAACAAAATCAATTGTCTTATATTACAAGTGTGACCGATTTCAACAAGAAAAGAGGGCTTAATTGCCTCATTAATTAGTCAAGGGAACATGTACCTAACTAGCACAAATCTATGTCTAATATAAACTAGAGCAATCAGCCTCCAAACATCCATATGCAACCGTATAAACAAGGTGAATGGAGTCAATAATGACATGTTAATTGCCTTAAGAAAATCAAAAGAAGCACATACCTATATCTACTCTTGTCTTCTTCTTTCAATTATCAAACAAAGACTACAATTATTTCTTTCCAATCAGCCGTAAGACTAGCCAAATTAAGAGACTTTTGTAGTCAAATAAAACAAGACAAAGACATAAAATAATGACATGTGACATACCAATTATTCCCATTTTGATTCAGCCTTGCTTTGCCTTAAGGCCTTACGTAACTTCTCATTTCTTCATTGCCTTCCTTTGGCCGATGGGTAAGCTCTCTCCCTTCTCTATTTTCTTCTTCCTTTGCTAAGTTAATTCCTTAGAGCTTCTAAGCTCCATTAATGGTGTATTAAGTTCTAACATCATTTCTATGTAAGATCCTAGTTAAATCTACTAAGTCTTGAAGCAAGAAATCATCCTAGAAAACCTACAAGAAATCGCCAAGCATTAGTGTTCCAAGAAGGTTCCTAGATTCAATAACAACACAAACAAGATCAAGTTAAGGTATTTTTCCATGTCGAAAATCCTAGCAAAATGCTTAATGTCATTTCCGAAAATTCAAGCTTCTAAACCAAGGTTCTCTTCATCATTTCATGACGGAAATCTAGATCTACAATCATCTCAAAGTCTACCGAAAATTCCTTGAAAAATTCCTAAGGTAAACTCTTGTAAAACTACTCCAAATCTTATTTATAAATCCTTGTAGAAGTCTAACAAATGGATCTCCTAAATATGTACAAGGAGACCGAATTTTCTTCATCAAAATAGCATTTGGAGAGTTTGGAATTCAAGGATAAATCAAGTACAAGAATTGTCTTGATTTAAGGAGTAAGTTTATATAATTAAGGTTTATTAAGTTTAAGCTTGATTTAAGCTTCAAACTTTGGTATAAAAATTATGTATAAAACCTAGATAAATTAGGGCCGAAAATCATGGGTTATAATGTCAAGAAAATAATTTATAACATATAAGGTAAGATTATTACCTTAAGGTATAAAATGTGTGTCACAAAAATTAAATAAGATGCATATATATAAACCGAATTATCTAAGGATTAATTGTTCTATTTTGAGTTTATAATCATTCTAAGTCATTAGCATAATTTTTAGAAGTGTTATATGGCTTATATACATTTATATGTATTTATTAAAAAGTTTAAAGAAAGTTTTAAAACTATATGGTAAAAATATAGTAAGGCCGAGAATGAAATGTTTTATTTGGTGAATTCAAAATATATAAGTATATTAACTTATATTATAAATTTTGGGAGTATTAAAAATATCTACAAGTATTTAAATGGCTAATTTATAGTTATGTGGCTAAAATGTAAATTTTGTAAAGTTTGGTGTATTAAATATAATTGCCGAAAATTAAAGGGGTGATTTGGTGAATTTATGATATAATATAAGGTAAGAATTAATATTATGAATTTTGGTGAATTCAAATAAGAGGTTAAGTGTTAAAATAACATTTTATAAAGTTTTGGGACTATTTTGTAAATATTGGAAACTATGGTGTATGGCCGAGAATTACATATGAATTTATGGGTATATTAAATTATTAATTACGAAATTATGTCTTGGTCAAAGTGTTGACCAAAAACTTTGGGTTAAAATGATTTATGACATAAAATATTAAGTTTATGAAAGTTATGGGGTGAATAAGTAATTTATAGAAATTGTTATGTGAAACCGAATTGGACAAGGGGTGGAAATGTAATTTATAAAAGCATATGGGCCATTTCGGTTATTTAAGAAAATTAAATATTAAAACTATAGTTTATAAGTTAATTTGTAACTTATATAAAGTTTTGAGGTTAAATTGTGAATATAAGAGGACTACATGTTAAGACCAAGAATAAATGTGGTCATTTGATAATTTATAAAAACTAATATATTTGTTTTGCAATATCCGAAAGTTTATGTGGGTAATTAATAAATTATAAAAGTTATAAGGTTATTTGGCAATTTATAAAAGTATAAGGGTTGTCTCGATAATTAAGGAAATTAAATAATAAAACTAAAGTTTATAAGTTGATATGTAACTTACATAAAAGTTGTGGGGTTAAACCGTAGTTATGGGAAGTATATATGGAAACCGAAGATTTAAAGGATTGTTTGGTAATTTATAAAAGTTGATATATTTAAAATTAGTAAAGACCAGTATATGGTCATTGGATGATTTACAAAAGTTAATGTGCTCATTATGTAGTTACCGAATTTATGAGGTTGGTTTTGTAATTTAATAAAGAAAGGAATTAATATAATGTATTATGGTATATTATGAAGTATAATATAAGGTTTATTAGATAAAGGTGGTTATAATGAAAATAACCAAATTGTATAGTATAAAGAATAAGTGGAAACAATTATACGATATAATATAAAGTTTATAAAATTTATATAATATAGAGTTTATTAAATTTATTATGGTTATAATAAAGATACCCAATTATATTGGTATATGGAATAAGAGAAATAATTATGGATATATAATTAAAGAGATGAAGAAATATCATAATATGGGAATTCATTATCACATGTGAATACTACATAAAATAATGAACTGAAGGACTACCTAGAACCACTGTTAAATAACAGGGGGAAATAAAAGAACATAAAGGATTAGTATACAACGAGTATAAATGCTACAGTATCAGTACTGTAATATTTTAGTGACTAGTTATATTAATATTACCCGGTATTGCTTGTAAATATAACAGCGTACGGGGAAGGACTGTTAAAGCGTGAATTGTCAAGCTAGTTGTTATCACGGTGAACGGTATGTTAATTGTGTGGCCTGAATGTCCTAAGGATTATCCTAAGGTCCAGACATTATGTGTTAATTGTTTAAGAGCGATATCTGTGATTTTATGTATATGATATTGTATACTGTATTGCTTGACATTGTTGTGTTGTATTTTTACGCGAACGTCTTATGACTGGAAGTTTATACATCTAAACTGGAACAATGCTAACTGACCTTTAGGTATTATTAAACCTAACTGATGGTCAACTGTTATAGTCTTAATTCAAGGATTGGTTATTAAGTCACTGACAAAAGAGCTAACTTATAAAGAGAGGAATCCAGACTGTTTCGACTTTTTTGTTGCGCATGGTGATCACGACGAGAGACTTCAATGGGGAGTCACTCAAGGGAATCCATCAGCCACATACGGGGATGGCGGAAGGCACTGCCGTTGGTGCACAGGTTCGACCGGATCGGTCTTATATTTATCCAGGGCCACAAGGTCAGCTGGTAACGGTTCCATTGGGACCCAGGGGACTAACATCCATTAATAAATTATTAAAGGTTGTCTTATCATGACGCCTGAGGTGGAATTTAATTGGAAAAGGTTAAGTGATTGGTTTAAAGGATAAGGGCCAGGGGGCCAACTAACAGGTACAGTTTAATATGCATATCTTGTTTGGGTTATCGATGTGTGTTTATTGGTTGTTGTTATTGATGTGAGTTATTGGTTATTGCTATGGATTATTGTTGTGTGGTTATTGGTGTTGTGTACTATTGTACATTGATGTTTACATGTGAGTTGATATGTGGTTGTTTAATGTTTACAATTATTACTGTTGTTATTGTAAACCGGTATTCCATGTAAAGAATCTAATATCAAGATGGCTAAAACGACTTAAAGAACCTTGATGATTTAAAACTACATTTAGCATACCAGCATTTCGATTGCTGAGCCCTTCAATGGGCCAAACATTCCAGGTTATTGAAGAAGACTCAAGCCGGAGTGCGGGACACGGGGGTAGCAGTTGTGTTTTCAACAAACACCTTTGGTTTTATTTAGTATTGTATTAAGGAGGTTGTTGTATTCAGTTAGTTGCTCATTTAGCTGGTTTGGTTTGTAATTATTAGAGTGCTTAGTATCTGTTCATCACAGCGTGAGGAGTTGTATTGTTGGAAGGAGTAAGGGTGCCTTGTTGCTCACAAGGGTGAGTAACGGCGTGTAACACCAAGGTAGATAGTTTTATTTTCCGCTGCGAATTGTTATTTATTATGCTACGACTTGCGACGTTATTACAGGTTTAGAATTAGGGGTGTTACATACATAAACACAAAAAATGTGACCTAAACTGCTCTTAAAGTTAAAATAATTTCACAGGTAAACTTATGCTATCTAAAACTAGACATAAAAAGAAAGAAATGAATGTTTCTTCCTTCGACGGGAGCAACATGTTTCTCCCCTTGACGGGAGCTTCCTGCCTCTCTATCTGGTGTGCACCTCTTCGTCTTCCAACCATCTTCCCTAGTCCCATATTTGTTCGTTCTTCTCCTGCCATAAAAATCTCTGTCACAGTCGGTTAAGCTTTCATGCAGATTTAGTTATCATAACTCTGTCAGAAATCTTATGCCCTTGCATGCCTTTTATTGTCTATCAACCCCCTCAATTTCCTGATAAAAGTAATGATCATGTTCATTTCTACTTCTCCCGCACTACCTTATTTTATATCTCATTTCGCCCTAGCACCCACAAGATCAACTCACCAGCCTTTTCCACCCTTTCCTTTCTCATTTCTCCCAAATAAAACACTGATGGAAATTTTTGAAATCAATGGTGCTCTCATGTGCTACAATCTTTGTATCCTAGGGAAGCTCTTCTCCGATGAATACCTTTCTTCCAAAAACCTTGCGGGTCTTATTCTCTAGCACTGGAGCCCTTTCGAAGGGCTCCGCTTTTGTAAGGTGGGGCCAACTTATTTTGTCTTTGAGTTCTAGCATCTACAGACTTTGTACGTTCGAGGGTCACGGCTAGTCAACAACAACTTACTTGCACTTCAACGCCCGGAGGAGAGGCTTACATTTGAGGATCATGAAGTCAAAAGGGTGTCGGGCTGGGTTCGCCTGTACAACGTGCTAAAGCCTCACTTTAACATCAAATATGTTGAACTGTTCGCAACCAAAATTGGCCACTTCACTAAAATGATGGAGGACCCTCGCATCTCGGGGTTCGAATACCTTAGACATAAAGTACTCCTTGATATTCAGGCCTTAATTCATCAATCCATTATCATCAAGCTGGATGGGCAGAACCCCATCTCCTTTATCACATACGACAATATGTTGAATATTTGTACCAAGTGCGGGTCTCTTCTTCACACAGTTGTTTGCTACCCCCAACTAGCCCCTACCCCCAAGGAGCTTCTCAATTGCGAGCCATGGTTGAGCTCGAAAGTCTACATGGCTAGACTTCGTCCATATGAGGGTTTCACCATTTAAGAGCAGTGGTAGTCTGTCTATGAAGTTGTCAATGGGGTTGTCTCTGATCTTCTTAATAATCATCTCCCACCAACCCACCCACTGAATCAGGATAAGGGCATCCAGCCAGCTTCGACGTCCAATGTTGTGAGGCTTATGCCCCGAGAGCTAAAAATCTCAAACACCTCAGACACCCAGGGTGTGTGTCCGTCATGCCCTTGTTGCTTCTCTAGGTTGGGTAAGCATAGTCTCGAGCAGCTCATTGACCCAACACTACTTGTTGAGATTCACCCCCCGGTTAAGTTTTAACCAAAACCCACCATGTAATATCCAATCAATAATGGGTAACTTAGTAGGGCATACTCATACACATACTTCATAGGAAAAGCATTTGCCATTTCTTGGTTATTATGGGAATCCTGAAAACGTCCTAGTCAAAATATGGCTTTCAAATTAAGTTATGGAAGGGAGGGGTCCTTCTCGAGCCACAAAGTGCAAGATGATCGAAGGCATAGTTGCGCTTCGCATGACACAACCCTTACATCTAGTGGTCAACAATGTGCTTTGATGAGTGTTTGTCTATCAATGCTTTTGCCCAATTAACACCCTAGTACTTGTTTCTTAGATAGTCATAGTTTAGTTACTTTTCTTTCTGGTTTCTCTCTTGTCAGTTTTGTGGTTTTTGCTAACAAAGAAATTGTAGGAAAAACTATATACAAAAGAATAAAATAAATAACTAAACCTACAACTCTACTACGGGTAGCAAAATAAAACCCGGTCGGAGTATAGTGTAAATATATTACGACCGAGAGTATCGTACCCAAGGGACTTATAGAAAATTAGTCCTAATCCGGGCAAAAGCCTATTCTATAATAACAAGGGGGAATTGAAAATGTGATCCTAAACTAAATAAATAAATAAATAAACTAACTTTGATTTGGGAAGATTATCAATGCAAAAGGTTTGTATGACCAATGATCAAGGGTGGCAAGTCTCAAAGAGGATTTGGTCTCGCAAAATGCATATGCCGGATGTGATGCCGGATCCTCGCTACCCGGCAGATTCATGGCCTTGAACGTGCCGGATAACTTATACCCGGCATGCCATCCGGCATCGTACATTTCGTAAACAACACTTCCAGATTCGGATCTGACAAAAGGAACTCAATATTCATATTTGCATCGTGCATAGCCAATGCCGCGAATACAACAGAATAATGGGAAATAAGAGATTAATCCTAAACCTTAAGTCTTGCTCCCGCTGAGGCGCAGAAGACAATGTTAAAGATTACCAAAATCCTAATCTATCCTATTCTTGTCTTGTGAACATCAAATAGGACTTAGAGATAAGAGAATGAATAGCTACTTCATTCTACTTGTAAGAAGATTAGAACTCGGGTTAAGAAACTTGAAAATTCCATAAATGATCATAAGAGTTTTACAAGGAAGTCATCCCTAACCAAAACCTAACAAGGATTCTGCATCACCATCCACACAACTACAAGAAGAGAATACAAAGGGGGAGAAGGAGATGTTAATAGCCTTAACCCTGACAAGGTCTTCTTCTTCTCTTGCGTGGATGGATCTGCAAATGTTCCTTGGACACCACCACTTGGAATGGGGCGGAAACTGAGATGTGAATGAAGTATAATATGGTGTTGAAGTGTGTCAAATTGTTGCCTTCCTCGGCCTATTTATAGGCATTAAATGTGTCATTGCCGGGCGTCGTGCCGGGTCACCAGTAGCCGGCACACGTGATAAATGCACCCAACTGTTAACGGTCGAAACCGTCAATTCCGTGCGAAACAGTGCATATGCCGGGTAGAAGATACCCGACATCACACCCGGCATCATCCTTTTCACCAACGGTCAATAACTGCTATCGCTTGGTCAACCGTGGCGACTCTTCACTTATGCCGGATGGAATCTACCCGGCATTAGGTCCGGCAAGGCCTCTTTTCTGTTCTGTGCTTATGCCGTGCATAAACTACCCGGCATGGAGTCCGGCTTCAACTGAACTTTTGCCTAGAAAATCATTCCTTGCACAGAAAACTCATAAAAACATAAGTCTGTACAAATATTATATTTAAACACATAATAAGCATAAATAACATATATTTAACCTTATTTAGATAAATATAATACTAAATCTAGTGCCTAAAATATGATAAGTCTGCGGCTTATCAAGGCCCTACACTTACCTTTTGCTAGTCCTCGAGCAAAACAAGATTAGAAAGGAGTAATTACTTATGCACAAAACAGATACACTCTAGAATGAAATGTAGATAAATATTTCCAACTATATGACTCTAATTCATAAGTATCACTTATCTACCTTATTCTATCGAAACATACTAATGGGTATAAAACAAGGAATTTCAAAACCGATCAAAAACTTTTAGGCTATTTTGCATAAGGGATTTGTAATCTCTCCTTTTTCCGGTTTCCATCATTCAGCTCTATTTTTCAAGAGTTTCTGAATGTGGCCAAGACTCTCATCAATGGTTTATGAATCAGCCCTATTTTGCAAGAGTTTCTGAATCAACCATGATTTTTTTTTTGCATTGAAGAACGGGGAATTTAGGAGAAAAATAAAAGGAAAAACTCTCTTTTCTTGCTTTTATTCAGAGGCACTTTTGCAACCTCTAGGAATATAATGCTTTTCCTTTGGAAGAAGATTTTTTTCTTTCTTTTTTTCTTTTTCTTCTTCTTTCTTTTGCACAAAAACCCTTTTTAAGATTTTCACCCAAAAGATTTTTCACAATTTGGAAAGAAAAGAATAACACCCATAAGTACATAAAGGAAAGAATTAGGAGAAAGATCATGTACTCATGTTAATAAAGAAAATCAAAAAGTTAAAAACAGGAATCTATAAGTCATTAGAGAGCTTACCTCTTGAGAGAACAAGCTTTTAGTCATTCCTAATCTTATCTCAATCAAAAACATGCAAAAAGTTTAGTAAAACATTGAATAAAACGCAAAACTTATGCATATTATAAAAAAACTTATTTTTTTAAAAGGGGGGTCCCTGCCCTACACTTGGCAGGAACACTGTCCCCAGTGTTCGAAAGAAAACGAATAAGTAAAACTTTTTTTTTTAAGAAACTTGAAACAACTATAATGAAAGCAATTTAAAAACAATAACATAAAATTAAAAGAGAAAAAATTAAATGATACGAAGGGCTCCCCTGTTTGATAGTGAAGGCGTGAGGAGGAACCGCCCTACACTTAGCCTTTTAGGCTATTTGGCATCCTTGGAGATCCTAGGTAGAATGGTGACCGAATTTGCATGCTCCCGTGGATTGGTTTGCGTTTGGGACGGGAGCTGACCTTGCTGTCTTGGTTGCATCAGAAGTTGCTGTAACTGCAACTGCAACGATTTGTGCTCCTTGCGAATGGTCGAGATCTCATTTTGAGTATTATGGGTCTTGTTCATCAGGGATGACATCATGTCACGAAGTTCAGCCATTTCAGCCTCTGATGATGATGCAGGGTGGGATGGTCTGAATTGCCTTGGACCTCCCTGGTAGCCGGCTTGACTCTGAAAGTGTTGAGGGGGCTGGTTCCCCTGTTGCCATGGTTGCCGATACCCTTGGTTACTCACATAATTGACTTCCTCAACATTCTGAAAGTCGGGCATGTCAGGGCTCGAAGCGTGCGGTCGTGCACTAACCACGTTCGCCTGTTGAGGAAGTTGATTCATCGCTATTTGCTCCACCACTTTCTGTAGAGCGCTAACCTTCGTGGACGTTTGAGCATTGCTCTCCAACAACTGCTCATGACTTTGCAATAATTTGGCCAATTTGGAGTCACCCTCATCCACCTGATATAGACCAGCGGTACTGCCCCTTGTTCCACCGGTGGCCATTCCCTAATCTCTTCGCAAAGAGATTCAACCCCACTAAGGAATTGATCTCCAGGCTTCTTTAATATATCTGCACCAAGGGAGGATAAGATCATCGTCTTGCTTTGATTGACCAATCCTTTGTAAAACAACTGAGATAGTTGCTCCTTGGTGAGGCCGTGGTGTGGACATGTGCGAAGCAACCCTTTGAATCTGTCCCAAGTCTCACAGATGTTCTCCGAGCTAGGTTGTCTGAAGTTGTAAATGTCGGCGATCATCTCCAGGGTGCGACTAGGGGGCATGAATTTGTCATAAAATTTGGTTGTCATGTCCTCCCATGTGGTGATGGTACTGGGGGTTAGACTGTGGTACCACTTGCTGGCGTTCCCCGTAACGCTATGGGGGAAGAGAGCAAGTCTAGCGTATTGGAGGACATTATTTGTGGAGGTTAGGCTGTTTGTGTGTTGCAAGAATTTGGTGATGTGGAGCAAGGCATCATCCGGGTTTGTACCATCGAACATACCCAATTCCTTTATGCATCGTATTTGATGATATGGCTTAAGTTTTTGCCATTCATCGTATTCGTTTTGTGGAAGGAGAGGGGAGGTCGATTGCGGGCTTTTGGCCTTGGTTAGAAGGCCGGTTTATATTTCAGACGGTAGGTGCTGCCATTGGTGTAGGATCTGCTTCTTGTAGGGTTTGTTGTTGCCTTAAAGTTTGAAGCAGGGTTCTCTCGATCTCCGGATCAAAGTTGGCTAAATTTTCAGGAGTACTTGTTGACCGAAGAAGCATTCACCTTTTAAATATATGAGGAGCAAGACATAACGTTATAATATTAATAAAAAAATAATATAATGACGTAATTAGACTTATGAAAATACAAGAAGAAATAAATTTTTGGTTATGCCGGACGGCGTGCCGGGTGCGTTTTACCCGGCAGTGGACTTCCTCCACTAATGCCGGGTGTATACAAACCGGCATGTTGCCCGGCGTGACCAAAAATCAAACATAACTTAATTAAAAGACATTGAAAGGTAAAGGATAATCAAAAATAAATGTAAGAGTAAATAAGAGATTGTAGGAGATTACTCCTAATTGTCCCTACAATTTGCGACAAAAATATTGAGAGAAATTGAGCATGCCGGGTGACATGCCGGATCAAACCCGTCCGGCATAGGACTTCCTCCGAAATGCCGGGTATAGAAAACCCGGCACAATATACGACAAGTTCAAACTCGAAATTTAAATTAAAGAATCATAGTATAGGGACTCTTAGGAGAGAGAAATAACGAATGGGAGTAAGCAAGAACAAATTTAAATTGCCAAGAACTCAATACTGTAAGGAATTTTGAAAAACTTTGAACATGCCGGACGCAATGCCGGGTAAAACGTATCCGGCATCAGACTTCCTCCGAGTTTGCCGGGTGACAGACGCCCGGCACCCCGCACGGCACATTCAAGTCTGCAAAACTAAGGGTGAAAATAAATTAAAGAATCAAAGAATCAAAGAATCAAACAAATAAAGAATAGGGCGTTTTACCGAATTTAAGGACTTGGACTAATTCCAAGTCCCCGGCAACGGCGCCAATTTGCTAACAAAGAAATTGTAGGAAAAACTATATACAAAAGAATAAAATAAATAACTAAACCTACAACTCTACTACGGGTAGCAAAATAAAACCCGGTCGGAGTATAGTGTAAATATATTACGACCGAGAGTATCGTACCCAAGGGACTTATAGAAAATTAGTCCTAATCCGGGCAAAAGCCTATTCTATAATAACAAGGGGGAATTGAAAATGTGATCCTAAACTAAATAAATAAATAAATAAACTAACTTTGATTTGGGAAGATTATCAATGCAAAAGGTTCGTATGACCAATGATCAAGGGTGGCAAGTCTCAAAGAGGATTTGGTCTCGCAAAATGCATATGCCGGATGTGATGCCGGATCCTCGCTACCCGGCAGATTCATGGCCTTGAACGTGCCGGATAACTTATACCCGGCATGCCATCCGGCATCGTACATTTCGTAAACAACACTTCCAGATTCGGATCTGACAAAAGGAACTCAATATTCATATTGCATCGTGCATAGCCAATGCCGCGAATACAACAGAATAATGGGAAATAAGAGATTAACCCTAAACCTTAAGTCTTGCTCCCGCTGAGGCGCAGAAGACAATGTTAAAGATTACCAAAATCCTAATCTATCCTATTCTTGTCTTGTGAACATCAAATAGGACTTAGAGATAAGAGAATGAATAGCTACTTCATTCTACTTGTAAGAAGATTAGAACTCAGGTTAAGAAACTTGAAAATTCCATAAATGATCATAAGAGTTTTACAAGGAAGTCATCCCTAACCAAAACCTAACAAGGATTCTGCATCACCATCCACACAACTACAAGAAGAGAATACAAAGGGGGAGAAGGAGATGTTAATAGCCTTAACCCTGACAAGGTCTTCTTCTTCTCTTGCGTGGATGGATCTGCAAATGTTCCTTGGACACCACCACTTGGAATGGGGCGGAAACTGAGATGTGAATGAAGTATAATATGGTGTTGAAGTGTGTCAAATTGTTGCCTTCCTCGGCCTATTTATAGGCATTAAATGTGTCGTTGCCGGGCGTCGTGCCGGGTCACCAGTAGCCGGCACACGTGATAAATGCGCCCAACTGTTAACGGTCGAAACCGTCAATTCCGTGCGAAACAGTGCATATGCCGGGTAGAAGATACCCGGCATCATCCTTTTCACCAACGGTCAATAACTGCTATCGCTTGGTCAACCGTGGCGACTCTTCACTTATGCCGGATGGAATCTACCCGGCATTAGGTCCGGCAAGGCCTCTTTTCTGTTCTGTGCTTATGCCGTGCAGAAACTACCCGGCATGGAGTCCGGCTTCAACTGAACTTTTGCCTAGAAAATCATTCCTTGCACAGAAAACTCATAAAAACATAAGTCTGTACAAATATTATATTTAAACACATAATAAGCATAAATAACATATATTTAACCTTATTTAGATAAATATAATACTAAATCTAGTGCCTAAAATATGATAAGTCTGCGGCTTATCAGTTTTGTGATAAGTGGGGAATTTATCCATATTTCTATGTTTAATTTGATTAATATATTATGGGAAGTTTCATGAAATGCCACTATAAAAAAATTCACGAAATTCCACTATATTTTTGCAAAAGTCCATGAAACGGCACTATGTCATTGACCTTAAGCAAAAAAGAAAAAATACTCTTACTAGTTAACTAAATATTTTTAAAGTTCACAGTATACCACTAAGTGTTAAAAAACTCGCTAAAATTCACAAAAAATTCAAAAAATTGTAAGAATATAGATTATTGTAAAAAATACGTAAAAAGTTTTTTAAAAAATAAAAAAATATTAAAATATCATAAAACATTAAAAAAGTAAATATTTCTTATATTTTTTTTTTCAAAATTATTTAGTACCATCAAAACGAATATAGAGGTTTGAACACATAATTTATACTAATTTTCTATAAATTTAGACCAATATAGTACCATAATTTATACCAATTAATTACCATAATTTTTACCATACATTTTTTAAATTATTTTTTCTACCAATTTAAATTATTTATCCAACAAATTTATTTTAATTTTTAATTAATATTTGGAAAATTATTATTTTTAATTTGTATTATATTTTGCATATCACTTTATGACATAATATAATTAATTTTGAATAAATGATTTAAATTGATTAAACAAAGATAATTTGAAAAAGTATGGTACAACCTATGGTAATTAATTGGTACTAGTTATGGTGCTTAATTTAAAGAACAATTGGTACAAATTATGTTAATAATTATGACTAGTACCAATTTTTCTACCAATTAAGCACCATAACTTGTACCAATTAACTACCATAATTTGTACCATACAATTTTAAATTATCTTGTTTTTTATCAATTTAAATTATTTATTGAAATAAATTATATTATGTCAAAAAGTCATCTGCAAAATAAAATATAAATTACAAAAATCTCCATATATTAATTAAAATTTAAAATAATTTATTTTGAATGTATAACCTAAATTGGTAGAAAAAATAATTTAAAAATGTATGGTAAAAATTATGGTAATTATTTGGTATAAATTATGGTACTATATGGGTCTAAATTTGTAGAAAAATTAGTATAAATTATGTGTTTGAAACTCTATATTCTTTTTTATGGTACTAATAATTTTGAAAAAATTCTAAGAAATATTTCTTTAATGTTTTATAATATTTTAATATATTTTTTTATTTTTTAAATATTTTTATAGTTATCTATATTTTTATAGTATTTTGAGTTTTTTATGAATTTTAGTGAATTTGTTAACACTTAGTGGCATATTGTGAACTTTAAAAGTCCTTTGTTAACTAGTAGGGGTATTTTTGTCTTTTTTGCTTCTAGTCAATGACATAATGGCATTTCATGGACTTTTATAAAAATATAGTGGCATTTCGTGACTTTCTTTTTTTTAGTGGCATTTCATGAATTAGCCAAAAATATAGTGGCATTTCATGAAATTTCCCATATATTATCAGATTATGTGATAAATTCTCTTACTTATGTGTTAAATTATGTTATACGTGAAGAATTCCCCTCACTTGTGGTTTTATGCTTCAACAAATGAAAATACTAAAAAAAAGGTTCAGAAACACATGTCGAGAGCTTAACGATCAAGACGAGGCTGAACAGGGACAAAAACGAGCTTTCTGGTAGATTTTGGGTATGGTCCAGGTCTTTGTCCGGACTTGTATACCCGGACAAACCCCAAGACAAACATTCTGTCAAGTTTTAGATGTGACCCGGGTATGTGTTCGAACTTACACACCTGGACCACACGAAAGCAATTCCTACTGTCTAATGTCGTACCTGGTCCGGGTATATGTCTGAATTTGCAAACCCGGATGAGGCGTTGTTCTCGCGCGACTTTCTCTCAAGAGTGGTCCGGGTATGCAAACCCGGACGCAAACCCGCACGACAAGCAACAGCGCAGCATTTTTATAAAAATAAAGAAGAGTATAAATATGTTATGTTCAACGAATCATCAGCTCATCTTCTAATCTTCATTCTTCCAAACAAAACCCTAGGAGCCACATACAGAGAGGAAAAGACAGAGGAAAACAAAGAGCAACTCAAAGACAGGAGCAGAAGATAGAGACTGGATTCGTCATCGTTCTGCAACAATTAGATGATGTTTTCTTATCTTTTTAAGATTGTTATTATTTCTTTGTCTACTATGTCTGAATAGTTGTGTAAAATTCTAGTTTATTATGGATTCCTAGTTTAACAGTTCTTCTTCCTTTTGTGTTAAATATCAATTCAATAAAGATTGTAGTTTTACTTTTATCCCTTACTTTGTTTATATTTCTCTGGTGATCCGTACAATCGTTAGAAAGATTTAGCTTGTTCGCTTACGAGTGATAACTATGGCGTGCAATAGACTACATGAATATTATGAGTGAAACTTGAGACGACAATTCCTCAGGATTAGCTTACTAGAAGCCAGATGAATCTTGAACGCTACTAGTTAATTAATAAATTCGTATCAAGACTTAGAATTTAGGAATTGTTAGTAACAATCTATCTTGCGGGAGACCGGTTTTAGATTAATTTAGATCCGAGGTTGCAATCTAGAACTAAGAAAAACCATAGGAAAAAGGAATTGAAGAACTAGGGAGAAGTAGTAAACCATGATTCCACTGTTTAGCTTGTCAAGAAGATCATCCTGTACTTGTTTTATTTTCAGTTTATTTATTTCCTACACTCAATCCCCCAATTTATTATTGTTATTTTTCTATAGTTTATTAGTTAGATTAAGATAGAGATTAAACTAGACATTGCCTCCTTGGTTCGATAACCTAAGGAATACTTTCTATGAAAACTTGCTACGACAGACCACTACACTTGCTGATATACGCTTTAACCCACGTACATTTTTCATGTCAACGGTTCCAGTTTGAACCTTGGTTTCCGTCAAATCATACTAATGCTGCAATAGCCCATTAGGCCTCTTTTTCTTATAATTGTTTTGTCATCTTTAGCTCTTGTGATCTTTGATGATGAACCATGTTCATCGTTGGTCGTTATGTAGGTTGGTTATTTAGTTGCCTAATCTTTTTGTCGATCATCTTAGTCCCTGTTTTAGTCTTTTGGTCTTTAAGTTTGTAATTACCAGTTCCTGCATAATATATATGAATTTGTTTAAAAAATTAGACATGATACACAATACTTATGATCAAATCATTTGCAGCTATTAAAAACAACAACCAACGGTCATAATTAACCGTCACAATCAATAGTCAATGAAAGTGGCGACAATCTTATTTTAAAAAAGTTGAAATGATGAAAGTGTAAGACCAATAGAAGTACAAAACGTAAGTATCTCACGGACTAATGGTGGCCACCGAATCCGAATCTACCCGGAACCGGCGAATCTACCCGGAACCGATTGGAACCGGAACCGGCCGGAACCGGGCCGAAACCGATTCGGAACCGGAACCGCCCCTTTGCGAATCGAATCCGAATACAAGTTTTGAGATTCGGGACCGAACCGGAACCGCCCGGAACCGCCTGGATTCGCGTCGGATTCGGAACCGTGGAACCGGAACCGGTGGAACCGGAACCGCCCCAGAACCGGTCAAATTTACCGTTGGTCAAACTAGCCGTTGGGAACCGGAACCGGAACCGCCCAGATTCCCAACAGCTCTTTTTTTTTATGTGTGTAACGGCTCCAAACAAAGCCAAACGGCTATATTGCCCCAAAACCCCTATAAATACACCATTTTATCATCATTCTCACCACACAACTCATCCTACTCTTCCTCTCTCTTATTATTAGTATTTTCTTGTGCAATTAAGTGTTATTAAGCATTCTAGCTACTAAAGTCTCAATTCCCACATTAGCTCTCAATTTTCCATTTCCCACATTCTAGCAAAATGCCGAGGAGATCCGGAAAGGAAGTTATGCCTTCTTCCAACCTCCGAATCGATCCAAATTTTCAAGTTGATGAGCAAGACCAAATCGACGAGATGGAATTCGGGTATCATCAACATCAACAACATCCACATTATTCACCTTCATCACTCCCGCAAGGTGGAAGCTATACAATTTCTCAGCACGGATCTACAAACATGGGGGCAACACAACCGGGAATATCACCACCATTTGGTAAGTTTTAATATTTACAACTTATTTTATATAAACTTTAATTTTAATTACATTCTTATCTTAATTATAGTCTAAATCAAATTTTTTTACAATTAAAGGTACATCCTCTACCCCATCCGATGCTCACAATCTTGGTCAAGATGATGATCAAGAAGATGATGATGCCGACAACACCACCGCTCCAACAAAATTGAGACAAGCTTCTTGGGTGTGGGCATACTTCACAAAGAAAGAAGATCCACAGATGCCCGGGACATACAAGCAACATTGCAATATTTGCCACAAAGGACTTGCATGGGCGTTGGGCACCGGAACCGGAACCTTTGCAAAACATATGAAGACGCACAAGATCTACAAGGATACGGCGGCAATGGCGGGCGGTACGAGTGGTCAAACTATGCTCACCGGGTTTAACCAACGACAACCCGGTTCAGGTTTTTTTCATTATGATAGAGAAAGAATGATAGATGGCATGGCTAGGTTTATGATTGCTAAATAGTTACCATTTAATTTTGGTGAAAGTCCTTACTTTGAAAACTTTGTTTGCACCACATTACAACCACAATATAGTAGAGTGCCTAGGAATACGCTTAAACGTAGAGCTTTTGCACAACATAGTAAAACTAGAAACCAACTTATGGAAATGATGAAAGCATTTGATGGTCGTGTTTCATTAACTAGTGATATGTGGACATCTACTACTAATGAGGCATTTATTTGTGTTACACTTCATTGGATTGATAGTTCTTGGACGCTTCAGAAGCGTATTATTGCTTTTGATATTTTTGATGATGCACATACTGGTTTTAATATTTCTGAGAAAATTATTGAAGTATTATCTGAGTGGAATTTGTTAGACAAGGTATTTTCAATTTCTTTAGATAATGCTTCGAACAATGTTAAGTGTGTAGATTATCTAAAAGCTAATTCGAATCTTATACTCTTGCATGATGGTGATTACTTGCATGTTCGATGTTGTGCTCATGTTGTGAATTTGTGTGTACAAGATGGTTTATCTAACTTGACTTCCACACTAGAGCCACTTAGGCATGTCATGAGAAAAATTAGAAAATCGGGTCTTGTTAAAAATGAGTACAAAAAAAAAGTGTGAGGAATCCGGTTTACGTCCTCGTCATTTTGCTCCCGACACCCCCACTAGATGGAACTCCACATATGAATTGTTAGTTAAGACTAAGAAACACCAATCCATTTTAACTAGTTTGTATAACACTATGGTTGTTCAACAAAATCAAGAATTAATGGGTGCAGACTTTTGGGTAAAGGCTAATGCCATACATAATGTTTTAAAATGTTTTGACAGTGCAACTAAGGTGTTTTCATTAGTTTATGAACCTAATGTGCATCTTGTCATAAATGAATGCATTAGTATTTTCCATGTCTTGCATGAGAACAAAAATGTTGCTGAGGTTAGTGGTGTTATTTATGATATGATGTCTAAATGGTTTAACTATTTCAATGAATTTCCTTTGATTTATTGTATGGCAACTGTTCTTGATCCTCAAATAAAATTGGATGGTCTAACAAAATTGCTTGATTATTATTATAGTATTGTTCCAGGAGGTCCACCCAATGATGGTTATGTTCAACAATATGTAGAAAAAGTTAATGCAGCCTTGAAAAATCTACATGATGAGTACACTTCAAAGTACCGTCCGGATGAGCTTTCTTCTGCTAGTGGTAGTGGTTCCTCTTCTAAACCACCACGCACCGGTAGCAAAAGAAGTACTTTGATTTCTAGTATTTTGAAAAGACCAAGATCAGTTCAATCGGGTTCGGGATTTTGTACTTATGATGATTACATTAACTTCACTTTTAGTTTTGATGATGATGATGGTGATATAGATGTTCTTAAGTGGTGGCAAGCACATGAAGGCAAGTTCCCCATCCTTGCAAAGATAGCTCGAGATATACTAGCAATTCCAGCATCAACCGTTGCTTCAGAGTCGGCGTTTAGTGCGGGCAAACGAGTGTTGGATGAAAAGAGATCAAGCCTTGCACCGGACTCAATCAAGGTTTGTGTTGAGAAGTATGATTGGGACTTAGCCGAGCTGAGATGCCAAGCACACGCATTGCAATACGAGGGGCAACATGATGATTGGTACGAGATGAATGGGGACAACACCACTTAGGACTTCTATTTTGTATTGTAATCTTTTAGAATGTATTAGTATTACTTTCTTTCCATGTAATCTTTTAAGACTTCCAAATTGAAATCATGTAACCTATTAGTAGCTGTACTCTTTTTCCTTATTAGGGTTTTCCCAATGGGTTTTTACCTAATAAGGTTTTAACGAGGCAGTGAATCATATAATAAAATCCGCTTTGCTCTTTAATTTTTGCAAATTCAATACAAAAATTTAAGTCTTTGGTTCTTACACATTTAAGATTATAAACTTGAGGAATAACCTAGCTAGGAGTAAAGTGGACGAAGAGCAACGTGTGCGCGCAAACGGATCTAAAATCGGAGTTAAAACGAAGAAACTAGAGCCGATCGAATCTTTCCGGAACCGGTCGGAACCGCCCCAGAACCGGTCGGAACCGATCGGAACCGGAACTGGTCGGAACCGTTGATTTGAGCGAATCTGAAGCGAATACAGAGTCCGGAACCGGAACCGGAACCGCCTCGGAACCGCCTGGAACCGGTTCCGAATCCGAATACACATTTTCCGGAACCGGAACCGGTGGAACCGGATTCGTGGCCACCATTATCACGGACCGAGAAAAAATATGTGTTTATATAGGAAGCCAATAAACATTCATTAATATGTCCATTGGACAAATAAGGACAATTGTTAATGAATTGAAATTAAGTTAGGGATGGAATGGATATAGGGAATATTATCAACATACCTCCGAAAACATAAGGAATTCTAGTCTACGAGTTTGTCTCACTTGAAAGTGTGATTTGTCATAGGATAAAGCCCATATTGTTCATAATAGTCATATTATTCGCAATATTTTGTAGCCTTCCACAGTTCAACTCCCTTGATTGGTTTCTTTTCCTTACACATAAAATCGAGGTTTTTTCTGCAATAGGAAGTATCCTCTTTTTTTTTCAGATTTAAAATCTTTCTAATGAAGAATATGCAGGCAATGACCATGGTGGGATGTTTCAGGGAGATCTTTAGATTGGATTAAGTACATCTTGCTATTAGTTTGGATTGAGAAAGCTACGATCATCATCACTTGAATCTAAATTTTTCTTCATGACGAAAGATTGTGAAGATGAGATTGGGGTTAAAATATGGTAGACATGCAACAAAAGCATCATGACTACACTTTGAAAAGGTGTAAAAATTTAGAATAGATTATTTGGACCCCCTTAGAATCTAAACCAAACGTTAGTATACAATCTCTTTTGAAAAAGGTGTGCTGACCTTACCATTACATCAAATACAAGGGAATTGCACTACCCTAACATCCTATGGTTACTTGTGCCCGTTGTTGAATAAGATCAAACTTAATCCCACTATATATTTGCCCCAACCCTATTACTCTTTCCCACGACACATCTGGTTTAGGTATTGAAGTTCCCCAAACTTATGATTCATGATTGGAGAAGAATTAACATAATAGCTAATAACATAATAATATATATCCAAGTGAAGTAGGTTTCATTCCGTCCTTGCTTGAGATGAATTCTTTCCACACAAAAATATGATCGACACCCTCTCGTGTCTCATCCCCTTGGGACGCACAACATTGATAGGTGTTATTATGGCTTCTCCCCCTTAATATACCCATTGAGAGGTATTCCTCCATCAACAAGCACATAACAAATGGTGTGGATTTGGCTCATGCATGTCCATCCCTTTTATAGAATGTTGCTCAAAATTATTTTTTTAGACAAAAAGACAACCATAAGAGCTTATATTAATTGACAATAATTGATGTGGGGAAATCTTGCTCCCACATTCGGGATGATGAGAGGATATCAACTACTAGGATATCAAATGAGTTGAAATGTTAGAAGATCCAGGAGTACACGACCAAGGGATTGCACATTGGAAGGGGTGATAAAATTCTAATGTCTTCAATAGTGCAATCAACATCTCGAGAAATAGTTGGTGCATACCCAAAGCATCGATGACGGGTTCACAATCATATTTGAATGCAGTTGTGTCTAGTGCTCAATGTAGCAAAGCCTTCACAGCAAACTAGATGACATGTCCTTCCGCCACGGCCGAGTGTAGCATCCCTAGAAATGGGAAAATCCATGTAGGAGCAAGAAGCCTCACAATCACAGAAGACAACCCCCAGACCTGTTGAAGTTGTTGAAATGAGGCATAAATATGTTTGTATGAGTTGCAATACCTCGAGTGTTTAACCATAGTTAAATATAAACAATTAACAATATTGAATTTAGTTTACTAAAACACTAAGTTCTGTGTTAGGGTGCTAGCACCACACTCAGCCACGTGAGTACTAAGACTTTAATTAATTTATAAAATTTCCAATTTACATCTCTATGAGTTAATAGTTAACTCATAGTAAAGTTGAAACGTTATGATGGCAAAAGATCATCTAAATAATTATAAACGTGTCGTTAATTAATCTATCCTAAGTCACATTGTTCTAGCCGAGTACTTCACTCATTGATACATGCAGTGAGTAAACATAAACTACACACACAAAAAAGGGACAATGCAAATTAGTAAAACAGGGTAAACATTAAAACATCTTGTAAACTAAAACACTTCATAGGCTTTATAAAATGAAAGCATTAACTACAGGACAATTCCATAAGTCATTCATCAATATCATAATTTGGGAACGATGGAACCTAATAAAATTCCACAATTCTCAAGTATCAATAAACGATCACTCAACAAAGTTGAGACCTTGCAAAATCACCCTCACTCAGTGGTATTTGAGTGTGCACACCCCCTAAGAGCACCACTGGCTAATTGAATAGAACTTAGAGTCTGATTGTAGTCTTGTAACTCAACATTGCAAGAATTAGCCAAATGCATTTTCCCATCAATTTCAACATTCCAAAGCATTCTCCCATTATTTCCATAAGCATCTTTACCAAACAAGCAATATCATCATATTAACAATTCTTAAACTTTCCGAATGTTCCACGCGAAATAGCTAAGTTGGTGAGCTACTGCTACACGTTCGACACCTCGTGCCCCCATACGTTATATTAGGATTGTACTTCAAACAAACCATTATGTAATCAACATTCATGTGGATTGAGTATCTGTTTGCTTAAATAAGTTATATCTATAATGTAATGTCGTTAATCTTCATAAATTAGTTTCATAATTATAATAGGTTGATAGGGAACAACCATTTTACATATTTTTTTTTGTTGAATTAGGGTGTTAATGTAACATTCCTAACTCGTAATTCCGTATTAACTACCGTCACAGCATAATTAAATAAATGACTCACAGCGGAAAATAAAAACCAAACATACTATCACTGGGTGTTACCGCCACTACTCACCCATGTGAGCAGTGAAGCGACCAAAACATAAATATAGTTCATCATGTTGTGATGACGAAAGATAGCTAACCATAGTACATAAAACATTAAAACCATAACTAGTGTGCAGTTTAATTTCTAAAACCATATACATCAGCGGTATAACCAAAATCAAAGTCCAAAGGTATGGTAACAAGTATACCGCTATCTACCCCCAAAATCCCGCACTCCGGCTTTGGTCTTTAATCACGGACCTGTAATATGTTTGCTATAGAGGCTCAACACAACTGCTGATTATGCTACTGCATAACAGTCATGAACCTTTAAACTCCTTAAATTAGTCGAGTTGTCACGCGGTTCATTTACATGTTGTTTCGTTTTACATATATATAGTAAAAACTGTAAGTGTAGCAATAAAACATCCAACAGTTCATCCAAGTATAACACACATAATTCCACTTATAATTTATGCATATAACCAAAACAATAAACAAGTACATATCATAACGATACGAGAGTTGTTACTTTCGAACGGATCGCTTTCATTCGTTATCCATATTTATGAGCGTTATTGACGTCTCATATTAACTTTTAACTAGTGTTCGTTTTCTCGATTAATTAAGTTTTAATTTATTACTCTTGATGGGAGTCATGTCGAGACAACCCGTTTATAAACATCATACTTCATGTTTATTTGTGCAGTAGCCCGGGTGCACTAACGGTAGTGTCTTCTGACCAATGATCTGAAGATCTCTGGGCTTCCTCTTTGCATTTTTAAAGGCGATCCTTTTTGCCGCCGTAACCATGCCCCAATGGTAACGCCTTCCGACCAAGGTACCTATTAGTTCTTGGAATTTTCTTGAGCGGACCTGTAACAGTCATCCCCTCGTGATCACAATGCTCAACTAGGTAATGAATGATTCCTGGATTTCTCCCCATATTCATTTCTTTTCACCAGGGGATTAAGTTTTCTTAATCCTCTTACCTAAGATCTACGTTTAGGCTATAGTGAATATATTCTCCATGTGTTTGCCTTTTAGGTCTTTAATGTTCACCTAAAATTCATTTAGGTTACTTCCATGTTCGAATACATATGCTACGTACCGAGAATGGTATTACCGATTCTCTTCCTAAAATAATTACTTATGATTATTAAGGATAATATGATGTATCTCGCTAATCGTTTGTGAGCAATATTTTCTTTTTTTTTGGTCGGAAAATGGAGGATCATCCTCAATTAATTAATGGTAACTCAAAGGTTTTTCCTCATCAATCAGATGAGTAATACACGTTGGGGGTGTATCCAGTACATGAAACCCAGGTTCCCTAAACAGTCCTAGCTTTGCTAATTTATCAGCAATCTTATTACATTCTCTGGGGGTATAGACCAACTGAATATTATGCACTGTTCCGACTAACTCCCTACAATGCATAATGAGAGGCCGGAGTGGAGAGTGGTCTGGGCAAATACTGATGGATTCAACTAGCTCTGTCGAGTCTGAACAAATAATTACACTGCTGATCCCTTTGTCCTTAATCATCTGGAGTGCAAACTTCAGTGCCATCAGCTCCGCATGAAAAAGGTTCTACTTTCCAAAAGCCGCAGCGAAACCAGTCACCCAGCTGCCGTTATGATCTCTACAAATCCCTCCAGCAGCACCATTATCTACATTCAAACCAAAAGCTCCATCAATATTCAATTTCAGAGAACCAAACGCAGGAGGTGTCCAAAACCTCTGTCTATCGTCCTGATGTGCTTCAGTCCCTCTGGTTGAAGTTCCTTAATCATCCTCCACGCTCTACGGTGCTCAAACACAGCCAAAGACACATGTCTAAAGGGCAGAAACATTCAGTTTTCATTAGCAAAAAGTTTAGAATTTCTCTAATGCCACAGTTGGAAACAGATAATAGCAAAAATAATACTTCCTTCCCCTTTTAGAAGAAAGCAGCCTGCATGACTAATATTATCCGATAGCCATACCATCAAGTTCTTGCTATAGAATTTATTCTTTAACTTAGAGGGAATGATACGATCCCAAACTTTTCTTGCAATCAAACAGTCCCTAAGAATATGGAGGGTTGTTTCTTCCTCACCACAGTAGTGACATGAGTTGTCTGTTGTAAACCCCATTATTGCTCTCCTAGAATTTGACATAAGCTTGTTGTGGGCTAGTTTCCAGAGAAAGACTTTGATCCTTTCTTGGATCTGCAAACTCCAGATTCGTTGAAATAAGGTTGTACCACTACTAGGTGTACCTGCTGCAATGGAAGAGTAATTCATAGACTGTTCAGAAAGGAATCTATAAGCAGATTTAACACTATACTTCCCTTTTGACTCACACTTCCAGTGGATAAAATCATACTCCCCATCAGGAAAGATCTCAAACCTACTAATGCTAGCAAGCACATCAGTTGGGAGGAATCTTTCGAATTTTTCCCAACTCCATCCAGTATCGTAGTCCCAATACTCCGAGACAGTAAGCTCTAGGAGCTGCTGTGGGATTTCAACTACTGCCCGCGTTACTAGAGGCTTACAATCAAGCCAACCATTAGACCAAAATTTAACCCACTTACCGTTACTCACCGTCCAACCCAGCCCATCCTGGATTAAGTTCGCGCACCTCTGGATGTTCTTCCAATTAACTGAGCCTCGATTCGTCTCAGGGTTTGGATATTTCTGCAACAGAACACTCTTACAAAAACTGCTATGATTACTAACCAGATTCCAAACCATCTTTCTGAAGCAAGCCATGTTCATAGTTCTCGCTTTCCTAATACCTAGTCCCCCATGAATTTTCGGCTTACAAATTGTGTCCCAACAAATATCATGCATCTTTCTATCCCCAGCTTCATGACCCCATAAAAAATCCCTATGCAACTTGTCAATTTTATCACAGATACTTACAGGAAGAATCTGTGATTGCATTACATAAATAGGAATAGATGCTAGACAATTCTTAACCAGAGTAACACACCCAGCCATAGATAACATTTTACTCTTCCAACCTGAGAGTTTCCCCCTAACTTTAGCCAAGACTAGATCATGATTAAGATCACCAGATTCACCATGTTTCAGATAGCCTCCTAAGTATTTTCCAAAGTTGTTTGTAATGGGAATACCCAATTCAAGCTTAATAATTCTAGCCCTTTCCTCACTCAGAATTTTTGATAATAGAATTGAAGACTTCTCTAAACTGACAGCTTGACAAGAACAAAACTCAGAAATACAATCACACATCACTTTAATCTGATTTGGGGATGCCACCTCAAAAAGAACAATATCATCAGCAAAAAGCAATGTGAAATACTAATACCTTTCTTACCAAGGGAGATCGTTTCCATTCTTTGTGGTTTACTCTATCATGAATAATCTGTGAAAACCGTTCCATACATAAAACAAAAATGAAGGGAGACAAGAGATCTCGCTGTTTAATGCCTCTTCCTGCAGAGAAGGTATTAGAGAGAGAACCATTCCACGAAATCTGAAAGGATACCGAAGTTAGACAATTCATAATAAGGACTCTCAAACTATCAGGAATTCCTAAACATCCTAGGGTGTCATTAATGAAATCCCATGACAACCTATCATATGCCTTAGTGAGATCTAACTTCATGGCTAGCCACCCTTCCTTAGCCTTTGTATTCTGCATGAAGTGGATAACTTCCTAGACTAAAATAATGTTCTCAGCAATACAACGACCCGGGACAAAACTACTTTGACAATCAGAAACCCATTGCGGCATATAAGGCTTGAGTCTATTAGAAATGACCTTAGCAAGAATTTTATATTGAACATTACAAAGAGATATCGGTCTGAAATGATTAACACCCGTGGGATGCTCAATCTTAGGAATCAGGGTTAAAACAGTTTGGTTGAGACTCGCATCAAAGCTTTGAATCTGAAAACTATTTCGGACAAATCTCAACACATTAGACGAAACCAATCTCCAGAATTTTTGATAGAAACCAGCGGGAAACCCATCCTTCCCAGGAGCTTTAAATGCCCCCATGCTTTTAACAGCTCTGGTTACTTCGCTTAAGACAACTGGCCTAACTAAATCATCACACATAGCATGACTCATAGGACTAAAGTAATTTCCAAGTTTAACATTAGAACACTCATCCTCCGCATTAAAAATAGACTGAAAATAATCAACCATCATATCTATAAGTTTCACATCCTCAGTAACCCATTCCCCGCTAGAGTTCTTAAGCTTGTGAATACAAGATTTCTTCCTTCTGGCTCTAGCCTTAGTATGGAAATAGGTCGTATTTCTGTCCCCCATGCTAATCCACTGATCTCTGGATTTCTGTTTCCACAACATCTCCTCCTGCTGCAGCCACATCTCTATTTCACACCTCAACTTGCGCTCCAGCCCAACCAAATTGTTACCCACTCCTAGATCCATAGCTTTTTTAATACCCGCCAGCCTAGCCCGAATTCTCTTCTTATTAAGAATAATGTGACCAAAGATCTCCCTATTCCAGATTTTAAGATGACTACCCATAGATTCTATTTCTTCACTAAGGGTACCATGATTGTTCCAGATAGATGAAACAGTATCTAAAAAATTAGGATGAGTAGTCCAAGCAGCTAAGTACTTAAAAGGTTTATTATTAAATGCACACTGACGAGGAGGACAGAGATTAAGCAAAAGTGGGCTATGGTCCGATACAACCCTAGGGAGAATGTTAACAATAGCTTCAGGAAATAAAAGCATCCAATCTGTCGAGCCAAACACCCTGTCTAATCGTGCACTAGTTCTCCCATTTGACCAAGTAAATCGGTTACCAACGGAATTAACCTCCATCAAATGTCTACCATGAAACCAAGAAACAAACTCCCTATCTATACCATGATTATGAGCAGAGGAATGAACTCTATCAGACGGGAACAACGTAGCGTTAAAATCTCCCCCAATAAGCCAAGGAACATCATCAGAGGGTTGGTGCTGATTAATACAGTTCCAAACTTGATTGCGAATACTACCCACAGGACATGCATAAACAGCAGTAAGCAAAAATACTCTATTCCCATCTTTGATCTCGCAGTGAATGAATTGGTAATTAGTAGCAATAATATTAACCTGAAACAAATCTTTCCAAAGAATCCAGATTCCACCCCTAAAGCCAACCGCATCAACTCTAAAGCTATTATCCAAACCTATCCTTCTACAAACAGATTCTGCAAGATTACCACTAATTCGTGGTTCAACAATGATAACAATATCAGGATTGTGCTCCCGAACCAACTCTCTCATGGCACGATGGAAACTGGGTTTCTGTGCACCCCTCACATTCCAAAAGATGATTTTTTGAATCATAATTACTAAATACAAGGGGATCGATGGAACTCACCTGGGTAATTGGGGAGAAAAACCCCTAGATTTGCATCCCGCTTCTTCAGACTCAAGCATGAAAGTGGAATGCGGTGGAGTGGATCAACTCCGATGCACGTCTTCAATAGGGTTCAATCCCTTCCCATCTTCCTGAAGCTTGCTTGGGATTCTTCGCCCCCTTCAGTTGACCTCTTTCTCTTAGCAAGAGGAGCCACCGAATCGCCTTTTCTTGGCGGAACTTCCTTCTCTTCAATTGGAGCCTCACCCAGAAGCCTCGAATCCTTTTCCTCAAGAACATCGAACTTTGACTTAGCACCGATCTCATTCCCATCCTTTACCGTCACTACCGGTCTAGGTTTAGGGTTCTTCTTAACAACATTTCTCCACTTGGGAACCACCCACTCTCCATAATCGTCCGTAATATGAGAAAGATGATCTACTGTAGTCTCCTTGACCAACTTAACTCTCTCCTCTTGACAGACTTCTCCAGCCACTTCATTGAAGGGACAAGACCCATCCTTATGCCCCTAACAACCGCATCTGAAATAGACCAAATAGAGTCCCTCATACTCTATTTTCATTACCCTCCGCCGAAATTTGTATTTTGCAAGAAGTGGTTTAGTTAAATCCACCTCTATGGCAACCCTTGCTAACCTGGACTTCCCAAACAGAGAAGGTGAGAGGTCTACTCTCTTTACTTTACCCACCCTTGCTCCAATCAGAGAGATAGAAAATATGTGTTGTAATACTCGCTAGGTAAGTCTGGGAATCTTACCAGCACTTCCAGAGACGACAAAGCTTCTGTATTAGGGTTAAAATTCGGTTTCCACCTTCGAATCGAAAGGTAATGATCTAGGATAGGCCACGGTCCTTCAAACAGCACATACTCAAGATCCTCTTGGTTATTGAAGGTGACCTTAAAGAAACCATTTGACAGATCATCCAACAAAAACTCTCCACGCAACTGCCATCTGTTCCTAAGCTTGTCATTGAGGATGTGCATAGGAAGAGTTTTCCCCAACAATTTCACAATCAAAGCATTCCGCCAGGGTAAACGGTATTGAAACTTCTGTTCCTTCGAAATGCATATGGAAGGGCATTTCAGGTCCTCTCCATAGAATCATCTTTGTCATCCGAAATGTCGTCTAGCAGCAACTCTGGCATTTCCTGGTTGTCGGCGCTAAAATCGCCCATCATCGCTTCCTTGAAATTTCTCTCAGACGAATTCGAGCTTTGTAACTGATGAGGAACTAAAGCCTCGCTAAAACTCCCAGCGTGTCGCTGCTTCTTCGAGGATTGGGCGGCTTCTTCTGCGGCATCCATTCTCGCACTGTCTAGCGACTCAGAAATCAAAAACGCAAACGTGAAAAGGAAAAGATTTGAACAAGGGAAGAAAAAACTGAAAATAAGGGGACCACCAGCTAACACGAGGCGCGTCCTCCAGCAAAAACTTCGACGAAATCACTCAAGAAAGAGCGGAATCTGGAAATCAAGATCGAAACGGGAGCCTATCGACTCTCTTCCTCTCTTTTTTCAGTCTATCCACTAATTAAGTTTTTGCATACTCTGTTACAATGTGAGCAATATTTTCTTTATCAATAATCATAACTCGATTTGAGTTTTTATCCGGTATTGTCTCTGTTCGAAAGACATTCACACACAATTAATAACACGAGATAATCAGGCAATTAAATCATATAAACATATCAGTAATAATTCACACATATCGCTCTTGGCACTCATTCGCACATATATGTCCGGACCCAAGAAAATCCTCAGAAACAATCGAACCACACAATAACATATCATTCACCGACAGAGATACAAGCAGACGTCCTAGCCCGCGTCATCCTCTAAGTACTCAGCTCTAGAATATACCGCTAAGCGTTAATTCACTATAAATCAAATGATTCGGTATTCTGAGTAACTACTAATCCCCAGATATTTAACCCCGTGATTAATCAATCGTTGTTTTTCGGGTTATCGAACAAGTTCGGGACTAGTTATTTAACCCTATAATTATGTTAGTAACTAACATGTTGCATTATACCACAACTTAGGATTTTAATTTCCACATATATCGTCTCTTTTATCCATGAGTATATATTTATATATATACATTCGTATTCATGTAGATATTGTTACTATATGATTATTTAATATAATTGACCTTTAAGCATCAATAGACTTTGCATTTAAATTCCCACCCTCTTGGTCAATTTGGTTGACTTGGTCAAAATATACAAGTCAACACTATTATATAATCCATAACTTAATTCCTTAAATTATATAATTTCCTTTATTTGTTTAACTCTTAATACTATGACATTAAGTCTTTATGTTTAAGGTTTTATAATGTAATTCTCCACTTTATTAAACTCCACCTTAACTTTATTTAATTCTCCAACCATGTTATATACCTCACAATACTCCAAATATTCATACCCTTTTATATGAATTATAAAACCCTTTAATTCATGGTAACTTCTATTATTTCATGTGAGTTACAAACTCCTTTAATTTGTATTACTTTACATATTAACATTTAGATCTTATATCTAATGTTAGTTAATATGGTTCCCAACCATATAATCGTCACTCTTAATTCATTACATATTATATAATTTATAATACCTTTATTTATTCATATTCTTCCATATGAATTATAAAATCCTATTATTAATACTAACTTCCATATAATGGCATTAAGATCATACATTTAGTGCTATGTCATGTAATTCTTCATCCTTATATTAAATTTCATTCCTAACTCTTAATATCTCACCATATATCCCATAATTACTCATTATTACACTTTGCCCACAATTGTTTTCTAACCTTATAATTTGATTACAAATCATATCTTATAAATCCAACTCCTTATTTATTTTATTCCAAGGTTCCAATCTAACTTATTTAAACCTCCAAACAACCCCAAATGTCATTCCTTAATTTTCACCCTATTTTTCTCTAACAAAGTGACCCACATAATTTTATAACCTTACAATTTCATTCCTAATTCACATCTTTTATAATCTTCCAATTTAATATCAAAATTCCACCGAAAACTTCCTACAATTTCCGAATAGACCCTACACTGAACTGTTTTGATTTTTACATTAATCTTTCTAAAATTATATTTTGACCCCATAAGTTTTTCCTAAACTTACAAGTAACTACTAAACTTTCATTAATTCATATTTCCACTATTTCTTTCTCTAATTTGAACAACACCCAGTTTTCCCAACTTTGACCATCACACACTGCCTTGACCCAATTTTTCCAAAAATTACTGATTGACCCCTAAAGTTTTATAGGGTTTGCATTTAACTCCTTAATTTTACTAAAACTTATATTTTACATTTTTAATCCAAACAAAGTCTAAATTTTAGTTTAATTACCATTTTACACTCCAAAATTTGTTTATTTACACTCAAGCACTCTTATTTTACCCATTAAATCACCAGAACTTCTTTTAAGTTTCTAATCACTTTTAAAACCAATTTTTGGCACCTAACTCTAACCAAACACTACCTAATTCGTAGGTATTTTAATCCAAACCTTTTTAGGTGGTTTTACTCCTCCAAACAACCTCTTAATATCATATTTCTTTACCAAACTTAATACCATACCAATACTTAACTTTTAAAGCACTAAAAACACTAAACTACTTATAAACTTGGCCTTATTACTGTAACACCACATATAGACAACTGTCCAACAACCTAGCTCCCAAGCTATCCGGGCTCGAAAACTAACCATTTTAGGTCCATAATCCTCACTTAGGCTTAAAAGTGGAAGGCCTTGTTGTTGTAGTCAACTCATATGTATCCTTATAAACCACACATTACTACTCATATCCCGATGTGGGATGGGGGGATTACATACTCCCCCACTCAAAGAACGTGACGTCCTCGTCGCAAGCCTAACATCCAAGTCCCATGGACCTCCTCGGTAGGTGTCGGGTAGATCATCCCAACACGGTCCCGAGTCAGCTCTGATACCATTTGTAACACCACATATAGACAACTGTCCAACAACCTAGCTCCCAAGCTATCCGGGCTTGAAAACTAACCATTTTAGGTCCATAATCCTCACTTAGGCTTAAAAGTGGAAGGCCTTGTTGTTGTAGTCAACTCATATGTATCCTTATAAACCATTCACATTACTACTCATATCCCGATGTGGGATGGGGGGATTACAATTACAAACCACAAACTTAACTTTAATAATCATAAAATAACTATAAGAATATATTAACTCTTGGCCAAATTAAGTTTTACCCCATAAGATTTCAGTATTTGTATTTTAACCCCTAAACTTTATAACCTTGACATTTAAGTCATTAAATCACTTAGATAATTTAACCAAATGTATTCATATAATTTTATGCCCATTCTTAGGTCATAATGGATCGTTATTCAAGTTATATTCTTAGCCATGTTTGGCTACCCAAATTAAAATGCTTAAAACATATATATGTGTTTTGAGGAATAACTTATCCTTTAATGCACCAAATTTGAGTTTTCTCCTCTTCACTTTCGGCCCTATTTTTAAAAATAGGAGTAGATCATATTTTTGCATAAATCCAAAGCTTAGATGTTGGTTTAAGAGTTCTAAAGCTTAGATTAGCCACTTACCCTTTTAAAGGTTGATTTTCCTCCTTGTTTATCCTTTTGCTCTCAGTCAAACTCTAGGGTTTGGGACTCTATTTTCGGTCATAGTTGAGACAAGGGAACAAGAATTAAGTTAGGGTCTTTTATGCTCCTAAACAAGAATAAGAGCTTAAAGCACAAAAATGTGCCTTAAGGAAGACGAGTTACCTTTGGAGACCTAGGTGAGTTTTCATCACCAAAATCTCAGCCACTATAAGATAAATAGCTAAGAATCAGATCTAGTGCATATCCATGGGTAGAAGGTGGATTAAGTGCTTGAAAAGGCTTTACCATGACTTACCCTTGAAGTCCATTTAGAGTTGTTTTCTTGCTTGAAATTTTATCCAACCAAAGAGGTAGAAGAAGCTTCTATATGTATGGAACAAGAGGAAGAAAAAGAGTATGAATAAAGGTTGGTTTCAGACACCATGAAAGAAAAGGAAAGGAATGGATCTTAAGGCATATTTTTCTAACCTTTAGCTTAGATTATGAGTTGGTTGCTTCTACCCTTGTTCCTCCATGGTTTTGCCTTTGAAATGGTGTTAGAATTACAGCCTTGGCTCAATAGATGGAGTCTTGGTGTTCCTCTTGCTTGTAGATGAAGAAAAAGTGCAAAAGAAGGAAGATATGAGGTGTTTTAATGATGTTTACTGTAACACCCTGTATTTTGCCTCAAATGATAGCTTACAAAATTACGAATCTAACGATGAAAACGGCTTCAAAAATGGACTCCAAACTAGTCCTTAAAGTGCAATTTAAGCCAAGTCTGAGCTTGTGTCCGGATGTCCAAATTAGGACACAAGCCGAGAGTAAAACGCTTGAGAAAAACTATTTGTCCGAACTTGTGACTGGACATCAATGTTTGGATACAAGTCGAGAGTTGGAAAATAGGAAAACAAAAGCGTTTGAACTTGTGTCCGGACTTCGAAGTTCGGACACAAGTCGAGTTTCAAAGTTTTGAAAGCCTCTTATGCGTGTCCGAACATTGGTTCGAACTTGCAAGTTTGGACATAAGTCGAGACTTGCAAGTTGAACCCGTCCTCGCATGATGTCCGAACATCGATGTTCAGACAGATGTTCAGACACACTCAATCCTGTGAAATCAATTAAAACTCTCACGGCCTGTCCGAACATTGATGTTCGAACGGACGTTCAGACAGGTTTTGAAATGCGTTTCTAAATACGAAAATAGAGTCAAACCAGCACCAAAATAATCATAATAACTTTTTCAATTGATAAAGAAATATTCCAGTAAGTTTATACCACAATTGATACCAATAAACATTGTGGAAAGATCTATTAACCAATGTATGTAAACTTCATCATAACCATAATTTCCAAGAGAGTTACAGCAACTCAAATCATCCCAAAAGTTAGTAAATAGCAGTGAAAATGCGAAATCCAACAGGGTGTTGCCGCCACACTCTAATCATAGAGTGCTCAGGCTTAAACCAACCAACTCAACCAAAATATTTCCAACATTGTAAAATGAAAGTACTTTCAACATCACAACTCAACTTGAACAATCTAAAGTTTGATCTGGTCATCCTAAGCTATGTGATAGCATGTTCCCAATTCTCCAATTCATCCATAAGTATCTGTGATAAGAAAACAACAGCAAAAAACACGAAGGGATCGCGCAAATCAGCAAAACTGAGTAAACATTGCCTCAACTTGTAAAATACATTTTTGAAACTCATTTTCCATTTGCAAATATTAACTCACACCATAACGTTAGTCAATTTCACCAACTCTAAAATCACCATTAGCAAAAACATTTCATGGGAGAACTTTCAAAGAATCTAATTATTAGTATACGAGGATGACACCCAAATCGGGGTCGCAACAATTAAATCCCACCTCACTCTACGTCCTTAAGTGTGCACACCCCCCAGAAGGTAACTTATGACCCAAAGGAGTAGATCAATAGATCTTAACTGCAAGTAATGTTTGCAGGCAAATTATATAAATGTTCACGGGGTACAAAGTATCAATAATTTCATGGAGCACCATAAAGGTACCAACAATATACACGGGCATCAAAAGGCACCAACAAGCCAATAATTAGTCCAGTGAAAGTCTTCCAAAACATTTATCCACACCAGTTGCAAGAACCATTGCACCAGAACACACGGGGAAAATAATTCCCAAATTTCCAACAACGCCAAAACCACGTTAAGTCTAACCCATTGATATTTTGCAAAACACAGAGATAGAAGATGATGAGACTCACTTACCTGAATACGCTCACACAATGAGATCACCCAGCTAGATCACTAGAAGCGCCATTCAGAGAACTCGGGTCTAGAATTACAAACATAGATTCAATCAGAGACTACCAAAACACCATTAAAATAATTAAAGAACCTTACCCAACAATTGCCCTTACCCTTCTACCTAATCTGGCACCAGAGAAGCAGCCTATCGACAATGGAAATGGAAGAGCGAGAGTTTGAGAGAGTTTGAGAGTTTGAGGAGAGAGTGGAGCGTGATAGCAATATGATGAAGATGAAGACGATCGTGAGGTCGATCGTGATATTAAATAGATAATAAATAAAATAATAAAGGGATTATAATAAATAATTAATGAGTGTATTTAATTTAGGGAAGGGAGAATTAAATATCAGTGTTGTAAAATAATTTGGAAAATGAAATAACAAGTAATACAATAATAATAATTTGAAAGTGAAAAGTAAGTAACGTTGTAATCCATAGAAGAGTCTAGATTCAATGCATTAGAAAAGTTAGGAGATATTACTTAATTGAAATTGAAATAAGAAAAAAAAAGAATAGTTGATCGTTGAAAGAGGATAAGAATGAATAAATATCTTCTAAGGAAAGTTTTTTTGACTAAAATAAATAAATGAATATTAGTAAATAATTTAAGAGAGGAGTGAAGATCGTGGATAATAGAAAACGTATTTGCTGTTTAACATAATTAGGAAAGAGAAAGATATTTTAAGAAGAAGCAAAATTTAACTTGTGCTCTTAGAGATAATAATAATAATAGCAATTTATTATAGGTAGCAAAATCCATTTTGAACTCTTAGGATTTGAAGAACGTGATAAGGTCTATAGAGTTGGGAATAAATAAATATATGTATAATATTGATAAGAATAAAGAAATTATAATCATTATGATTATTTCTGAAGATAAAAAGGATTATGTAACTTCTCTGGGCCTCTATTAATACTATTCCCGACTAACCATATAATATTATATTTATCTCTACTATATATTAAATTAATCGTATATCAAATTTGCGGGTATTTCATTTACGGTCTTGGAGCTTGAGTTCATCCATTAGAGCAAAGGAAGAAGATGAAGAAGGGGCTGGTGAATAAGGGAGGAGACGGCAACAAGAGAGTAAGGTGGGACAAAGAATGTAAGAGGAAATGATGTGCATTAAATGAAATGAAGACTTTTAAGTCATAAAGTGACTTTACTTAAGGAAGAAGGGAGATTTTGATGAGGTGAGTCATCCTAGCCGTCCAAATGGAAGTATTTGTTGGGGTAGTTTGGTAATTAACATAGATGAATGAAATTAAGGCCTTGTTTGGCATTTGGCCAAAATGGGTGCCACTTTGGATTTTTTTTCCTTGTATTTTTTGTTTAGTTATAGGCTCTTTAATGTGTTCAATTATAGTTCATTACTCCAGTACAATGTATTCAAGCCTTAAGGAATGTCTTGTGTTTTAACCCATTTATAATGGAATTTTGTATGTAATTGTTCCCCACTATTATTAAACTACATATGAGGTATAACAATGCTCTTTGGACCTCACTCAAGGTTTCATACTTCCTTAATGTTCTTAAAGCACATTTTGCCTTAAGGGGTTTTAAGGCACATTTTTGCCCTAAATGGTTCTCCATTGATCCTTAGTAATTTTCTATTAGTTAGTGATATTTCAAAAACCCGTTTGGACCTTATTTAAGGTTCCGCAATTCCTTAGTGATCTTAACAAATGTTTTTGCTTTAAATGATCTTAAAGCACATGTTTACTTTAAGTGTTCTTAAGTTGGTTTTCAAAGATTTTGTGGCACTTTTTAGCCTTAAAGGTTCCATAATTGATCTTTAATCAACTTACTTTAATTTGGGGTATTTTAGTTAACGTGCCTCTCAAGCCTTTCAAGTTAAGAGGGAATAACAGTTTTTAAAAATACGAATTATAAGCTGGCAACAGTGCCACCTTTTTAGGTGGCTCCATTTTTGTCTTTTGCTATATTTTTCTTTTTATAAAGTTTTAAAGTGTTTTATTTTATTAAATATAAGTCCAAATAACATAAATTTTTATACCGTTGCTCATCATAATTCGAGCTCTTCAAAATAAGACCAACATGAATATATTTTGATAAATTTATATTTTTTGTGGGTACATATGTTTTAAGATTCACTTTAAAAATAAATAAAATATATAATTTATACACGTTTTGACAATGCTAGATTTTTCATAGTGTTAGCCAACCTAGGTTGTATAGTGGGCAACGTTAACTTTTTTATTACATGGTGATTAATAACCGAACCACATTAGCCTACTTTAATGGTTTAATACCCCGGAACTAAAAATGGTGATTAAATTACTCTAATATGATTATTAAAGGCCTAATGGTGCCTAAAGAGTATTAGTAAAGAAAATAAAACCAAAAGAAATGAGAAAACTCGTAAAATGCGAGAAACGCTAAAACACGCATTAAATGAGTATAAGAGATATATGATCTCGTTAGGGTCCGAGATGGATTCCTAAGGCTTAGTTAGGCCAAATTAGTGTACAGGAGTGATTCTCGAAGAAAACGGATCCAAATAATGGATTAAAACGCTAACAGAGTTTTAAAGCACGTTTTTCAAGAAAACCCGAAAACGTGACTTTAAGTGGTCAAATGGACCCGTAGAAATTATAGTTGATTAATTAACTATAAATAAGTATTAATGGAAGCTTAATACCCATTAAAAATAAAGAAACGAGAAAAATCCGAAAAACGGGCCCGGTGAGTGAATAGTGCCGAACCGGGTAAAATAACGAGCGTTTTCTGTAAGAAAACGAAAAATGCTCCAGCTCACACATAAGGTGGGGGCCGGTTTTAATTAGTGAGTCATCCCCCTCACTCACACACTAAGCTAGTTAATTAAAGGGGTTGAAAAGTCAAAAAGGGGAATAGTGAAAGTACCTTATTACTTTTCTTTCCTCACTTCCCTCCTTCCAATTGAACTCCTCCCTCTCTCTCCATCGTATTGCTCCCCTTATCCTCCCCCACTCAGGAGATTTGAGCTGCACCAAAGAGCTTCCATGGCTGCTCATCTTCCTTTGCTTCCTTAAGCCACAATAATGCTCTGAATCAAAAATCGAAGGTAGATTTGTGCTAGTTAGAGCAAGGACTACACTTCCCTCTTTTCAAAATTCAAAAAGGAAGAAGTTCATATTCATGGGTATACCTCATTTGAGAAGGAAATCACATGTTCTTGGAGCTAGACATCTCCTCTTTCATTCAAGGTAAGAAAATCCTAAGAAAAATCCATTTTCCTTCATCTCTTTGTCATGGCTGATTTTTGCCTCCTTTGATACCTTGTGTATTTCCTTGTTGAGCTATATTCCAAGCCTCCAATGGTGGTGGAGTGCCCTTTTAATTCATGGATGGAGATCCATCTTGGAGCTTCAAAGGTAATGTTCAAATTTTATACCTTAAGCCCTCTTCTTGAATTCATGAGTTGTTTTCACAAACTAGGAGAGCTAATTAGTACTCCATATGTCCATTGGTACTTTGGTCTAGAGTATTGGGCAAGAGAATTGCCTTGACCGACTTTGGAGTGAAGAGAAGAGGAGAAGAGGAGAAGAGTATTAACAAGGAATCCTAAGAGAATTTAAGGTAAGAAACCTACCCTAGTGTTATCCTATATGTTTTAGGATTTGGGAAGGGTTAATTAAATGAATGAACCCCACTTGAGTTGTGGTAAAAATATGCTTGTATAGTAATAATGCAAGTGAGAAAACATTTGTGAAATGTAGGGTTTGATTTAAGAGCTATGTCTTTGATGAATTGAGTTATTGCTTTATATGGTTCAAAATGAGATTTGGTGAGTATTGATGGATTTATATGTGTGCTGGAAGAACCCTTGTGGGTTTGGCTAGTCTTAGGTTGATTTAAAAGGTGATAAGAGTTTTGGGCAATGTTACGAAAATAGCCGGGTTATGGCGAAATTTCGGTGGAAACCGGAGGACTTCGAGTAATGTTACAAGTGGAGAATGACCTAGGTATTATTAGAGCTTTAATTGGGTAAATGATCACCCATGAGTATGAGAGAATGATTGTGGGAAGATGTGCAAAAATCTGTAGCAAAAGAGATGGTTATAGTGCCTTAGGAGTTTTAGAAACCAAAGAGGATTTAAGGCTTTAAGATTGAGGCATGAACCTTGGTGTGAGTAGAGCATTGTCTTGGAGGACTTGGAATGGTCAATTAGAGTGAGAACAATAATGCAAGTGCCAAGAGAAGTTGCAAAATGAACAAGTGTGCATTAGTGCAAAATGAGAATGGAAAATTTATGAATTTAAGCAAGAATTTGAGTGTGCATTTAACCAAGGATTTGAAGTGGTTTAGCGCATGCTTTGAGATGTTTAATTATGTAGGAAACTTGTGGAAAGTTTATGGAATGATTAGGGGTGGATTAAGGGTTGATTTGGGGGTGAAAATCACCTTAATAGTAGTTTTTAGCAGGGTCCGGGACCTAGCCCTTGTATAAGGTCCCGGACCGCATCAAAAAAAGGCCCGAGAGTGAATGCAGGAATTGGTCCGGGACTTAAGTCCAGGACCAAGTCTAGGACCAGGTAGAAAAATGAGCCGAGAGTACGTAGAAGTATTGGTCCGGGACTTGGGGTCCGGACGAAGTCCCGGACCACCCCCAGAAATGCCCCGTTAGTGTTTTAAAGCCTTCTAATGATGGGGGTTTGAATGTTAATGATGTTAGATGATGTTAAGGCCTTGTTTGGTGACTTGTAAAGGTCCTAAGAAGTGTAAACAAGTGCTAGAAGTGAGTGTGAAGTAAGAGCTCAAATTAACAAGAATAAAACCGAGATAACGGGGTAAGTACGGGAGTAGCATTTAATTATGTACCGTTTGAGCTTAGTATTAATAATAATGTTTGGGACATTATCAGAGGATCGTGTGTGAACCGAGCATGGTGAGATGACACGGTAAAAGTGAAAACCCCGGTGAAAGGTATGATTTTCTCATGCCCCGTATGCTAACCGAGTTACTCTGATTTGTGTGTTTGTGTGCCGGCTTAATCAAGATTAAAGCATGAAAATAATCCCTTGTTTGATTATGTATGCCTTGTTGTATGTTGTATGAGCTAACATACTTGTATGCCGGTGTGGTCTAACATAGTGCATAGACCGACACATAGTGAGTACTGAATGACTTGAAACCCGTAGCTCGGGTAGTCTCATAAACAATGGAAATATGAAAACACACATAAACTATCGATTAAAGAATAACGATAATGTAAACATATGAACTCCTTAGAATGTGAGGAGAAGTACGGGTTGAGTAAACACCCGATAACGGTTAAGAAACCATATCGAAACAATCCACGAAATAAATAAGAGTGGAGAGATAAATGAACCTCCATCGAGAGGATTGAATGTTAGTCCAAAGATGTGAACATATAAGAAAGGTAAAAGAGACCTAAGAGATTATGTAACTCCCTTGTGACATGGTCGACCTCCTATATGAGGATTTTACCCGGTATAAGAAATTAACCGAATGTATAAGTAAGCGAAATGTAAGGGTAACCCTTGAACCTAAGCTACCCGAGCTTAAGTAATGTTCCCAAATCAATAGGATCATCGAGAGAGATGATCCTAGGTTAATATACCTAATTATATTGTAACTCCGAGAGAGGAGTGTGTGGAAATGTGAGTAGTCCGAGAGTTGTCAGACCTATGTGTAAGTAGTAGGAACTAAGAGAGAGTTCTGGGAGCTAGTTGAACTATGCTCGAGTGCCATGTGTTTTGGCTTAAGTATGTATTAAGAGTAACAAGCGTGACGTAGGAGACCTGTGGTGTCTCGAGAATCTACAAGAGCTTGAGTATAAATAACCAAAGAGTGTGGGCGAGATAATGAGTATAAATAACCCGAGAGAATGGGTGAGTACATGTATAAGTAACCTGAGAGAATGGGTGAGCATAAGTACAAGTAACCCAATAGAGTGGGTGAGTTATTGAATGAGTAACCAAGGCATAGTGAGGTATAACCCTCAAGGCCTAAGAGTAATGAAACAACTAACAACCTTGTCATGTTAGTTAGGGATTGTATCCCATGATTGATTGTCGAATCCTTGTGTAGTGTACATATATAATGTATTACTATATGCATGTTGATTGAATTAAAATGAATCTCCATGCTCTCGACCAAAAGTAGTCGGTGTACCGCGGTTAGCACGCGGTATATGCGAATTTCATATGCAGCGTTAAGCTGAGCCCCTAGGGGCATCGTTTTTATTCGCAGGTACACCGAAGACAAAACCGTATGAGAGTAGAACGGGATCGGTGGTAGCATGGGTAGTTATATTGTAATTACTTATGTATTTGAATGAGGTGTAAGACCGAATATGTTATCGACATTTATATATTGTAGACTCGGTATAGTAAGAAATGAATTGAGCATTGTGTTTGTATTGTGTATTCGGTTGTTCCAGTCCATCCGACCGTTACTGTATGTGAAATAGGCCTGGTTAGCCATATGGGTGGCTAACAGTGTTGTATCACCCTCTGTTGTATTAGAGTTCCGCTGCGAGTTTAATGGTAAATTTTGACAGTTTAAGAGGTAATGACGAGATTAGCAGTTGGGGTGTTACAAAAATGGATTGTTTTATGAACATGACTAGAAAGAGTAAAAGATAGAAAACGAAAATGTTTGACTATCTGCTTATTTGAAACTGACGTGGGAGGTGGAACTTGATCTGCTAGCGATCAAGGGAAACCGAACACAAATTGGGGTGGAAGAATAGTTCAACACTGATGCTGATCACATCAGGGTTGGATGGTTATTGAAGCTCCCTATAAGTGGTCACAAGCAATCATGCTAAGAAAAGATGCAACTACCTTAAACCGGATTTGGAGTTGTGTGATGTTTTAAAAAGAATTTTCAAACAGAATTTGAAAAAAAAAGGATTTTCCTTCGAGCATGAAGGCGGAAAATGGTTTTGAAACCATTGCACCGTACGTGCGGCGGTCCTAAGTGACCGGTTGGGGCGGTGACAGTGTGTGATTTTTCCAAAGGCAGCGGGACGAGGAGAGTACCCTGAGACGATCCTGTGTTGAGAGAGTCAACCAGAGTGCCTGAGGATATGTATATGTGTAACGTTTTGATCAGAACCGAAGGGGCCGTGGGCCAGAGAGAGTAAGTGCCCATTCGTCATGAAACGGCCGTGAACCAGAAAGCGTAAGTGTTTAACGTGACCGGTACCTGAGGGATCAGTAGGGTATTACTCGATATGGATTCGAGGACTGTAGTGCCTTCTTGTCTTCGGACCGATTCCATGGAGAGAGTACAAAGAGTATTTTTGATTGCTATACATGTTGTGATATATGTGTGGCATGTGTAGTGTGAAATGAGACTGACTTGTGGAGTCTGTAAGGTTATACATGTATTATAACCTTGGCATAGCGTGCCCATGAGAGTAACGATATAAGATTGACCAACTTTGAGGACAAAGTTCCTAAGGGGGGTAGATTTTAATACCCCGGAACTAAAAATGGTGATTAAATTACTCTAATATGATTATTAAAGGCCTAATGGTGCCTAAAGAGTATTAGTAAAGAAAATAAAACCAAAAGAAATGAGAAAACTCGTAAAACGCGAGAAACGCTAAAACACGCATTAAATGAGTATAAGAGATATATGATCTCGTTAGGGTCCAAGATGGATTCCTAAGGCTTAGTTAGGCCAAATTAGTGTACGGAGTGATTCTCGAAGAAAACGGATCCAAATAATGGATTAAAACGCTAACAGAGTTTTAAAGCACGTTTTTCAAGAAAACCCGAAAACGTGACTTTAAGTGGTCAAACGGACCCGTAGAAATTATAGTTGATTAATTAACTATAAATAAGTATTAATGGAAGCTTAATACCCATTAAAAATAAAGAAACGAGAAAAATCCGAAAAACGGGCCAGGTGAGTGAATAGTGCCGAACCGGGTAAAATAACGAGCGTTTTCTGTAAGAAAACGAAAAATGCTTCAGCTCACACATAAGGTGGGGGCCGGTTTTAATTAGTGAGTCATCCCCCTCACTCACACACTAAGCTAGTTAATTAAAGGGGTTGAAAAGTCAAAAAGGGAATAGTGAAAGTACCTTATTACTTTTCTTTCCTCACTTCCCTCCTTCCAATCTGAACTCCTCCCTCTCTCTCCATCGTATTGCTCCCCTTCTCCTTCCCCACTCAGGAGATTTGAGCTGCACCAAAGAGCTTCCATGGCTGCTCCTCTTCCTTTGCTTCCTTAAGCCACAATAATGCTCTGAATCAAAAATCGAAGGTAGATTTGTGCTAGTTAGAGCAAGGACTACACTTCCCTCTTTTCAAAATTCAAAAAGGAAGAAGTTCATATTCATGGGTATACCTCATTTGAGAAGGAAATCACATGTTCTTGGAGCTAGACATCTCCTCTTTCATTCAAGGTAAGAAAATCCTAAGAAAAATCCATTTTCCTTCATCTCTTTGTCATGGCCGATTTTTGCCTCCTTTGATACCTTGTGTATTTCCTTGTTGAGCTATATTCCAAGCCTCCAATGGTGGTGGAGTGCCCTCTTTTAATTCATGGATGGAGATCCATCTTGGAGCTTCAAAGGTAATGTTCAAATTTTATACCTTAAGCCCTCTTCTTGAATTCATGAGTTGTTTTCACAAACTAGGAGAGCTAATTAGTACTCCATATGTCCATTGGTACTTTGGTCTAGAGTATTGGGCAAGAGAATTGCCTTGACCGACTTTGGAGTGAAGAGAAGAGGAGAAGAGGAGAAGAGTATTAACAAGGAATCCTAAGAGAATTTAAGGTAAGAAACCTACCCTAGTGTTATCCTATATGTTTTAGGATTTGGGAAGGGTTAATTAAATGAATGAACCCCACTTGAGTTGTGGTAAAAATATGCTTGTATAGTAATAATGCAAGTGAGAAAACATTTGTGAAATGTAGGGTTTGATTTAAGAGCTATGTCTTTGATGAATTGAGTTATTGCTTTATATGGTTCAAAATGAGATTTGGTGAGTATTGATGGATTTATATGTGTGCTGGTAGAACCCTTGTGGGTTTGGCTAGTCTTAGGTTGATTTAAATGGTGATAAGAGTTTTGGGCAATGTTACGAAAATAGCCGGGTTATGGCGAAATTTCGGTGGAAACCGGAGGACTTCGAGTAATGTTACAAGTGGAGAATGACCTAGGTATTATTAGAGCTTTAATTGGGTAAATGATCACCCATGAGTATGAGAGAATGATTGTGGGGAGATGTGCAAAAATCTGTAGCAAAAGAGATGGTTATAGTGCCTTAGGAGTTTTAGAAACCAAAGAGGATTTGAGGCTTTAAGATTGAGGCATGAACCTTGGTGTGAGTAGAGCATTGTCTTGGAGGACTTGGAATGGTCAATTAGAGAGAGAACAATAATGCAAGTGCCAAGAGAAGTTGTAAAATGCACAAGTGTGCATTAGTGCAAAATGAGAATGGAAAATTTATGAATTTAAGCAAGAATTTGAGTGTGCATTTAACCAAGGATTTGAAGTGGTTTAGCGCATGCTTTGAGATGTTTAATTATGTAGGAAACTTGTGGAAAGTTTATGGAATGATTAGGGGTGGATTAAGGGTTGATTTGGGGGTGAAAATCACCTTAATAGTAGTTTTTAGCAGGGTCTAGGACCTAGCCCTTGTATAAGGTCCCGGACCGCATCAAAAAAAGGCCCGAGAGTGAATGCAGGAATTGGTCCGGGACTTAAGTCCAGGACCAAGTCCAGGACCAGGTAGAAAAATGAGCTGAGAGTATGTAGAAGTATTGGTCCGGGACTTGGGGTTGGACGAAGTCCCGGACCCCCCAGAAATGCCCCGTTAGTGTTTTAAAGCCTTCTAATGATAGGGGTTTGAATGTTAATGATGTTAGATGATGTTAAGGCCTTGTTTGGTGACTTGTAAAGGTCCTAAGAAGTGTAAACAAGTGCTAGAAGTGAGTGTGAAGTAAGAGCTCAAATTAACAAGAATAAAACCGAGATAACGGGGTAAGTACGGGAGTAGCATTTAATTATGTACCGTTTGAGCTTAGTATTAATAATAATGTTTGGGACATTATCAGAGGATCGTGTGTGAACCGAGCATGGTGAGATGACACGGTAAAAGTGAAAACCCCGGTGAAAGGTATGATTTTCTCATGCCCCGTATGCTAACCGAGTTACTCTGATTTGTGTGTTTGTGTGCCGGCTTAATCAAGATTAAAGCATGAAAATAATCCCTTGTTTGATTATGTATGTCTTGTTGTATGTTGTATGAGCTAACATACTTGTATGCCGGTGTGGTCTAACATAGTGCATAGACCGACACATAATGAGTATTGAATGACTTGAAACCCGTAGCTCGGGTAGTCTCATAAACAATGGAAATATAAAAACACACATAAACTATCGATTAAAGAATAACGATAATGTAAACATATGAACTCCTTAGAATGTGAGGAGAAGTACGGGTTGAGTAAACACTCGATAACGGTTAAGAAACCATATCGAAACAATCCACAAAATAAATAAGAGTGGAGAGATAAATGAACCTCCATCGAGAGGATTGAATGTTAGTCCAAAGATGTGAACATATAAGAAAGGTAAAAGAGACCTAAGGGATTATGTAACTCCCTTGTGACATGGTCGACCTCCTATATGAGGATTTTACCCGGTATGAGAAATTAACCGAATGTATAAGTAAGCGAAATGTAAGGGTAACCCTTGAACCTAAGCTACCCGAGCTTAAGTAATGTTCCCAAATCAATAGGATCATCGAGAGAGATGATCCTAGATTAATATACCTAATTATATTGTAACTCCGAGAGAGGAGTGTGTGGAAATGTGAGTAGTCCGAGAGTAGTCAGACCTATGTGTAAGTAGTAGGAACTAAGAGAGAGTTCTGGGAGCTAGTTGAACTATGCTCGAGTGCCATGTGTTTTGGCTTAAGTATGTATTAAGAGTAACAAGCGTGACGTAGGAGACCTGTGGTGTCTCGAGAATCTACAAGAGCTTGAGTATAAATAACCAAAGAGTGTGGGCGAGATAATGAGTATAAATAACCCGAGAGAATGGGTGAGTACATGTATAAGTAACCTGAGAGAATGGGTGAGCATAAGTACAAGTAACCCGAGAGAGTGGGTGAGTTATTGAATGAGTAACCAAGGCATAGTGAGGTATAACCCTCAAGGCCTAAGAGTAATGAAACAACTAACAACCTTGTCATGTTAGTTAGGGATTGTATCCCATGATTGATTGTCGAATCCTTGTGTAGTGTACATATATAATGTATTACTATATGCATGTTGATTGAATTAAAATGAATCTCCATGCTCTCGACCAAAAGTAGTCGGTGTACCGCGGTTAGCACGCGGTATATGCGAATTTCATATGCAGCGTTAAGCTAAGCCCCTAGGGGCATCGTTTTTATTCGCAGGTACACCGAAGACGAAACCGTATGAGAGTAGAACGGGATCGGTGGTAGCATGGGTAGTTAGATTGTAATTACTTATGTATTTGAATGAGGTGTAAGACCGAATATGTTATCAGCATTTGTATATTGTAGACTCGGTATAGTAAGAAATGAATTGAGCATTGTGTTTGTATTGTGTATTCGGTTGTTCCAGTCCATCAGACCGTTAATGTATGTGAAATAGGCCTGGTTAGCCATATGGGTGGCTAACAGCGTTGTATCACCCTCTGTTGTATTAGAGTTCCGCTGCGAGTTTAATGGTAAATTGTGACAGTTTAAGAGGTAATGACGAGATTAGCAGTTGGGGTGTTGCAAATGGTATTAGCTACTTCGATGGGTCCTAGCTTCTTTGACGATTGTTAGCTTCTTTGACGGTGTTAGTTTCTTCAACGGTGTTAGTTTCTTCGACAATGTTACCATCCTAGGGTTGTATATGGGGTTAGGGTTATCTTTTTTCTTGAGTGCTGGTTAATAATCGAACCACACTAATTTATTCGACGGTTTAACTGTCCTAGGGTATGTTTGGGGTGCACGGTATCTTTTTATTGCTCATTTGTTGAAAAGTGATTATGTTTAATAAAAGTGAATCTTACTACAAACTTATTTGAAAACAATATGAACGTTTCATTTATTGAAAAGTGAATCTTTCGTTTAAGAAAAGTGAATCTTATGTTTGAAAAAAAGTGAACTTTATGTTTAAGCACAATGAACGTTTCCCATTAAACAATGAGAATCCTTTGTTTTTAAAAGTGAATCTTATGCGAGAACAATTTAAACCTTTGATTTAAGAAAAATGAATCTTACCACAAGCTTATGTGAGAATAATATGAACCTTTCATTTATTGAAAACTAAATATTTTGTTTAAGGAAAGTGAATCAAATGTTTAAGAAAGGTAAATCTTTATAGTTAAGAAATGTGAATCTTATGTTTAAGAAAATGAATCTTACCACAAACTTATGCGAGAACAATATAAATCTTTTGTTTAGAAAAAGTGAATCTTTAGTTTAAAAAATGAATCAAATGTTTAAGAAAAATGAATTTTACCGAAAACTTATGCGAGAACAACATGAATCTTTCATTTATTGAAAGTGAGTCTTTCGTTGAAGAAAAGTGAATCATATGTTCAAAAAAAGTGAATCTGATTTTTAAGAAAGTGAACATTTCACATTAGACTGAAATACCCCTAAAATTTTAGAATACGAATATTATAAAGTTAAAAAATATATGACATAAATTACAAGTATATTATACAGTTTATAAGTACGTTATATTATTTACAAGAATATTATATAGTACTATTTAATAAAGATGATTCGTTTTAATAAATAATCCATTTTGAAAATAAGTCGGTTATGATTTTGATTTCATCCTTGTGTATTTCCTATTATCATAGTGTATTTATTAGTTTAAACTTATAATAGTAATGTTACAATTTAAATATACTATTGATTTTATTACATACACTAAATAAGTTAGTTTTACTATATGTCGGTTACATCTTTTGGTATTTTCTTATTTTATTTAGTTAATCAATTTAAACTTTCCATATTTCCAACCCTATTTATTAAATCACCTTTACCTTTACACATTTCCTAACTTCTTATTTTTTCTGTTCATTAATGAGTTTAATTTTCTTTATTGATTGAACAACTATTTTCTGTAATAATTAAACAGTTCATATTCCCCACTCTTCGATTACCTTCTTTATATATATATATTCTCATCTGCTATATCACTCAACCTGCTCATCACTCTTACCCATCTCTCGTGACTCTTTCTCTTGGTTCGGGAACTTAGGAAAAAATAATAATACACACAACACTCACCTCTTCTCACACAGAGTACAGAAAGAAAACTCCCTAATCATCTCTGCTGCCTTCCTCTCTTCAATCAGACCTGAAAATGAAAAAATATAGGTAATATTCTCTTTGTATTTCTAAATCTTTCCTCTCTCGTCCTCTCTTGTTTGTTGACAAAAAAAATATAGCCTGTTGCCTACTCTACTCAAACACTCATCTATTTCCTTTTTTGACTGATGCTTATCTCTCTCCTTGCTCTATTCGTACCCAAAAGAAAGAAAAAAACTTTCTGCTTACTCGGAAAAAAATACACAAAACCTCAACGGACAAAAATGAAAACAAACCTAGTACGACTTCAGTAAATTAAGCCTTATTATCATTTTTTCATTCATTTTCTTTTTTCTTACCTTATTTAACAAACTATTAATTTAAATACTTGTTTTAATCAATTTTTAATTTGTAATGGTATTATAATATATTACTTTCATATGTTTTTTTTATATATATATATATATTATGATTTATGGTAATTTATTTATAATTAAATTTAGTCTTCGGACATTTGATAAATACCCGTTATTGATATCTTTAGGCTATGAATTTGTAAATGAAGAGAAGTAAAGTTGATTGAGTGCTTGGTTGAAGTGAATCGTAGCCAAATACCAAGTAAGTTACTGCGTTCACTAACTTTCATTAACTCTGTGAAAATACAGCGGATGTGAATTTTTGTATGTGTGATTGTGTTTGAGATTGAACTATTGTGTGTTATGATAATTGCTGAAATACCCCGAACTTAATTAGGGTGATTAAATTACTCTAATACGATATTGAGGGCCTATTAGTGCCTAATAAATTTTGGTAAAAAGAATAAATCCAAAAGAAACAAGAAAAACACTTAAAAAGTGAAAAACGCTAAATTGAGCGTTAAGTGACCCTAGGAGGGATACAACCTTGAAAAGGGTATTGGATGGATTGTAAAGGCTTAATAAGGCCTAAATAATTTATGGGAACAATTCCCGAAGAAAAGAGATCCAAATAATGTGTTAAAACTAATAAAGCTTTAGCGCACATTTTTCGAGAAAACCTGAAAACATGACTTTAAGTGGTCAAATAAACCCGTAAAAATTATAATTCATTAAATAACTATAAATAAACATTAATGGAAGCTTAAGAGCCAATAAAATTAAAGAAACGAGAAAATTCCAGAAAACGGGCCCGGTTAATAAATAGTGCTAAAACCGGGTAAATTAACGAGCGTTTTCTGTAAAAGACGAAAAACGCTCCAGCTTGCATATATATGTGGGCCGGTTTTTAATATGTGAGTCAGTCCACTCACATACACACTAAGCTAGAAAGAAAGAAAAAGAAAAGAAAGAAGGAAAAAGGTAAAAAACACTTTACCTTCTCTCTCTCCTCTCACTTCTCCTTTTCCTTTTTCTCTTTCTTCTTCTTTCCTCCTCCAAGCGATTTTGCCCCCCTCTCTCTGGCTGGGGACGTTTTTTGAGCTCTCCACCCACATCCATGGCTTCTCCACCTTCTCTCCCATGCTCTAGCTTCATTAAAGCTCCAATCACAAAAATAAATACATATTCTTCTTATCCTCCTCAAGCTCTACACTTCCCTCTTTTTAGAATTTCAAATGGAGGAAGTTTACCTCCATGGGTTTTACCCATTTGAAGAGAAAGTGGCATCAAATTGGAGCTTGGAGTCCCCTCTTTCTCCTAAGGTAAAAATTTCCAAGAGAAACTCATTCTTTCTCCACTACCTAGGCTGGCCGATTTTGCTCTCTCTCTCATACCTTGTTTTTCCTCTTGTTTTTGAGCTTCGTTTCAACCCTCCAATGGTGGTGGAACCATCTTCTTGATTCAAGGGTTAAAAACCCTCTTAAAGCTCCAAAGGTAAAAACCTAGCCTTGTGTTCTAACCCCTTAATTTGAATTAGAATTTTTCTAAGGGTTAGAAGTTTAATTATGTTCATTTTTGTGCCTCTTGAATGTTGGGAATGGAGTTTGGCAACTCCATTGCCCTTTTGACCGAAATTGAGGAAGAGGAGAGGAGAAGATTTGAAATGGGAACTCATGAGAATTTAAGGTAAGAAAACTACCTTAACTACTACCTTATTTTTTTAGTATTTTTGGGAATGGGAAAACCTAAAGAATGAACCAAAATTTGATGGAAATGTGCTTGGTTTGGTTAGATGAGGAACTTGGGATTTGTTGTTTGAATTGAGGGCTTTGAAGCCAGGAGATTTTTAGTTGTGGTTATATTGTGGTTTATTGAGATTTTGGGAGCTACAATGTTATTTGATGATTTGGATGAAATTCATTGTGTGCTGGTAGGACCCTTGTAAGGGTATGGCTAGTTTAGGAATGATTTAAGTGAAAATTGGTGAGAATTGATGGATTGGGATATGTAAGGTTTATGGGGAGGTTATGGCAAAATTTTAGTAGGAAATGAGTGTTAGGTGGCTTGGTAAGTGGGAGAAACTTAAGTGTTCATTTGGGTATAGTTGAGTGGGTTAATAGCCTTGGAATTGTAGATGGGGATTGGATTAGAAGAGAGATAAAAATCTGTAGCAAAGTGACTTGTGAAGATCTTAGAGTTTCAAGAAAAAGAGTTGGTGTTTATATTGTTGAAGATGAGAATGGACTTGGGTTTAGATAATGCAAATGTCTAGGAAGGTGTGGTAATGGCCATGAGGTGATTTGGTAAGTTTGGTAGGAGGTAGATACTAGCAAGAAGAAGCTAGAAATGCACAAGTGTGCAAAATGTGGAAGTGGGAATGAAATTTTGTAGAAAATTGAGCAAGAATTGGAGTAAGGATTTAACCAATGATTTGGAGAGGTTTAGTGCATGTTTTAAGGTGTTTAAACATGTAGGAAACATGTGGAAAGATTGTGGAATGAGTGGGAAAAGATTGGGGTGAATTTGGAGTTCAAAATGTGTAGAAAAACACTTTTAAAAATGGGGTCTGTTGTGGACCGCCCCTAGGGACCGCCCTTGTGGAGAGGTCCAGTCGAATTCTGCAGGACGGATGGAGCTTCTATTGTGGACCGCCCCTGGGATCTCCCCAGAGGGGCGGTCCAGACCAGAAAGAAAAAAAATTGTTTTAAGGCTTCTAATGATGGGGGATTGAATAGTATTGGTTTTAGATGATGTTTAGGAGTTGTTTAGTGACTTTTAAAGGTCCTAAGAAGTGTAAACAAGTTGGAGAAGTGATTGAGAAAGTTGTGAGTTTAAGAGCATATAATCAAACTAAGGAATAATGGGATAACGGGGTTAATCACGGGAGTACTAGTCTTACATACCGTGGTACCGTAAATTAATGGAGATGTTTGTAATATTATCAGTGGACCAAGAGTAAACCGAGGAACAAGAGGTGACCCGGTAAAAATAAACCATGGTGTAAGGTATGATTTCCTCATGCTCTGTATCCTAACTTGGTTACCCGATTTGTGTGCTTGTTTGATTGTGTGATCACCTAACAAGATAAATGCACGAATTGGATTGGTTGTACCCTCTTGGGCTTGTAATGTATTGTTTGTGGATGAATGGTATTTTGAGATTAAAGTTTGTATAATTCATGAAATGGGTGTTTGAAAATGAATTGCTTGATTGTGATTGTGTATGGTAGTGCGACTAATAGTTGAGTCTTGTTTGAGTAGTGACTCGTAGAAAGAGTCAAGTTGCGAACTAATAAAAAAGTGGAAACACTACAACTATCGAACCAATACACGATAACATAAACCATGAACTCACTAGAACGTGAGAAAGTATACGGGAGTAGTAAACTCCCGATAACGATTAGAGAACCGAGTCGATTTAAACCACATAGTAGATAATAGTGGAAGTATATGAGTAACCTCTAACTAGAGGATTGATAATTTTTCAAATCATGAACCTTGAGTGAGTAAAGCATGGTAAGGGGTCACCAAACCCCTTAGAAACATAGTCGAACCCCAATGAGAGGAACCGACTAAATGAACAACGTCCCAAACTTGAGAGTATTCGATAAGTTGGGTAAGACCCTAAATCTTAGAATACTAAACATTGAGAATTCCCTAAGCCAATAGATGTTATCGAGAGAGATACCTCTAGGCTGATCCTTGATATTGTGAAATGACTCTGAGAGTGGAGTTTTAGGAATTTGAGTAGTCCGGTAGAGAACTGGACATTTGTGAACTCGAGGAGCTAAATGCATAGCTCCTATTGTATTTGTAAGCCCGGTGGTAGGTCTTGTGTATGACCCAGTCCAGAGGTCGTGGCTAAGACTTAAAAGATGCCTTTGAGTATTGAGAATTGAATTGAGAACTTGAGTATTTGAGTATTGATTTGAGTATATGAGTGTTGAGTATTGAGTGGTGACTTGAGGGACTTGAGAATTTGAGTTGAGTTGAGTATTGTAGACCTTCTTGAGATTATGAGTAAGAGTACCCAAGAGAGTGGGTAAGACATTGAGCAATTGAGTAGGCATAGTGAGGTAGAAACCCTCAAGCCTAAGTAAAGATCAAATTAAACTAACCCCTTGATGTGTGTGTTAGTGTTTGTGTTCTTCATTGAACCTTGATTGTGTTCACATACATATATAATGTATTGTTGTCTTGCATGTTGTTTGAACTAAAATGAACCGCATGCTCTCGACCAAATAGTCGGCGTACCCTCGCTAGTACGCAGGGTATGCGGATTTCATATGCAGCAATTTTGCTGAGCCCCTAGGGGCATCATTTTTATTTTACAGGAACATTGAAGCCGATCAACCGTTCGAGAGTAGGACGGGGCTGTAATAAATATGGGTAGCTGCTTGATAATTGTATTTGTTGTATTATGGGATTGTAAAACCGAACGGTCATCCATAGACTTGGGAATTGTAGAACTCGGTATAGCATTGAACGAATATTGTATTGTAAATTTATGGATTGAAGTTGTAATTGAATTGAGATTTGACTAAGGAAAGGAAGGTGTAGTTGGTTGTAGTGCTCGGTATATGAGACCCATCAGACCGGTATTGTATGTGTATTGTTTGTCGGATTGGATTTGGCCTTGCTAGTCATGTGGGTGACTAGCGGCATTGTATCACCCCCGGTTGTAGTTTGGAATTCTACTGCATTATGGTTGGTGTAGACACCAAAAATTCTCACCCCATGAAAGCAAAATTCAGACAAATAAATAAAATAAGAGGGTTGTTGCCTCTTTTAAAAAAAAAACTTATTCATGTGCATACCAAAATGAAATTGTCATTTTATGATAAGCTTTTTATATCAGTTTTCAAAGCATTTGTATTCAAACTCATCCCTTTTCGTTATTTACCTACTTTACTATTTTTGTTTTCATTTTATTTCATGTTATTCTGTTCTATTTTATTCATTTATTTATTTGCCCATTAGTTTGTGGTAGTTTATGCTATTTTATTACGTGTTTATTTTATATCATTTTGTTGAGATTTTTACCTGTATTTACTTTTATTTTAGTGTGTCTTTGTCATTATTTTTGGAATCATTTTCATTATCCTATGTACATTTGATATTATATTACCTTTACTTTTATTTATGTGTTTCATGTTCTATTTTATTATTTCATGTCTTTTTAAAAGAAGAAAGCACTTTTGTTACATGCAAAACGTCTTCAGTTTTAATCCCAACTTTTGCTTAAGACATTAGCGGTTTAGGGGAACTTATTCAGACTAAGCTACAGCTTGTTTATTATTTCCTATGCTTATATACTAAGATAAGTTGTTAGCTCAGTTGGTGAGCATATGTATAAAGTAGCAATATGTCTAGGGTTCGAAACCTTGTTGTGGTTGTAAACATTTTTGCCCATTTTTCTTTTAAGCAACAAACCTATCATTTGCTTATAAATACAACATTAGAGAAACCCTACAACTCAGAATATTTTTTAGTCGCCACCACTACATTCTGCTCCATCCCTTCTGTCGATGATCTGCTCCCATCTTCCAAAAGAAAACCTTCTTCATTCCTCACGCCACTCAGTGTTGTAACAAAAAAAAAACTGTCGACCAACAACAAACTTGCTCTGCACCTCCATTTTCATCATCCACACTGTCGAACAATGAACACAGCTGTGCACTTCATTCTCTTCTTCACGGTAATCTGCAACCGAACTGGTGAAAGAACATGTAGCTCTGCATTCTCTTATCATTTCATACTCTCGATAGTTTTGCACAGCCAAACTCGTTGCGGGTTCATGGTTTTGCTAAAGTTGCGTTGAAGCACATCCCTCTCTTCTAATCTCCACACTCACGGTAATTTTACGCTCCCAAACTGGCGAGAACAGGAACATACATGCTTCCCTCTTTTCATCTCTTCTTCACGGGAGCGTACAACATCGAGCCTCTGTCCATTCTCTTCTTTTGAGTAATTTTGCAAAACCAGTTGGCGACGCAAAGAACATACATGTCCTTCCTTCTCCTTTCATCCTCTTCTCTTCCCACGACAATTTTGTCCACCCAAACTGGCGAGAACAAGAACATACATACTTTACCTTCATCATCTTCATTCACCGTAAACCAGAAACACACAGCCCTGCACTATATTCTTTTCGCAACCTAACTGGCGATTAAGGAGCATCCCTGCTCCATCCCATTTCTCCTAGTCACCGGCAAAAGGAACATACAACTCCTGAGCCTCTTTTCATTCTCTTCTCTTCACAGTAATTTCGCTCATCAAACTGACGAAACAAGGAACATTCGGTTCTCTGAGTCCTCATTCTCAGATCCTGATATGAAGACATCAAATTACCCAGAAACAGAAATCCCGAAGCTTCTTCTCGTTGAAAACCGACCCAAATTCTTCGCCATTGCAAAAAACTCTCCATATACATTGTCTCCTCCCACTAACGTCTACGAACAAGAGATATTCGAAGTCATTTGAACAAGTGGGCTTGAAGCCAAGACTTGCGGTTGTCCAGTCATTCGCGAGGAAGAGGTGACCGCATTTAGCCTGGCTCAACTCCTTCTCTTCCTGGTGTAAGGTCCCTCTGTCCAGTGGCTGAGTTTGATGCATGAATCTTTCCAATGTTTTTCTCAGATAACGTACTTCCCTGCTATTAATCTGTGGACTTGTTAGTGATTAAGCTTAGTTTGAACTAAACCGTGACGGTCTCTGTAAAATCAGCAACCCACGACCACATCTTCCTTGCGGAAGTTTAAATCTCTGTAAAATCTCAATTTTTTCACGGTCCGGCATTCATTTTTATTCCAGATTAGCCACCGTTTTTGTTTAGATTTCAGCGAACATGTTATTACTTCTCTGTTGTATGGTTTGATGATTCTCTGGTATTTGTTCTTTTAGATTTCTGTATTAAATATCTTGTTCAAACCAGCAGGAATTAGTGTATTCTTTGTCGTATGCATCGAAGTTGAGTGGCAAACAAAATTTTTTGGCTTAAACTGTAGCATTCAGTTTATTTGTTTACCTTCGACAATCAGTCTGGTTTAATGTTTTCATGAAGGAAAGTTTTGGGTTAATAGGTCTGTTGTATACTTGTATATGCAGTTTAGCCGTAGCACATGTTGTTGGCTCGTAATTAAATGAAAGAATAAGATCTATTTAGTAGCAGCGGATTTAGACTACAACTTTCCAACTGTGGGTTTGACGAAGTTGACTTATTACTTGGGATTTGAATCTAATTTAAAGAAGGCCATTGGCTGACTGTTTCATACATTAACCAAACATTCTTGTGGACTACTTTGCTGATAATCGGTTATCTTTATCAGGTTTTAACTTCATCCTATCTTGCTATTACGTTGCTCTCATGCACATCGGTTTTTAGTTTGGAATTTAGTAACGGCTGCAAAATGGTCCATTGCCTCGTTTGTGCGGTTTATCATGACTAGGAAGTTATATATTGAACTTGTTTATTAGACTCTGGTTGCTCACTATCCTTTTCCTGTCATCTAACCGAGGTACATTTCACTCAAGACATGGGCTGGACTTGTGGACTCTTGGGTGCCAGGGCTGTTCCTGATGGGTTTGAAGATTTTTCTTGATTACATTTGGCTGTGATAAGAATATGAGCATATGATCTTGGATTCAGCCGAGTTTTCTTTTCTTATATCTGATTGAATGATAAACCGGGGGCAGGCCACCCCGTCGGTTAGTTTTCTATGACCGACAATTCCTTTTGATCATGACCGACAACTTGTCTACATTCCTAGCATTGTTGTTTGTTGTTTGCTCCTTGCGCATAGATTCATTTTTGAAATTGATTCAAAAAGCATGATTCTAATCTAGTCTTCACTTGAAACCAACTCATTTAATTGCAAAGTCTTGCTTTGTTATGCTATTCTCGTTGTCTTAACATCATCTTCAATTTTTATAGCGGTTCTGTTTTGCCTCTGTTATGCTTTCGTCGCTTTTGCTCCATTGTATATGCTCCATTGTACATGTGTTATCTCGCTTCTATGTCCTTCTCGCAACCCTGTAATCGATTGATTCGTTAATCCTGACCTCTATCTAAGCCCTAGTTATTTACCCTATAGAACCTTTTTACTGACAGAAAAGTTTCGGATGTATTATCTATCGCTCCACACCTAACGGGTCTCCCATTCGTTTCGTGGGGCAATAATCTCCTATAACTTCAGAAAATACCTTAACCACCACTATATGTATATAAGAACAAAAACTTCAAAAAACAAGCCCTTAAGGCCTTTTTAGGAGGGCTTAGGATGCGAAACCACCCCATGCCTAGCGGGTCTCTCATTCGTTTTATTGGGTGGAATCCCCCTTTGCCTTCGACACACCCATAATCAAGAGCTAATAAACCAATAAATCAATCTCTTTCACTTGTTAATATCTCACAAATCAGCCAAAATCAATAAGGCCCATCTGACCCAATTTCCAGAGATCCAAAACAAGACCTAAATTTGACCAAATTCAAAGCCCATTTCCAAGGTCCAAATTCAAACCACCAATAAGGCCCACCTTTGGCCCGTTTCTAAAAATCTCATTCAAGCCATTTCAAATAAAAAAGACCAAAGCCCATCCAAAGCCTAACCAAGGCCTAATTCGGCCCAAATCTCAACCAAGGCCCAATTCAAAAATCCACTTCAGCCCACAACTAAAAAAGCCAAAGGGCCAATTCAGCCCAAAAACAATAAGGCCCATTTCAGCCCACTCTCAAACAAGACCCATAGTCAAGCCCAGTCAATCCAAATCAGCCCGAAATTCAACTCGGCCCATTAAATTCCAATCGGCCCAAAAGCCCAATTCAGCCCACAGCCCAATCACCCCAATGCCTAAATCACAACCGGCCCAAAAGTCCAATTCGGTCCAACTTTGACTTCCAATTTTGACCTCCAACTTTGACCCCTGACTTTGACCCTCAACTTTGACCCTTGAATTTGACCTTTGACCTTTGACTTTGACCCATCCCGACTTTGACCCGGTCTAACTTTGACCAATCTCAACTTTGACCAACCTAAACTTTGACTTTGACCCAACTTTGACCCGGTCCAACCTTAACCGACACTACTTTGACCAACCCAACTTTGACTCAGGTCCAACTTTGACCCGACCCGTTCTCCAATCCTAAATTCAATTCAATTCCAATTCCACCTCAACGCAATTCAAATTCATCTCAATTTAAATTCCTTTTTCTTTCCAAATTCATTTAAATTCAATTCAATCCCACATTCAATTCCAATTCAAACTCATTCAAATCCAAATTCATTTCAATTCCAATTCAAATCAATATTCATTCAATCCCGATTCAACTTTGATTTCAATTCAATTTCAATTCCATTCCAATTTCTCCTACACTCTAAATGTCTCACAGGCCCGAGCGTCTCACAGACTTTGTTATTCCAATGATTCGAATGTCTCACAGACCTGAGCATCTCACCGACCCGAGCGTCTCACAGATCTGAGTGTCTCACAGACTTCGACATCTCAAGGATTTAAACGTCTCACAGACCCGAGTGTCTCACAGACCTTGATATCTCATACTTCCCACACCATGAACATCCCAAATGTCTCATAGACCCGAGCGTCTCACAGACTAACCTCTTAAACATGTCAAAACCTTCAAAACCCTAAATCTTCAAAACCCGAAAAACCGTGAACTACGTAAGGTCTGATCTCAACAGGGAGTTGAGTACGTAGGCAGCCCATCTAGGGTGCGACCCCGTTCCAAATAAAAAACCTTTTTCCCCTCTAAGGTGACTCTCATATCTCTCAAACACTCAAACCTCCTTCGGCTTTCATTGACTTCAAACCATCACACTCCAAGTTTTGTCTATTCACCCAACCTCATACTCTTCCCAAATACTCATCCGAATTCAGCAATTCCTCTCCTTGGTGCAAGCTTGGCAAAAAAGCTCGCCTCATCCTATCTCTTTCTCTCTTCCCGTCCTAATCCTATCCTTGGCTTTGAAATGAATCTCTCTAATAAGGTTTTGAAAGAAGGCAATCCTGACAATTGGAGACCGAGGTTTCCTCAGGCACCAATCTGAAGTTGTGGTCGTTGCCACCTCTAAGGGGTGTAACCCAGTGCGAACCCACAATAGAATCTCTAGTATGATCAGATAAGTCCTATCCATAGGCAACAAATCATCAGAGTCAATTAACGATTCTTAGAACCCTTCTCTTTCCTTCCTAGTTATCATGGGTCAAACTAGGTGGCGACTCTAGTCAATTCCGCCTTATAGAGGTATAAGTCCGCGTGGAGCCTATTGAGAGCGGGTGTAGTGCACATTTGCACTCTCCCTTATGCTTTCTGGGAAAGACAGACGATAAAGTAGGTATTTGAGGGCTGCCATGAATAACAGGTTTTCACCCTCCATAGAATGGCATTTTCTAGGGTCTCGACTTTTCAGTCAGACCATATTTAAACAGACCCCCTCATACCGAAAAATCACCCTCCACAGTTGGTAATTGAGATGGGTTAGGAGATAACGGTGTGATTACCGGTTGAGGTGTTACAATTGCATTTTATTTTGTGAATGAATTATTCAGTAATGGATATCGGTGATTATTTGAATATTCTTTCTAAAAGAGATTAATGGAAAATTGTTATGAAATTATTTATGCGATAATATATGAAAATAAATTATGTAATCATGACGATTTATCACACAATTTATTTTATGGGTTTTTGATTGATTAAATGGTGAATAATGATTAAAAGAATTTTAAAGAGAATAAAACAATGGTGCATGTGGGCCGTATTATGACACATGAATGAGATGATAAATGCGGGTCGCATTAGAATGCACTACTTTTTGAGATACTATGGGCCGCATTAGGACACAGTTAGCCATATTTCTACTCCTTAGTCTTTTGTACTATTGGGGGGTGTGCGCACTTAAGGATTTAGTGGCAAGTTGGATTCCCGGCTGCGTGTTGGGGTCCGGGTTACAACAGCGTGTTGTACCCAAAAGTGAGAATGTTGGATTCCCAACTGTGTGTTGGGGTCCGGGTTACAGCTGCGTGTTATACCTAAAAGTGAGAAAGATTGTTTTGTCCTGGCTACGTGCAGGGACAAGGAAGATAATTAAAATAAATTGGCTAATATATTCTTGGGTTTCTAAGATCCAAACATGAAGTATTATACAATGATTTTTTTACTATCGTGTGATAATATTGTTAAAATGACTTGTATGTTGATGCGTGGTTATAATGTTAAATTGTTTTCAAGAGAAAATGTTTTTACGGAGTGAAGTGATAACTTACTCAATTTCTTGACTTTATTATGGCTTTTTCTGTGATTGTTTGGATTTCTGTCACAGGTACTCCTGAAGTATATGAGATGGGACAAGACTCCACTGGAATAAGTATTTACAAATAGTTTTATCTTAGACCTTGCGACTTCCTTGTTAATTAAAAGACAATTATATCATTGATAGATTATCTTTTTATTGATAATAACAGTTTAGTAATTTAGTTAATTGTTTAGGCCTTAGCACTTATTTAGTTGGAGTGTGACAATAATGCCCCGAATTTAGGTTTTTATTCCGTTGCTTACTAATATTAAACATGAATTGATAAGTAATTGACATAATAAAATGTTAGAAAATCCGGGATGTTACATAAACAATGTCCATCCTTTATTTTTATAAAAGTGAATTTATATTATAAGAAAAGTAAATCTTAAAGAGATTCATTTTGTTAAAGAATAAGGTTCATTTTACTATTAAAAAAGATTATTTTGTTAATGAATGAAATTCACTTTAAAATATGTAATATATACCAAATCCAAAAACATAAAATTTTAAGTTTACCAAAAACATATCTATGATACATCTTGTTTTGAAGAGCACGAATTATGATGAACAATTATATAATTTTTTGTTTGCACTTATATTTTGTAAGTTATAACATTTCAGGATTTAATATATTTTACCCTTTAATTTACTTTTTCTTTCTCATGTTTCTCTCCTCATATTCTCATTAGGACCCGTCACTTTATACAAAATTATACTTTTTATAAAAAAAAGATAAAAAATAAAAGGAAAAGGGTGAAGAGTCAATAACTATTGTACATGTGACATTATACCTGACAATTTGGGCTGATATCAACCCTAACCCAACTCATTTAAAATATTATTAGCCCAACCCAAAAACAAATGGGTCAAAAATCATGACCCTAATCCAAGCTGTTTAAAATCCATAAACCATAACCCAACCAACCCAACCCATTTTTAAGCAAACAATACCCCATATTACTTAACATAATCCTAAAAGTCACGCTAAATGAGATTAAATTGTATACATTTAGGATAATAGCTACTTTGATTGACCAAGCTACATTTCACAACCCTTTGACGACATTACATAATATATTTACTTGATATAATCATATCCCCTGGATAGCATTTGGTAGACCACTTTTCAAAGTACAATAGCTAGTTTTAGAGCTTAATAGACACAAAGTAATATACTTATCCTGCTATAACATCATTCACATATATATATATATCCCACTTTTGTTCACCCTTCTATATCATCTAAAAAATACCAGTAGTGTTGTATCATTTGGTAAAAAGCCAAAAACAAATATCATTCATAAAAAAGGGAAAATTACAGCCCCCACCTATGACATTTGGTGAAATTACACACCCCACCCACGAGGTTTCAAAAATTACTTTGCCCACCTATGTAGTTTCCTCTATTTTACATCCGACAACTTTTCTAATATTTGATCAACTTAAAAGATGCTTAAATGTTGACCAAAATTGATGAAACTTTACATGAACGATGCTAAAGTGTTATATTTTGGTCTAGCATGAAATCCAAAGTTTTGTAAGCTCATATGTGATCCGTGGGATCCAATGAATAAAAAAAGTTTACAATGTGCCTAAGAACGTAATGTCTTATCAAAATAATTAAAAGTCTCGTAGGCTACAAGCAATGTCAAAGTGTGTCAAAAAACTAGACTAATTTAGTCTTCAAAACATAAAGAGACATAAAGTCTTCACTGGTCAACCTGCAAGATGATTAATAGGAAGGAGTGAACAACCACAGGCTCAACAGGTAGCAAACTTCATCAACGAAGCATGCTCAAAACATTATAAGTTATATAATAGCGAAATAGCATATACTGAAACATAAAGTCTTTTGCTAAATAGGAAATCACTTGCCAAAGCTGTCAGATGTACGATACAAAACGGAAGAAGTGGTTGCATTTATCAGAACAAATCAGGGAACATAAAACAAAGTGGGATACTAGCTCAAAGCACATATAGAATGGTCAAAGATCAATGGGTCAGAAGATCCTCGACAACCCATAAATGGTCTGAAGGCCAATGGACCCATTGGTTCAGAACAAAAATGGGGAGAGTGCCCGTATAACAGAACAAAAGGATGTCCTACGCAGCACGCTACGGGATAGCTCGACCCAGTCATCCACGACTAAAAAGAAACTAGGTCCCAAGATGAAGTACACTTTTATAACATTATTGAGTATTTACGTGTAATCAACATATCAAATTAGTCTATATAGTCATAGGGGCTCGCAACCCCACAATCAGAGGACACAATAAAGGTCAAAAGAGCATTTTAGTCAAATTCTGAGGGTTGTCCGGACATGTGTTCGGGCTTGGAAGTCTGAACGTAAGTCGAGACTTAAAATAGAGATGTCCGCGCATGGAAGTCTGGACAAAGTCCGAATGTTAAAATGGAGATTTGAAATCATAATGTTGTCCGGACATGTGTTCGGGCTTGTAAGTCCGGACACATGTCAAAATAAAGTCCGAAAACAGAATCCTAATGCTTGTTCGGACATGGCAAAAATGGCAGAAAACTTCTCATCTAAATCTTTAATTCTTTACATAATCAAACTATACAAAAAACACAGATTTCATGAGGCTTTACAGATGAAAGACAATGTCAAAAACAAGGCAAGGAACTAGTTTAAAATCACAATGGAATCTTCAAATCAAACAACTCACCAAATCCCTAAAATCTCACCATAGGAGAACATACCCAATCAAATCCATCTACCACCTACCTCGAATTCGAAGATCTGAAGATACCGCTGAATCAAAAAGAGAGATTTCATGGGGCTTTGCAAATGAAAGACAATGTAAAAAACAAGGCAAGGAACTAGTTTAAAATCACAATGGAATAATCAAATCTGACAACACACCAAATCCCTAAATTCACCCCATGGGGGAACATACCCAATCAAATCTATCTACCACCTACCTCAAATTTAAAGATCATAAGATACAGCTGAATCAGAAAGCTCGATCCTCACCACAGATCAACCATTGATAATTCACACAACCAATCTAGCAATTTTGACAGAGAACTCGGTACCAAAACCCACATAACAAAAATGAACGAAACCTGATAACAACAATCCACTAACCACGAAAACCGAAGATCTAAACCTTGCTTCGTAGAGGCAAAGAACCTAAACCTGAACCCCAACAGCAGATCGATTAATCACAGAGAGCAAACTGGCAGGAGCAGAGAGAGGGGCACAAAGAAGTACGCTAAATAAAAAATGAGAGTGGGAAAGAAATTAAACCCTACTTTCCTTTTTCACTAATTGAAAGACGGGTTGGGCTAAACTACTATCTTGCCTCTCAAACAATCCTCAAATAACCACAACTACAAAGTAACGTTCTATCACCTCTATATATATGATTAACACATATATGCAACAATACTCCTCTAAAACCTAAACATAAAATCCGATATATACAATTTATCTTCATAAACTTTACCAATTATATTAGGTTAATAGGGAACAACCCTTTTATATATTTTGTTGTCAAATTGGGGTGTTAATGAGCCTTTCAAGGACCTTTCAAGTTAATAGTGAACAACCGCTTTATATACTTCGTACTAAATCAAAATATTTTATCTTGTGCCTTGTTCAGTTTGTCATATTAAATCACATATTTTGTGGTTTATCATTCGATAGTCAGTTAATATATATAGTGATTAATTAATAAGGTTCGCTGATCATTGATATTACCAATTATAATTAATCTTCCATAGATACTTCACAAATAAAAATTTTAAAATATTGATGTTGTTTTGAAGAACCTGATTCTAGACAAACAGTCGTACCAACTTATATTTTAACTTAAAATTTTATAGTATTATATAGCTATGATTATCTTTCATGTCTCTTACAGCCTCTTGTTAACCTAGTTTCCTAAAAAGAGAGTGTCTTAGTTAAAAATCTCTTACACAAATTCTCTTCTCCAACACATCATTTTTTTTCTTTTTAACACTATGACTGGAATCCACACCATTGTAGATGCCCTTAACCTCTAAATCAAGAACCACATAATATAACCACTAAAAAACGAACAACCTAGAGCTACCTCTTAAACTTTATACAAAATTATCAAAACATTCACTATTATATTAATCATACATTGATAAAACTTAATAAATCTTAGATAATAGTTACTCAACATTTTAGTGGTGAACAATTAATTCTTGCCGTTGCTTGTAACATTACTTTAGCCACACACAAACTGTTGTTTTCTTCTTAAATTAAATGCTAACATTAAAAAAATCTGACTTAATATTGTACCAATTCAAAATTATATAATATTTATTGAAAGTTTTTTTTTTATTTTCAATTGAATGCACATAAAAAATTAGATAATGTAGAGTCAAAGTAATGCGATTTATGACTATATCTTTTTAAAATTATACAAATTTTTTATCAAAGAAAAATACATTTATTATTAAATATATATATATATATATATATATATATATATATAATTAACAATCAATTAATGATCAATATCTAACAATTATTGAGTATTAACTAATGACATTTTCTCCGAATTCAAAAAAAAATGAAGGAATTCTTTTTTTTCTTGTCATTCTCTTCCTTTGGAGTTCGGTTGGGGATAGGAGCGTTTTCCGAGATAAGCCGCCGGTCATGTTCCTGCATGTTTCGGCTTCTTCTTCTGTCCACTCTTCAATGCTCCGCTTCCTTTGCATCTTTTGCTAACAATTTCTCTCCCTCAAACACGCGCGTACATGTGCTTGGGACATGAAATGTCGGATTCGGGCAGCTCAAACCCCACTCGTCAACAATTCTTCGCTACTTCCCCGTAATCGTGAAGTCTTGTGCTTTATAACTCCAAAGCCACTTTAACCCTCCCTGAAGATCCCCGTGTTTCTCTAAACCGAAGGCAAGATTTCATCATCAGAGGCGGCGGTGGAATGGCTACGGGAACTGCTCTAGTGGAGATGACTAGCCTCTCACACACCTCTGTTCCGAGTTTTAATTCATCTTCCTCGCGTAAATCGCGAGCATTCCAGTCTTCCTTTCTTCAGTTCCCATTTCCTCGTGAAGGCGAAATCTCTTACCACCCATTTAATGTTATTCATCATTTGTCAATAAAAATGAATGATTCTTTCGTATTTCAGTACATAGTTTCGTTGTTTTGGTTTCTAATCAAGATTCTTCTATTAACAGGATTCGGATACCTATCTCCGCGCTCTCCCAGAATTTTGACGGCGCGTGCCAGTGTAACAGCTGTGATCGAAAAGGACAGCTCGGTTGGCGCTGGTGTTAAGAGGAAGGAGTATGAGAAACCGATTGTTGTGATTGATAATTATGATAGCTTCACCTACAATCTCTGTCAGGTGGGCCAATTTTCCGACTCCATTTATTTGGAATCATAAATGCTGATTCGTGCCTGCTTGAATCTGTGCCAGAATTGAAGGGAGCCCATGTATCTGATTTTACTCCTGCTCTAAAAGGAAATATTTAAACTTGATAGAAGTTTTGGTTGAGTGTTAGTTTTCTTTCAACTACAATTCACTTATAACTAGCTAGGGTTGTGATTTTGGAGGTTCATGCCAGGTTTCTAATGCGAGCATGAATGATATTTCCCTTGGCATATGTGGATGTACTCTTTGATGAGGGAGGAATTTTTTCCGCCTCTCGTCTTGACAATCTTATGCTATCATTGAACAGTTTCAGTGTCATATTTGTTGTTTGTTAAAAAAATACATTGATGATATCTATATATTATAATCTCATCAGTAAATCATCATTGATAATCCTGTGCATATCATATAGAACTTGTGAGCAATGTTTGGGAGGAAATCAATGTCTGCTTCTCCTAATCTCAAGGACATGTTTTTCTTTTTCTTATATTTTTTCTGGCAGTACATGGGCGAGCTGGGATGTATTTATGATGTTTATCGCAATGACGAGCTCTCTGTGGAGGATCTGAAAATGTATATATTATTTGCTGTCCTCAACAACATTTCATATTTGCAAGTTGTATATGGTTTGAATTCCCAGAAATTCACATAATAAGTTTGAACCAAATTTAACACAGGAAAGATCCTAGGGGCATTCTAATATCTCCTGGACCAGGTAACAACCTTCTCTGAACTGATCATAGTGGGTATTGATGCGAGGGATTGCCAAATATCCGCATCAATCCAAATTGCAAGCTTCCATTTAAGTGCTCTCCATTACTAAATCATGACAAGTCAGCTCTATTTTATTGTGCACTTGTTATCCATTCTAACAAGTTTTGAGAATGTTTAGATGGGAACGATTTTTTTAGGTAAAAACTCTTTTCATTATTTCTGAAGGTGAACCTAAAGAGTCAGGAATATCATTACAAACCGTCTTGGAACTTGGCCCTACTGTGCCTCTATTTGGTGTCTGTATGGGGCTACAGTGCATTGGAGAGGCTTTTGGAGGTGCTATGCTATCTATTTATATCTGTACTTTGGTATAGTATTTGTATGTATTTGTGTAACTTGATGGGCACATATTGAGCATACAATACATCTAAAGCCGCCATGTCCGGTGGAGGATACTGTCAGTTAAAATGTTTTGTTTACTTTGTAGACATGTGTAATGAAGGCACTTGTGATGTTCTTTGCATACTTGGAGAGTGCTTTTTTTTTTTTATTCAAGGAGTTCATTTTAAGTTCTGTTAGTATTTGTGTGTGTTTTTAAATTCAAGGCGATATGAGGGAGAGCATTGCCATCTCATGCTGGTACATTTTCAGAAGTTTAGTTAAATCTATAATACATAGAGAGGTTGCAAGGATATTATCCACTGCAATTTTGGCTTAAGTTTGTTATAAAGATATTATTCCACTGAAATGAGAGCAAGATTGTTGATAATAGGTTTGTCAGACGCTGCAACTAAAGGAAAAAGTCTGGCTAGGTTGTTTGGCCTGCAGTTTGTATGGGTAGCATGCGGAAAGCTTGTTGTTGCAGTAACTGAACTCCATGCATTTGGTCTTGTGCATGTACTATTTTGTGACCCAAAGTGAAAAAATGTATTGAAGGTTGTGTTGGATTTTAAGAATACTTTTCTAAATACTGTGCTGCTAGTAGACTTTTTTGGATTATTGGCACTTTCCAGTTTGATGGTGTGTCCTTACTCTTGTAAAGTCATAATTGTTTTGGTATTTCTTATTCAGTTATGTTTTTTTAATCATGTTTTTTTTTTCCTTGTAGTCATTTCCTTTCTTGAGTTTGCTTCAAGCCTGAGGTTTCACCTCGTTTACTAATCATTATAACTTGGAAAATTTGCAGGCAAGATAGTTCGCGCACCTTATGGAGTAATGCACGGAAAAAGTTCTCCTGTTTATTTTGATGAGAAGGATCCCGATGGTTTATTTTCAGGGTTACCCAAGTAAGTGAAGAGCTTGGGAAGGAACTTACCATTATTGTCAACAGGGGTCATCCCAACTATCATCATTTGCAGCCTTTTCTATACCATATGGCATATTCATGTCAGCCTTTGTAGTCATCTGTTTGTGTTTTCTTTTTACAGATTAACATCCACCTGAGTTTAAGTTGCAATATTGGCACTGTTCAAAACAAACTCTTGGGAACTCATGTATAGGCTTTCTCAATTGATAGATGTGTATGGAAATGTTTCTGATCCTTGCAGTTGCCATTCGGGAGCCTAAGTTTGACTAATAACGGCTACCTGCTTGAATAAAACCCTACTGTTGTTTGAGATGGCTTTCTTTTGCTGTGGTGTAGTTATGAGACAAGAATGTCGCTTAGAACTATAATTTATTTTGTTTCTAGTGATTATGAATCTATGAGCAAACTGATTTGTCCCTGTGCTTGAGCAAACTGATTTGTCCCTGTGCTGCTACTGCTCTGTCTGAAGCTCTGACTCATGCATATAATCTGTCAAGGGGCCCTTGTATGAAGCATTTTATACTGACAATACAAACACATAAATCTACTTGTATGCTTTCAGTTTTAATCTGTTATACTATATTTATACATTTCATATGGTTTTGTTCATTAACTTTGCTTTGGTATGTGAATACTATCTAGTAGGTTACTCAGCACATTATCAGTTTCACTACAAACTGGGATTGCTGGGGTGTAGTGTACGTAGTATTTTAATGCAGAGTTGTTTCCTGTATCAGCAGCTGAGTGAAATTATATGTTGTTTTCAGTCCGTTCGAAGCAGCTAGGTATCACAGTCTTGTGATTGAAAAAGAGAGCTTTCCGAGTGAGGCCCTTGAGATCACAGCATGGACTGAAGATGGTTTGATTATGGCAGCCCGTCATAGAAAGTACAAGCATTTACAGGTAAACGATCACTCTCCATAAAAAAGGGAAAATTATGAACTGGAGACGAGACCTAGTATTCATGTATCTCAGTATTTGATTGAGTTGTTGGCGTGAGTTTCCGTGGGAGACTTGTTATGGTTTTATGACTTCAGCAATTAACATAACTGGTATAGAATTGATGTTGTAAGCAAGCTAATAGTGACTGAATTGCAGGGAGTACAATTTCATCCTGAAAGCATCCTGACTACAGAAGGCAGGACCATTGTTCGTAACTTTGTCAGAATGATAGAGAGAAAGGAATCTGAGGATGCTGCTGCTGTACCGGTACGTTAGCTGTGAACCTTATGTCAGGATAGCAAAATTTCTTCTGGGCAAGGAGGTGAGAAAAGTTTCAATGACTAATGCAGTTGCGAGGTTTAGTTATCAGTAGCGAGGGGCTGAACTAGCTTAATTCTTAGAAGGCAATGGCATGAACCAGGAAGGTCCGCCGGGTTGAGAAGAAACGTGCTTCCTTCAAGACTGTTTACTAGTTAGCATTATTAGTTTCTGACCGTGAGAACCAAGTTTCTCTGATGCTTAATTCGTTGGTACTACTTCTAAAGTTGTGTGTATATGCTGCTGTGGGCACTCGAATCCTGCGACCTCAACTAAGCTTAGTTTGATTTTAACTATTGCTGTTGTCATGATTTATCAAAGCAAGCAAGTCCCTTTATTTTTCTTTGACACTCTCTGGACCGTATCGTGGTCAATGGCTTCATGATACACGTTTCGCTCTGCTTATCACATAACATAGTTTTAAAGAGTTGATAAGATCAACATTTATCTTTAGTGAAAATAGGAAGAGTATCTATTCAAAAACATTCTCACCTGAGTCATTATGTTGATACAATATTATAATGTCTTCTGTGAACTGCTATTTCTATCCGGTCAGTTACTTTAGTAGCTCACTTGACACTACCTTTAGCTCACCTCATCCAAACACATGGATTCAGTACCCAATAGCGTAATTACTATTGGCTTAAGTCTATATAGGGGCTTTGGCGCCCCATGCTTACTGATAAAACATCAGCAACGTTTGGCGCTGTGCCTTTTTTGTTGATGATAATAACGGAGTCGCAAATTAGCCACACTAAAGTACACCACTCCTTCTAGAAAGCCCCTCCTATTCTACTTGTACAATAGTAGCAACACAATCCCTCTATCAGAGGAAAGGAGCACACTACTAAGAAAACAAAATCGAAAAGACATAGATCAAATAATTTCACTTTTCACCCTCCCCTGTTAGCCATTAAGAAACCTAAGAGAAGTTCCATTAACAAATTCATTGTAACAGCAACAATAGACGGAAAAATCCCCGAGCCTCAATCCCAACCACAGATAAAAAAACCTACAGCCCTGCAGCAGTGGCAGTTATCATCATTAGCCGATTTTTCTTGCAGCATCAACCAGAGAAGGAGGCCCTCATTACCTGAAAAATTTCACACCATAAAACCCAATAATGGAACTAACATCAAAGTTCCTGACTACCGGAATAGAAACTGAGTGGAATATGAACTGAGCATTGTTGTCCGAGAAGTTGTTCGAAAGCAGCTCTCTCTGACGGTGCCAATAACTATTCAAATTCCAAGAAACATGTATATCTATATACATAACATATGTGCACATTCATCCACAACAAACTACATCCACAACTCATCACAAAGCTCTCTGACTATGACTGAAAAAATAACCAGCAAGAGGGGATAGCAGCCTTACAGCAGGTTTATGTCATTTCTGCTTCCAACTGCTAAAATCAGACAACAGTTTCCCATTGTAGATAAGAGGGAATAAGGGAGGTTCATATAGGCGCCGTAGAACTTCTAGCAAGATTCAAGTAAACAAATCACCTTTTTTATTTTGCTTCCACTTCTAAATAATCAACGAGGACCCATCTCAGTTATCTGTTCCCTCTGCATGCTATGCTGCTCAGTTAAAGCTGCAGTCTCCCAAGTCTGAAGATTCGACATAATCGTCACCCCATCATCTTGCCCCCTAGCCCACGGGTGTCTTATTTTCTTCATTAACTCGTCAAGCTTGACTGCTACCTCCTTCATACTCGGCCTATCATCCCTCTTCACATTAATACATCCTTTAACAAGTCTAGCCATCAAACCCAACTGCTCCTGATCGGCCTCCTTGATCAGCTGAGGGTGGATAATCTTCAAAACCCAATCTTGCTCCACGGCAACAGAGAATAGTGTGGCCAAGTTCTGCCCATCCAGTGAGATCGGTTTCCGTCTGGTTAACAACTCAGCAAGAACCACCCCAAAACTATACACATCACTCTTCTCTGTTAAAAGGCCCGTGTGGAAGTATTCTGGGTCAAGATAACCCAGAGTACCTTGGACCAATGTGCTGACTTGGGATTTACCGAGGGGAATCAGCCTTGAAGCTCCAAAGTCAGCTATTCTGGCCGTGTAACATTCGTTGATTAGAATGTTTGCCGACTTGACATCCCTGTGGATAATGGGTATGTTGGCAGCGGAGTGTAGATAAGCTAATGCATCAGCTGTCTCCGAGGCAATCCTCAGACAATTCGCCCATGTAAGCCAAGATGAATGAGATTGTGCATTGCCGCGAATATGATCAAGAAGTGTGCCATTTGAGATGTATTCATAAACAAGCAATGGCACTTCAGTTTCTAGGCAGCATCCCAGGAGCTTTACCACATTTCGATGGTGGATCTGTGTGAGAATAATCACCTCATTGATGAACTGTTCGATTTGGGTCTGATCGACTATCTTAGACTTTTTTATTGCAACCGCACGGTTATCTGGTAGGATTCCTTTGTACACAGTACCATTGGCACCGGTACCAATTATCCTTTCTTCACTGTAGTTTTTTGTTGCTAATTTGAGCTCCTCAGCAGAGAATAACAATGTGGGAGATGTGGTTGCCTCATTCGATATCTGTTGCTTCAACAATAGCCCTCCATTACGTTTGAAGAATTCGTCTTTCAGTTTGATGAGTCCCCGTTTCCTTTTGACAAAGTATACCCAGGTGGTGCAAAGAAATGCAAGCAATAGACCAATGCTCACCCCTGCGTGTTTTATACACAGCAGAGTAGGAAATTCCGGTGTGCATTTAATCAGAAGTATAAATTAAATTAACAAAACAAATAGATGGAGGAGTGAACTTTGTAGCACTATTTCATAACCTATATATATGTTCATTGTGCGTGTGATCTCCTGTTCTGCTTACATTAAAAGAAAACTAAAGAGTATAAGACTAAAAGAGTCCTTTGTTTCTAAGTATTTAAGTAAAGGCATCAATCATCAAGTCTAATCAGAGACGAAGCCCCTGAAAAGTAGAAAAGATTATTACCTAGACCAATCTTTGTAGCAAGCTGCGAGCTTCTTGAAGTGCAACCGATCCCACTCTTCAAGCCATCTCCATGCTGTCCTTTTGGGCAAGAGCATATGTAACTTCCTATAGTGTTTGTGCATACAGCAGAGCAAGGATTGTCCGGGCCGACACACTCGTCAACATCTTGGCAAGAAAAGACATGAAACAATGTTCAGCGGTTAGGTTAAGATAAACGAAGCAGAAAAAGTTTAATCCAGAAGAAAAACATGTCACAAAGAAAAGAGAATAAAACTAGAGAACTATTTAAGCACCTGTGCAACCCAGATAAGGATTGCCCTCATAACCTGGTAGACAATGGCAAGTGTAACCACCTACACTATTCTTAGAATCTGAGCACTGGGTGTTTGCTTTGCAAGCATAGGTTTCTGACTTGTCAGATAGGCTGCAATTGGCACTTTCCCTAACAGACCACTCAAGCACAACTGGGTACTTCTGGTACACTAGTTTGCTCATGGAATGAGGGTCTAATAATAGTTCCTTCACCTTGAACATGAAGTTTTCTTCTCCAACCAGAAAAGCATAGCTGCAAGGATTAAAGGACCAGACGTGTGTATGGTTGGCGAAAGACTTGAAGAAGGACAAGAAATTCCATAACCCATTGGGAATGGTAGTTTGGCAGCATCCAAGGCCAGAGCAAGCCCCGTCTATCAGATCCCCTTTCCTAAAGCACCAGGAAATGCAACCGCCTATGGCTGTTAAATTTTGTGGCCCACCGCCCGTGATCACCGAAAAATCATCACAACCCATGGTTATAAACTTGTTTGCTGTACCAGAAATTGTAAAGGGCGAGTTCTTCAGGTCAATGCTTACATTTGCACTATCAGTGACATGCGCACGGGAATCGTAGCATATGTATGTCAAGGAGTTCCTGATTTTCAGCTGGGTTTCAGATATACTGGTAACCTCAATATCTCTTTTACTGGCTAAGAAGGCCTTGGGTTGACTTGGAGAAGTGTCGCAGATGATATTATGGTGTGCGCTGATTGAACAATCGGTACCGATTCCAAACGGGTATGGAATGGTTATGTTACCACATTTGCGTTGGCAGTTCAGCAACGTAGTGACCGGAGCTGTGAGCATATCAGTTGGTGCAGCCATAGATGAGAGAAGAGAACACAGCCATATGGAAATATTTATCAGAAGCATGGCTTTATTCTGATTTCTTACGGCAAGGTAATCAGATGTATGCTGCAGTTCACTTCTGATTTAACGGGCTCCTTGCAGATAGGTTATGACAATTCACATAGAGAGGAACAAAATACTGAGTAAAATGGCCGCAGAACAAACATATCCTAAATTTTGACTTCTTCAATCAACTATAACATTAACATATTTGACAATAATTTTTCAGCTGAAGACAAATATTTTAATGCCATATCTCCTTAATCATGTCTTTCGGCTATTGCAATATTTTAATGCCTATTCAAGAATTGTCTGATTGAGTCTATGACGCAACCAGAGGTGTAAGAGTAATATATTTGCTTGATAATGCAAGAAAAACAAGACTGAAAGGTAATTATATATGTATGAAATTGACCACTCTTCATTTTAATAAGCTAGCCATGGTTGCGGATTCAGTACAAACAACTTCTAGTCAAATGAAAACTGAAAGGAGACTTAATAAAGTTCTATGGAACTCATTCAACAACTATGACTTTCTGACTTTCTCCCAGAATGCACGACGTATAATATACATCTCCTTCTATTTCTAGCTACCTGGCAAATGACAGTTCTTCAAAATAACGGCATTAGCAGATTTTGACAACTGCTTATGATAAAGAATCTAAATGTTCACATCTCTGTGAGACGCAGCGCTGGGGAACTAAAGAACAGAGAAAGGAAAACTGTATTGATCGCATAAGAATTACAAGAGCATTTCTCTACATGTTGTTACAGATTACAGAAGAAGGGAGAGGGGTATGGTAGTACATATACACCTAGTGGCGTACCTAGATTTTAAAATTTGCGGACACTTTTAATCGAATAGCAACCTGTAAACCAAAATATTAAAATTTAATTTTAAAACAATATTTAATATTTGAATTACAATTACGTTTTATCATTTGAAAATAATATATAATAATATTATTGTTAATGAACTTATAATATATTTGACTCTATATAAGTGTTTAGATTCTCACCAACCAGTTCATCTCCATTTTAGTATATTTCATGGGTGGGGTTGCTCTTTTAACTGTAGTTGTACTAACTAATAGACATGCCTAATTTAGAAATGAAGTCTTGTTATTTTTCTGCTGAAGACATGCCTAACTTAGGCAGTGTTTGTGTATGGGCTTTCCTCATCAAAGGTTTTGTGAGAATATCAGCAAGCTGTCGAGAGGCTGGAACATACTAAACTTGTATGAGTCCTGATTGCAATTGCTCCCGGACATAATGGTAGTCGAGTTCAATATGTTTCATCCTTTTGTGTGAGACTGGATTCTTGACAATATGAATGATAGAAATGTTGTCACACTTCAAAAAATGGGTTAGATGTCTGTTACCTCCAGCTCGTGAGGAGTCGCGTAAGCCAGCTGAGTTCACTTGTTTTTTTTTTTTTATAATTAGAGGCACAAGGCTTAATCCACCGCATAAGCGGACCAATAACGAAACCGACACCAACAAAAAAACACAGAGAGATCATACCTAACTAATCCTGTCCTTACATGGCAGCTAAACAACTAAACATCCATTAGCTTTTAGCTGAGTTCACTTATGATTTGTCTCATGGCCCTATATTCTGCTTCAGCAGAAGAGAGGGCGACAAACACTTGTTTCTTGGACTTCCAGCTGATTAAGGATCCTCCTAATAGGATATAGTAACCTGAGATGGATTTTCAGGTTATTGGACAAGAGACCCATTCAGAATCACAAAAAGCCATAAGGTCATAAGTAGAAGTTTATTGAATTATATACCACAATCTAATGTGCCTTTTACGTAAGAAAGAGTATGATAAGCAGCATCAAAATGAGCAGTAGTTGGTTGCTGTAAAAATTGACTTCGATATTGTACGGTAAATGCTAAATAAGGTTGGTATTTGTTGATGTTATTTGATCGGCAACTCAGTTCAAATGAAGCCCGTCTTAATACTAGCCTGAAGTGAAGCTCGTCAGTCTTGAACTGACGAACAGAGAAGAAGATAGAATATTTAACAAGATTTTATCTAGCTGTTAAGATAAAATCTTGAATGATAAACTCTCACACGGTCTCTGTATCTATATAAGGGGAAGGAAGTCTAGGTCATAGAGCGTAGATTTACGCAAGAGAATAAGAAATACAATGTAATTTGCGAGTACAATCGTAAGGGTAATTTAATAGAAATCAGAGAGAGAGATAGCGAGATATAGAGTCAATTCAGAGAGAGTTTTGCTGCTGATTTCGTTGTAAGGAACTTGAGTTCAGAACTCAAGTTACGTGTGAGTTATGTCAAGATAGTGTTTTGACGTGAGGGTTGGTTTCGCATTACGTGATTGTGTAACCATTGTTATACGTTGATATAATAAAGGTTCTACCTTTATGCTATTCTGGTCTTCCCTTCTTTCTCCCTGTTCGTCCTCAGTCTGAACTCAGACCATCGACACTTCTGAGTTGCAGACTCAGCACCGCAAGTAGGAATACAATTGGTATCAGAGCTAGGTAACCTTAGACGCAGAAGAAACTTCTTCAGGTTGATCGTGATAATTCCTACTATGTTAAGCTCCCAAGCTGACAAGTTCAACTACACCAGTTGGTGCGAACAGATGGAGGATCAATTAATCTCTTTGATCTGCAGTTATGGGACGTAGTGACTGAAGGTACCTGAAGCCGACAATTGGAAGGATGGCGTCACCAAAGAAAAACCAAGATCCGTTGAGTGAGAGCGATAATAAGTTGATAAGCAAGAACAGCAAGCTCAAGGGTTATCATGTCATCATTATCAGATTCAGACCAACAGAGAGTCTTGGGCTTGCGCACTGCTAAGGAGGTTTGGGAATTTCTCAAAACCGCATATGCTGGAACAGATTCGGTTAAAAAGGCTAAGGGCAAACAGCTCAAGAGGACATCTTGATAACTTCAAGATGTCAGACTGTGAGACTATATCTGAAACACTTGAGGATTTGACAAGATTTGTGTGATCTCAAAACTGTCGGGGTAGGTCTTGAACAATGAGTGGTGAACGAAAGTTTCTAGATAGCCTTGGTAAGACTGGCTAAATTTTACCACACTTTTGGAGTCCACAAAGGATTTATCTAAGTTGCTTCGAAGAGCTGAGATCAGAACTGCGGTGTAACGAAGGTAAGATGAGAGGTAACATTGTTACTCAAACTAAGGATCTGGCTCTAAACGCCGTGATACTACCACAATATCAGGAAGAGAGGATTGTGACGTGATGAGGAAATCACTAAGATTATGAACATAATACAGAGGCTGAGTAGTAGAAAACAAAGGTCAGCCAACAGAGTAGTCAACGAAGGGACAAAACACATGTTTAGGTTGTAACAAGCCTGGTCATGTTGTCAAGGATTGTCCTCTCCAGCAGAAGGAATCTCAGAAGAAGATTAAGAAACACACAGATAAAGCTGCAGCGGCATGGGGGACATATCTCAGATACAGACTCAGAACCTGGGGAGTGCGCGCAGATGGTTTGACGGCAATACTCACGAAGATGATGACATCAATATGAGTATAACATAAAGGAGAAGGAAATCGGAAGGATACTCTCGAGAAAGAAGAGATATTTATTCAGTAACCTCTGCACTCTCTGAATAAATCCTGAAGAATCAGTATGATACTGAGATTAAGAGAACTCAGGGCTAAAGGTGAATCTGAGTCAGTCTTCAACATGAAAGCAAAATCGTGTCATTGAGAGTCAGATAAGTCAAGGATTAACTTGTTAGTCCTTTGGAAATCTAGGATTCTACTCTTCCTTGTTGGGCACAGGAGAGATAAATTCTCTTTTGGATAGCAACAAATCGCTAAAAAGAGAATGCGAATCTCTCAACATGGTAGTCAAGGCAAATCGAAAGTTAGAACTTCAGACTCCTGCTAATCCAACTTGGTATACCGGGAAGGCGAATTTGAAGCAAATGATGCGGAATAATAACTCAGACAAATGCGGTGTTGGGATATAAGTCTGAGACATTCTCTCAGTTACCTGAGAAGTTACAGACTGTAACTGCGAGACATCAGCCAAATACACTCATGCCGATATGCCATCAGCTAGGACCAAGGTTAGATGGTTTCCCAAATTGTTGAAAAAAATTGCGTGAAAAATCATTAAGGCAGAACTCATTCAAATCAAAAGATCCACACTAAAAGGTGGGGTCCTATCAATCACTTTAAGTCTGAGTCAACAACTGAGATCAAAAGTTTGGGTACCAAAGTCAAGTCGGCCCTCCCGGACTCGTCAAGAAGCATTCACCTCTTCAGAATTATCATCTCCTTCCCAGTGATCCGACCATGGCGCATCACTACCCCAATCCCAATAAAGTTGATGATTAATTCCTTTTTGATTTGGCAAAAGGGGAAAGTGGGTCTTGAACGCACTCTATAATCAGGGGGAACATCATCAGTTCAAGACTTACAGAAATTTCACCAATTAGTCTTGAATGTATACAACGATTTCGGGGGAACATTCATCAGTTCAAGAAGTTCAAGACTACCGAGTTTTCCGCATCAAAAGGGGGAAATTGTTGATGTTATTTTGATTGGCAACTCAGTTCAATATGAAGCCCGTCTTAATACTAGCCTGAAGTGAAGCTCTCAGTCTAAACTGACGAACAGAGAAGAAGATAGAATATTTAAACAAGATTTTATTAGCTGTTAAAGATAAAATCTTGAATGATAAACTCTCACACGGTCCTGTATCTTAAATAAGGGAAGGAAGTCTGGTCATAGAGAGTAGATTTTACGCAAAGAGAAATAAGAAATACAATGTAATTTGCGAGTACAATAGTAAGGGTAAATTTAGAGAAATCATAGAGAGAGATAGCGAGATTATAGAGTCAATTCAGAGAGAGTTTTGCGCTGATTTCGTTGTAAGTAACTTGAGTTCAGAACTCAAGTTACGTGTGAGTTATGTCAGATATGTTCTTGACGTGAGGGTTGGTATTCGCATTACGTGATTGTGTACCATTGTTACGTGATTATAATAAAGGTTTCTACCTTTATCTATTCGGGTCTTCCCTTCTTTCTCCCTGTTCGTCCTCAGTTCTGAACTCAGACCATCGACACACCTTCTGAGTTGCAGACTCAGCACCGACAAGTAGGAATCTACAGTATTAATAAGAAAGTTTAACTTTCCTATAAGTCTTATGTAAATTGTCAGGTCTTCAAGTAGTTGTCCAGTGTCTTTGTACAGTTTCTGGTTTAGCTGCAGTGGAGAGACCGAAGCTATACAATCCTACATCTTATAATCTACAAGAATGAGACATGCATACCTTCTCTGTGACATAATCAACATGTCGTTAGTCTCAACAAATTTCATACCAAGGATACAATTTAATCTTCATAGATCTTTTATCCATAGTGTTTCATTCAGTTTCTATTCCAATCTTTGTATTTTCGTTTTGTCATTGCCATTTATGAGGATGTCATCAACATAAATACTAAGAAAAATTGTTTTTCCAAAAGAGTTTTTAGAGAAAAGGGAGTAGTCATTCTTTGACTAATTTTTAAGAAATGTGCCAAGTTTATCATATCACTGTCTCGAGGCCTTTTTGAGCCCATTTAGTGATTCATGAAGTTTGTGCACTTTATTTTCTCTTAATACAATCCAACCCTTAAGTATCTTCATGTAAACATCTTCCTTCAAATCACCATGAAGGAATACATTGTTTACATCCGGTGAGTCTATTATCCAATTTCTTTTTATCCCTAGAATGATCAAGGCTCTAATGGTTGTGAGCTTGACAACGGAGGAAAAGGTTTCCCCATAATATTGGCCATACCATTGTGTGAAGCCTTTAACAACTCGTCTAGCTTTGAACCTTTCAAGACTACCATATGCTTTTAGTTTCATTTTGTAGACCTATTTGCAAGTTATGAGTGTTTTCCCTTTAGGTAAACATACTATGGACCATGTGTTATGATTTTGTAGGGCCTGGAATTCATTTGTCATAACTTCAATCCATTATGGGTCTTTACTCGCTTGGTTGTAATTTGGTGGCTCCTTTAAAGAAAGGATTCCATCCAGTAGTCTATGGGAAGTAGTATATAGAGATAAAGAAGTGATGTTCTTGTTTGGAATGATGCTAGTGAGGGTTTCAATGGGTAAAAAGCTAAGCAGTGCACAACCAAAGTGAGAGATACTGGTACAAATGAAAACTCTTTCTCAATGCTATGAAATGTATATAGTACTAAAACATAACCTCTACTTGTTTGTAATAAGTTCCCACCCGATAAAACCATCGATTATTTAAGTTACATTTTACTAACAACTTTTTTTTATCCTTTGGTGCTGCAAAAGTGGCAAAAGTTTGTGTAACACCTCATATGAACAACTGTCCAACAACCTAGCTCCCAGCCATTCATGCTTGAAAACTAGCTCGATGTGGGATGGGGGGTATTGCATACTCCTCAACTCAAAGAATGCGACGTCTTCGTCGTTAGAAGCTCAATATCCAAGTTCAATGGACCTCCTCGGTAGGTGTTGGACAGTCCATCCTGACACGGTCCTAAGTCAGATCTAATACCATTTGTAACATCTCATATGGGCAATGGTCAACAAACAACATATCCCCATGCCATTCAGGCTTGAAAACTGGCCATCTTAAGGCTCTTTGTCCTCACTAGGGTCTAAAAGTGGAAGGACTTATTATTGTAGTCAACCTATATGTATCCTTATAAACCACTCACATTACTACTCATATGATATGGTATAAGAGCATTATATACTCCCTCACTCAAAGAACGCGACATCCTTGTTGTCGCAAGACTAATATCCAAGTCCCATGGGCCTCCTCGGTAGGTGTCGGGTATTCCACCCCGAGACAATCCCGTGTCAGCTCTAATACCATTTGTAACACCCCATATGGGCAACTGTCCAATAACCTAGGGTCCAAACCATTTGGACTTGGAAATTAACCACCTTAATTCCTTTATCCTCATTTGGGTCTGTTGTTGTAGTCAACTCATATGTATCCTTATAAACAAATCACTTTACCAATCATATCCTGATGTAGGAAGTAGGTATCGCATACTCCCCACTCAAAGGATGTGACATCCTCATTGTTGCAAGCCCAATATCCATGTCCCTTGAACCTCCTCGGTATCTGTTTGGTAGTCCACCTCGACAGGGGCCTGAGTAAGCTCTAATATCATTTGTAACACCCCATATGAGCAACTATCCAACAACCTAGCTCCCAAGCCATTCAGACTTGAAAATTAGCCATTGTAAGCCCTTTGTAGTCACGGGTCTAAAAGTGGATGACTTTATTATTGTAATCAAACCATATGTATCCTCATAAGCCACTCACACTACTCATATTTTGATGTGGGATGGGGGTATTACAATTTGTTACCAAGATGTAATGACAACAAGCACTAAGCAGTTACAAGCAAAGAGTTGAACATACAAATGTATGCAACAAAGAAAGCCTTTCTGCCTGTTGATCATACAATTTAGTCATCCTTGGGATAAGAGAGAGAGGTATTCAACATTTTCTCTTCATCATTTGAACCAGTTATACATAGTAGGCAATAGAAGCCCATACTTAATCCCAATTATAATTGTACAAAAATAGGCCCAATATTAGTTCAATTTGTACACAGAGTATATATATATACACACACATACCCGTTGTAATTAACCATTCAATGCAACATAACACAACACACTATTCTCCCTTCTTTAGATCATCTATGATTGTATTATATGTGTTTTTTTTTTACTCCCTTTCCTTAGAGTTAGTGACTTATACAAATATGTTGATGGTTCCTTTAAGTGCCCTAATCCCTTCCTTGATGGGTTAGAAAACCCAAGCAAGATTGGCTCAACATGATCATTTGGACCTTATAACTATTCTTTTCGCATCCTTAGTGAGTCCCTATAGTTGGACAAGTTGTTGGATATGAAACATCTGCTAAAGCGTGGATTTACCTTATGAGGATGTTGCTAAAAGTAATCTTAAAGGATTTATAATGTCCACCTTGATGGTTCCAACATTTGGACCATTGCCCCCAAATTGGACAATTTCTTGGTTTGGAAATCTATCCACCATGCTTAGGCCTTGTGGATTAAGATATGTGGATCTGCTCTTGATGCCATCTTTTCTTATTTCTAATTACACTGCCCCTTTGTTAGTTAGTATTATAACGAAGCCATCAATCCTCTCCACCCTTTCCCCTAGTTAGATATTTGTTGAAGATCTTGGTTAGTCTCTAAAACTAAATTCATATATTTTTGGTCACTCTGAAGGGGAGTCTTAAAACTACTAACAAGTTGTAGTCTTAGGGCATCACTCCTGGTAACTGTTATTGTCTATGTGAGCTTACTCTAGAGACTAGTGACCATCAGTTCTTTCTTTTCAAGTTCTAATTTTTGCAGGATTTAGTGGACCATACGTGATTGACTTGGGATTCCCACCAACCGTAGTAGCTTACAAAGTTGTCTTGGATGGCTTCATCGCTATTGTAAGCGGGAGAGATCATTTTGAGAGACGACCACCCTCACCACCACGGTGTATGGCATCTGGATCGAACGGTGTAAGTAGGCCCTGGAAAATCAGGCTATATATCCCCCAAAAATCATTGCAGAGATCAATTTTCCATTGAGTTTGTTATATGATATATAGAACTTACAACTTCCTCTTTTGATCGTGTTCAGTTAGTTCATAATTGTAACTCTTAGTTTTTGGGGTTGTCATATGTTTTATTTCCCCTACTCGAGGTTTGAGATAAGGAGCTTGTATCCCCTAGTGCCATTTTCTTTTTCTAATATGTAACATTGCCTACCTCAACTTCTGTAAAGTTATCTTCCATCATAGGGGTGATATCTCAGTTCTGGTTATTCAGTTATAATCAAGAACCAAAATTATTTTGATATTTTTAGCCGAAAAGTTTAACAATTTAAAAAAGATTCAGTATTCGGGTAAAACTGAAATATAATTACATTATATGTTTAAACTCTGTGTTTTGCAACACTAACTGATGAACAACCGAACAAGGAATGTACCTGCTCCTCCCTCTCTTCATTCTTTTCTTTGTGTCTACACCTCTACAGAGATTAATCATTGGAATTGCTCATCTCTCACACCATATTGAAGATGAGGTTGAATTCCGGAACCGGTAATATACTCGAACTTATCTTCTCTCTGGCAAGTATAACAATATAAGCTTTTGATTTCTTTTGTCGCATCATGTGAAGCAAACCATAACATAGTAATTTTGCAACCCTAACTGCTGAACAACTAAACAAGGAACATATATGCTTTGCACTTCTCTTCATTCTCTTCTTGTGTCTACACTTTTGCAAAAATAACTGGAATTGCTGCATGTCTTGCACACCAGAATGAAGACGGGGTTGATTAATTCTGGAACTGGTAATATATTTAAACCTATCTTCTGCGATTATATCAATATAAGTTTTCGATTTCTTATGTCGCATTATGTGAAGCAAACCCTAATAAGCATAGCAATTTTGCAATCCTAACTGGCCAACAAATGAACAAGGTACTAACCGAAAACCTAATTAAAAATTTTGGTTTTTTGACTCTGTTCTCGATAATTTAAGTTATTTGGTTCTCAGTTATTTTACAAACCGAAATTCAGTTATAGGGTTATAACCAGACGAACACCAAAAAACCGATTTTTTTTCTTTCTAATTCAACTCTCTGGTAGAACCAAATAACCTAACCCCTATTCCTTCATATAGAATTTATTACCTCGTTATGTAAAAAAAAAGGACAATAGGATGAATCCTCGTTAAAAAAGTGCTTGTAAGCATGGCTGGCTGGGCCGAAAGCCGAAACACGTTAAAGAGAAGTGTCGAATCGACGCTTCAATTTTAAACTGACAAAGGAGGATCAAGAGTTGCAAACGAATTCCAAAGCATAAAAAACTCAGTCCAAATATGACATGCTGGAATGGGATCGTTGCAAGAGGGAGCCTTCATTATGGATCGGTCTGATGCAGTTAAACAGCATGACAAAGGCGGAAAACCTATATATGAAAGTGTACCAGATAGGGCTCATCAAATACCAAGAAGGAAAGGCCCAAAGCTTGCTTCCAAATAGATTGACAGCTCCATTTGGTGTTCCTTGGAGTAAAACTGAAAATACCCAGCTAGCTAGGGCTTTGACCCTTCTGCTTAATTAGTTATTAAAGATCTCTGCATTCCTCATTGATATTCTATTACTTCCACAGTGGTGTACAGACCAGTTCAATAAGCACCACTCAATTGTGTACTAGAAGCCATTATAATAAGATGGAGTGGGAAGAATTTGGGATAATTAATCAGAAGGGACATGCATGCAGTCCCAAATCTTAATTAATTATGTAGAGTGGGTGTGAGAGAAGTAGCAGAATCAGAGTTGAGTTGTGGGAAGAAGAGAACGAAGGAGGAAAGGAAGGGAGGGAGGGACCACCATTAATTTGCAGTATCAAGCATCATTCATATACATGGTGGAGAGTGATCAGCAAGCATATTGGACAGCACAGATGTCGGATCCTTGCTTTTTCTCATTTGCCCAAAAAAAACCCACTTAATAATTAAGCTGAGTTAATTACTTTAATTCAAAAACTAATGATTCCGGTCATTTGTAATTTTGCCTGTTGCTCTCTACTATTACATGTACTTGTACGGACACTATATATATTATAGTGGGATCTCTTGGACTTGGAGTCTTGGAGGGAGATGTTGTAAAGTTTGCCCAATCACATGAGAGCCTTGACTCCTCAAAGGGTATACTGCCGACTTGCCGTTGAAGTTGATAAATGGTCCTGTATTGACTGACTGATGGACAGAAAAAAACATACATACTGATACCATTTATGGGCACACTAGCATTACAGTAATAACATAAGTACTAATTGGGCTGTACTATTTGATTGGAGAAAGCATTACCCCCTGTTGGGAAGAAAAACAAAGGGAAGGGATGTCTCTTGAGTCTAGCAGCTGTTTGCCCTTTTTGTTTTTATGGAAGGTCTATGTCTCGTTTGGTATTTTGAGCAAAGAAGAAGAAGGAGAATTTATACGGTTAGGGTTGCATTTAGATCGGTGCATCTCGAGCCAATAAATTTGTGCATATTACATTTATCGATATACGTTAGGACTAATCTGATATATTTTCCCTAATTAATTATTTTCTTTCATGCAGAAAAACAAAAAAACAGTCCATTTCGTATCAAAATTTAAGAAAAATTAATGGTCACTTTACAGAAAGAGTGACTAAGCTAAGAAATATCTGATCTGATTATAAGTTGAGTTATTAAATTAAACCAGTCAAATATTAATCAAATAAAATGACTTGAGTAGTATAGTTATAAATAATACGTGGAATAGAGACGACAGTATTTTTCCCTATTTTGTGCCGGTAGAGAGATCTGGTCTGGTCTGGTCTGGTGCGCGTGTGTAGACTAGAGAGATATGGTTGATAGGACGGATGAGATGCTCCCAATAGCAAACGTAGGTAGGATGATGAAGAACACACTACCAGCAAGGGCAAAAATCTCAAAGGAAGCAAAAGAGACAATGCAAGAGTGCGCAACGGAGTTCATCAGCTTCGTGACTGGAGAAGCATCTGACAAGTGTCAGAAGGAGAACAGGAAGACCCTGAGCGGGGACGATATCTGCTGGGCCCTAAGCACCCTTGGTTTTGATAACTACGCGGATGTTATGACAAGGTATCTACACCGGTATAGAGACTACGAAAAGGAGAGAGCTCTGCTTAACCAAGCCATGAGCGGCGGCGGGTGGTGTGCTGAGACAAGTGGAAGCGCCGAAGCGAGATCGCCATACTCAGATCAACAAGAATTTGGGAGAGGAGAGAACTCCAGAAGAAAAGGGCCGGCAGCGGAAGCAGATGGAAGAACAAGTGGTGGTAGTAATACTGACCCATTTGAGTTTAGAATTCTGGGTAAAAGGTAATTAGATTACAACCAAATTCGTTCACATATATTGCATCACTAATCATCGATCGATCGTGTGATAGCAAGAGATTAATTACTCTTGCTTTAGTTGAAACCTAGCTAAACTATATACACTCTTACTTACAACTAAGAAAGAAAAGAAATTTATTTGTAGAATTCAGACAAAGTGATTCAAGCAAAAAAAATGTATGCATTGACTCACCTTGTTGTTAATTTCCATCGTTGTCATGTAAGAGCTTCTATATTTCTTTCTCCGAAATCAATTGATGATAATTACTTGGACTCACTACTGAATTAAAGCGCCAGTACTGATTCATTGCCAAAGGTGCGGCTTAAGGTGCTAGGCGCCTGTAATTAGGGTTTCATTGTTCCCTTTAATTGTACCCTCCATTTCCCCCCCTCCCCCATTGTTAAAAAAAAAAAAACCAAAAGAAAAGAAAAAGCTTTGTCACTCGAAATCACAACTATATATATATATCTCCTTAATTAAGATGCTTTAACTCAAATCTTATGTTCTTTCACTGTACTGATGAGTTTTCATCACTTCAAAATGCAATTCAACTGTATATATATCCATCTCACTGTCGCTTTTGCCTGAGGGATTAGAATGTTTTCTACCATATTTGCTCACTGATCTAAATCTGCTGTACCATATAGCTTCAGTTGAAACGAAAGCAAGTCCACTGTATATTAACTTGTTTAATTGTTGTGTTTGGGTTGAGTTGATATCTAGTATGGGGCGCTCTAGAGGTGGCAATTTGGGTCAATATCTTTCCAATTCGGTTTGGTTAAGATTGGTTCGGGCCAACTTTGAACTATATAATATTCAGCTCGGGTCGGACTGAGTTGGGTGAATTCGGTTTTACGGGTGTATGAAGTTACGGGTTGGTTTGGATCGGTTCGATTATATTTCGGTTTGGGTGATTTTCGGCTAGGGTGGTTTTGGTTTGGTTTCCTATGGTTCAGGTTAGTCAATGGTGCATTCGGTTTTTCCGGGCTATGAGTCTAATTCGGATGAAGTATTTGAGTTGGGCTAAGCTGATACAAATTTGTAAATATCATATTAAAATAATCATTTTTTCATTTAGGACTACATATATCTCAATAAAATTAGACTAAGTTGACTACTCATGAGGTAGACATGGGTCAAATTGAAGGAACATTTTGTATGTAGTGTGATTGTAGAATCTAAAATTGTATCCACCAATTCAAATCTAATTTTATAAATCTATTCCCATTATAAAAAAAATCCTTCCTCAATCAACTAGTATTATAACTATTATGTTGTAGCAATAAATACACCATGAAAGTTGAAACCCACGTCCAACCATATGATGCAAATCTACGAGGCATGCACATGTTTACCCTTTTTTTCAGATGTGTATTTATTAATTGTTTCAAAACTTGAAAGTGCAACACAATTATTTATTTTCAGAATTGTAATCTATCTGTAATATAGATTATATATAGTAATAATTTTTACATACTCTTTAGCATTTATTTTAATGACTCATATTTCAAAATTTTGATATTAATAAGAAAAATAGATTGACACAAACTCAATTGGATAACAATGAGATGTATTTTGGGTGGATGGAGAGCGAAAATAAAGATGCTACATTGTTACACTTAGATGGTGATGATTTTACGTGAGAAAGCAAGATTATCCATGACAGAAGGGCATCTACCAAATGTGAAGCCGGTTCATTGAGTTCATAAATAAATTAATGAAAGTTTGTTTTTTAACTTATATATCGATTAAAAAAGTATCATCAAACATCTTACAGTACGTCAATATATTGTGTATGTATTATATTTATAAAAGCGTTTAGAAATTTTATTTTACAAAAATAATTCACATATTTGAGATTAAATCTATACATATACAAGAGTGAAATTTTACATCTAGATATTTAAAGACAACTAGATATTAGAAATAATAATATTATTTTATGGTTTGGTTTAGTTAGGATTATTATCTACTTATTTTCAATTCGGGTTGCTTTGGGTTTTGGGTGATTATTAGGTTTTGGGTGACTATGGTTTGGATAACTTCAGTTTGAATGATTTTGGATAGTGGTTGATTTTCGGTTCTATCAAACCTCGGTGCAATTTGGTTCAATTCGGTTCATTGAGGGCTTCGAGTCATTTTTTCAATTGTCTATACAGTTGAGAATTAGATTTTGATTCGGTTCGATTCGACTCGGTTTTTTGGGTTCGGGTCACTTTTGCCACCTCTAGGGCGCTCTTCTTTCTACACCTTTCTAGCCTAAATCATTTGTCGATTTTGCGCTATTGTTTTTTTTAAATGATGTATATATAAATGGTAAAGAGTTACATAAAAGTTAGATACATAGAACACCTATATATTTGACAACTAGAAGGGGCTATCACAGTCAAGGGGATGGTGTATTCACAAAAGCCTCCTTAGCCCTGAACAAAAACAGCGTAGCACTGACGAAAAAGATTCCGTAGAGGGAGACAAAAATTCCCAAGGTGAACTGCCAATACAAACGCCAGGATATACAAAAAGGACGCCAACCATACAAGCAGCTCCTAAGAGCAAAGTACCCTATCAAGCCAATCAAAGTCTGTGCTGGATATCTTCATCTTCGTCCAAATGATAGATTTCATGGCCGCCTTGATGTCAGAAATTAAGAGAGAGGGGTCTCTAGCTTGGCTGGCCATGACACGTTTGCATCTTTCTATCTAGATATGATTGACAACGTTAGCGCAACCGCTCTTTTCACTAAATCAATCGGACTGAGCCTCCTACAATAACGGTTGATCCAGGATGAGCAGCTGCGAAGGCTTCTCCTATTTGTAGGGATACCCAGCCAGTCACAAGTGGTCCTCTAAATCCTGCTAGAGAACCTGCAATGGAAAATAGATGGTTGCTAGTCTTTTGAGCATGCTCACAGAGCCAGCACATGTTAGCAAGACAAATGCCCCATGATTGGAGCTTATCACAGGTTTTAAGTCTATCTTTAAGGGTTATCCACAAGATAAATTCGACTTTCGGGACAACCCAAGTATTCCAATAGACATTGAACCAGGGAAAGGGTAGAGAGGGATAGAGACAACATTATATAGAATGAGCTGACCGTAGGACGGGTAGGATAGGAGTGGAAAAGTGAATAGACATCATTGGATGACCCATATTGGTCAATCCACCAGTCCTTGGCATGAAGAATATATAGCTTTCCAGATCTAGGGATCATTCCCTTTAAAAGTAGTTATCCATATGGTAAGGTTAGGCAGAAAGAACTTATGGATCCATTTTGCGCTATTGTTAGTTGCTGTTAGAGTGTATATTTACAATCTAATGTTTCTGAGTGCTTTAAGCAACACTACGTTTTGTAAAGTATACCACTCAATTTTTTTGCATAAAAAATAGTAAATAATGTGATAAGTAGGTCATATAAATAAATTAGAAAGAAAGATATAGACGTATTTGCCATATTAAAGATCAACACTACGTAGAAACTACTGGTTCTATAACTTGTCATATAAAAATAGTAAATAATGTGATAAGTACTTATAAAATTGCTGGTTCGCCATATTCACCCCAAATTAGGTTACCTAAGATCGGAAATTCAAGACGGGAACCAGGAAACCACAGATCGGTCCTAGAACCAAACCGGCCTCCAAACCCGCGATAGAGACTGAGACGAGGTTGAAGAAGAAAGAAAAATGGGAAGGCCGCAGAAGAAGGGCGTCGCCGCCCCCGCAACCCTCCAAGCATCGACAATAGAGAAGAACGGGAACAAGGATCGGGAACAGAGAAGGGGAGAGGGAAATCGACGAGGAGTCGATACCCTAGGTTAGGGGAAATCTACGCGCCGCGCGTTCTTTCATTTTTCCATATTGACCAGTGTAGCAGCTCTCCCTCCTATGAGGAAATTGATCTCACACTTATGAGCATGAATAGCTATAAAGCCCCTGGCCCGGATGGGTTTCATGTTTGGTTTTTCAAACATCATTGGGAAATGATTAAACATGATGTTTATAACCTGATTCTGAACACCTTTAGCTCTCACAGGGTTGATCCCAGCATTAATTCTACTCTCCTCTGCCTGATTCCTAAGCTCCCTACACCTGAGCATATGAAACATTTTAGACCCATAGCTCTCTGCAATGTTACTTATAAAATTATAGCGAAAATTCTTGCCAATAGAATCAAGGTATTCCTCCCGGATGTTATCTCTCCTACACAGACCAGTTTTGTCCCTGGCAGAAGTATCCAGGATAATCATATTATTATGCAAGAAATCTTTCACTCTATGAATAAAGTGAGGAGGAAGAAAGGTTGGGCAGTTATTAAGATTGATCTTGAGAAAGCATATGATAGGCTATCATGGAGGTTTATTCGTGATACTTTGAATTGCCTCAGCCTTCCCTCTAGTTTTGTAGAGCTGGTTATGTCTTGTGTTGAATCTGTCTCAATGAAGGTTTTGTGGAATGGCTGTGAATCTGATCAATTCTCCCCCTCTAGAGGTATTCGGCAGGGTGACCCTCTGTCACCTTATTTGTTTGTCCTTTGTATGGAAATATTCTCACATATGATTGATATTTTTGTCCAAGAAGGTAGATGGGAGGCTATTAGACTGAGTAGAAATGGTCCCGAGCTTTCCCACCTCTTTTTTGCTGATGACCTAGTCCTCCTTGGGTCTGCTACCAAAGATAATCTCTCAAATATGATGACTGCCTTAATGGGTTTCTGTGAAATGTTAGGAGGCAAGGTTAGCCTTGAGAAGTCTAGGGTCATGTTCTCTAAGAATGTGGATCCTGCTTAGAAAGTTAGTATCAGTAGAAGTATAGGTATCCCTATTGCTGATAATCTTGGTAAGTATCTTGGCATCAATGTTCACTGTGGTAGAACACGGGGGGAACATTTTAAGGATCTGATAGAGAAGGTCCAGAATAGGATTAGTGGCTGGAAGGAAAAATCTCTTTCTTTTGCTGGAAGGTTAACTCCGGTCAAATCTGTTTTAAGTTCGGTTCCAATTTTTAACATGATGTCTCAGGCCTTACATGTTTCTGTTTGTAACAAGCTAGACAAGTTAAGCAGATGTTTTCTGTGAGGGCATAAGGAATCGGAAAGGAAGCTCCACTCTGTTGCTTGGGATACAATCTGTAACCCAGACTGGAGGGCGGCCTTGGTGTTAGGAAGTCATCTGATATGAATCGGGCCTGCCTAGCTAAGCTTAGTTGGAGGCTTCTAAAAAATCAGGACAGCCTCTGGGCTAAACTTCTCACAAAAATACAAGAATCCAGAACACAAGGAGCTTCAATTGTTTGGAAAAGCATTATCAGTAGCCGCGAGCTGATCTGCGAAGGTTCCAAATGGAAGCTTGGTAACGATAAGCTTATTAATTTCTGGAAGGATAAATGGTTAGTGGATAAACCTTTATGCTCTTATATTTCTCAACCCAATAGTACTAACCTTGATGCCACTGTTGATCACTATTGGCAAGCAGATAGTGGTTGGAAATGGGATTCTCTCTCCAATCTCCTACCTTCAGTTATTTTATATTCTCTGGCTAGTAAGGAAATTTTTAATGAGGAAACTAGCGATAACATTTTCTGGGCTCACCATCATTCGGGTGAATTAACGGTTTCATCTGTCTATGAGCACTTTTTTACTACAGGTCTGAAGGACAACTTTTGGAGCTTAATCTGGAAGCTGGTTATCCCTGAAAAAGTGAAATATTTTCTCTGGTTTCTTGCCCATCAGAAGCTAAAAACTAAAGATCTTCTACACTCCAGGGGTCTTTTGCCGGATAGGGCCTGCTCCTTATGTGGTTCCATAGAGGATGCTTTTCATGTCATGAGGGACTGTATTGAGAGCAGAAGCTTTTGGGAAAAGTTTGACCTAACCCACGTTCCAAATTTCTTCCAACCAGGGATAGGCATGAAGGATTGGCTGGCTGCGAACTTATCTAAGAAAAATTGGGTGTCCTGTGTGGAGAACGCAGATTGGAATCAGGTCTTTGCAATCACTTGTCACTCCCTTTGGTGGTGGGGGAACTTCAAGTTCCACAATGGTATTTCGGAAGCAGAGAAGCTTGACTTCAGCATAGTCAGAAAGAAGATTTCAGAGTTCTTATTATCATCCATGAAAGCCAGGGCATGCAGTAAGAAGCGGGGCAATAGTGGAGTTTCTGGTAAATGGCAGCCACCTCCGGTAGGCAGTTACAAAGTTAATTCTGATGCTGCTATGGGAAGGGACGACACTGTGGCTGCTGCGGGAGTTGTTAGGGACCATAATGGGACATGGGTCTGCGGGTTTACTCATCAAATGGGTCTGACCAGTATCCATGAAGCTGAGAACTGGGGAGTTTTTGATGGGCTTCGCCTTACCAGAGATGAAGGGTTCTGGAATATCATTGTTGAGACTGATTCTCAGGTGGTTTTCGACCAACTACGGATGAAGGATCATAAAGCTCTTCCAAATGAGCTCCTCATTAAAGAATGCATTAGTTTATCCCTCTGTTTTGATAGTTGTACATTTGTTAAGATCAGTAGGTCTTGTAATGGGCTAGCTGATTGCTTGGCTAAATTAGCTTTGTCTTGTCCGAGGGGTTTTAGGATAGTTAATTCCCCTCCCGCTGAGTGTAATAGTCTGCCTGTTTCTGATTATTCGTTCCCCCAGCCTGATGGTGGCTAATGAATAAAAGTTTCTTTCTGATAAAAAAAAGACTTTGATGTTATACTAACTCGATGGTTTTTATAGTCATTTTCTTTTATTTACATGTACTTTTAAGTTAAAAATTGATTAAGGAAAATTGTTCTAATCTTATTTTGTGTTGAGAAATTTCTCAATCATGTCATCATAAATCATAGACTATGCTCTAAACGTGAGATTTTATGGCCCCTTACAAAGTAACTATGTTTTTTTAGAAAATTACATCCCCACCCATGACGTTTGTCGAAATTACACATCCCACCCACGAGGTTTCAAAAATTACTTTCCTCACCCATGTGGTTTCTCCCGTTTTACATTCAACAACTTTTCTATTTTTTGGCAACTTAAAAGATACTTAAATGTTGTCCAAAATTGTTGAAACTTTACAAGGACGATTGTAAAGTGTTACATTTTGGTCTAGCATGAAATCTGAAGTTGTAAGCTTATATTTGATACGTGGAACCCAATAAACCATGTGACATGTGAACGTCTTTTTATTGGGTCCCACATGTCACATGTAAGCTTAAAAAAATTTGAATTTGACATTGGACCAAAATATAACACATCAACATTGTTCATGAAAAGTTTCATCTTAGAACAATGTTTAAGCATCTTTTAAGTTGAACAAAAAATAGAAAAGTTGCTAGATGTAAAACGAGGGAAACCACATGAGTGGAGAAAGTAATTTTTGAAACCTTGTAGGTGGGGTGTAATTTCGCCAAACTTCATGGGTGGGGGATGTAATTTTTTTCTTTTTTTAAACTCCAACTATACAAGAACATACAAAGAAATTATAAAATAGACAAATCCACTCCAACCTACAAATGTCTTAAACAAAGCAAGACTACTAAAAGCAACCAAAGCTTCATGAACTATTGCAAAAGTAGCGGATGATATATAATGCCAACCGTCGAGATACCCTAAATTGCTGACCTTGCTTCTAAGATGAGCCATAGGTAATGAAATCTATACCAACATTAGAGAGCCATTGACATAGACAAAGATAGACCTAAAAGACGCCCACAGTCCAAAAATCAAATGAGGGCGGGAGCGAGCAAGCGTTAGGACCAACTAACAAGCATTGAAGACCAACCATCAAACCTACCTAAACAACCATATACAACAAGACTAGAATACAAAGGAATGTACAAGACAAAAAAACAACCAATTGACCACACAATCTATGCCCTGGCTCATGTGGCCACAACTCCAGGAAATCATTTCCGAGGTCGGCCTAAAGTTTTCCTCAAAGCTACCGAAACGCCAACCATTCTTTTCTCAACTGCTCCTTGAGAATCCTCAGCTAACAGGACAGGAATCGAGAGCAAAACCTTCTTACCTTTGTGGTTTGCTTCTGGTAGCCGCAAGTCCCATAATTCCTCACAAAATGCCGCCTTGAAATATTGGTCAAAGCCGTGTTTCCTTAACTCGTGGCCTAGATTAAGGGTATCAACCCGCATGGCTTCCAAAGGTAAGGCTGACTCTCGTACCTGCACAGCTTCACAAGAAAGGATCCCTCATTGAACATCCTTAAGCCAAGCTCCGTAAAGATAAGAGATGAATTATGACTGAGAAAGTCGGAGGCCATACTGCCAAAAAACGTCCAAACTTCTGGTGGTGGATGAGCCCCATTGGATTAGGGATGACAATTCCTAACGGGTACCCGTTTCACCCAACCACCCGACCCGCTAAAATGGTTGAAAATGAGTGAAGGGTGAAACAGTGCGGGTGACGGGTCGGGTAAACATTTTCCACCCGGTCACCCTACCTGTTCACCCGACCCATCACCCGCATATATTGTATTAAATATAAAAATAGTTATACATAATCTCTAGTTCATTTGACGTGATTTTTATTGAAAAATAGTATGGGTACTGACATTAGATGATTTGGTATGTGTTATTGAGCAAATATTGATGTATTTTTATTGAAAAACTAAGCTTATATAGGTATTAAATGTTAAAAATACTTGCTGAAAAAATAAAAAAAACGGGTGACAGGTTCACCCGTTTCACCCGCATCACCTGCTGGTGACGGGTAAATGAGTGACAGGTCGGGACGGGTGAAAACGGGTGACGGGTGTAAGTGAAGCGTCACCCGACCTGAATCCGACCATTAACATCCCTACACTAGATCGTAGTTGATGGACATATCATGTTTTTCTATGCTCTGACAACAGCTCAGTAGCGGGGTGGGGGAGGGGATGTTTTTATAATATCCAACAAAAAGTTTAAAGCACCTTCATTCCTCTCCTAATCGTGGATGATTTCAATGAGGTATTATGTGGGCGTCAATGAAAAGGGGGAAATTAGAACCACATCTCTATAAGGATGAGGTGGTTTGGTATATGGCTAGATGCGAGGAAGTTACTAAATCAGAATGCAAGTACACTTGGAGGAACTTCACTTCCTTGAGTCCTATTGACTGTGTTTTCTGTAATGCTGAATGGCTAAATGTTTTCGAAGTTCTATTCTCAAAGCTTACCTTGGTGCATCTCACACCACATATTTTTTTGGGTAGAGATGAAGCAGTTGGCCAAAAGTCCTTATCCCTTTCGTGTGAGCGACACTTGGTGGGAAGTGAAAGACTTCTACAATTTTTTTGTGCATGAATGACAGAAGCTAGGAAGCTGCAAACCACAAGAGAAGTTTCATCGTATCATCAAACCCCTAAGTAGATGGAACCACGAAGTATTTGGCAACATTGAGCAGAAACTGAACTCGTAAATAGCTGAATTGGAAAACATTGACCGTCTGGATGAGGATCTTGGCCCGAACGATGAACGCAATTAGTCAAAAAAATTGTTAAAAATGGAAGTCTGGAACTCTCTTAGGAAGGAAGAGAGATACTGGAGGTAACTATCTAAAGAAGAGGCAATCAAAGAAGGGGATAACAACATTCATTTTTTCACCGCAAATCAACCTTCAATAGAAAACACTTGCTTATCAATGATAGGATTTCGTTCAACCAAGGGGATATCATAACATAAATTTAAAAATTCTACACGGAATAGTATGGTCCACCCAATGACTTTGATATAGGCCCTTCCTATGAGCAAAGACCATAGCTTTTAGAAGCCCACAATGATCAAATTTTCACCATTCCCATAGTAGAAGAAATAAAAAGGTTGTTTAGAAGTGCAAGAGTTCAAAGGTGCTAGGGTTAGATGGTTTCAATTTCATTAAAAGATTGTCACCATCAGTGATGAGATAACAAGTTTAGTTAGATAGTTAGCATTAGTTCACTCTCAGCCTTGCTGAGTGTGACATGAGGTCACCATTTATAAAATTTTCAGGTTATTATCTCTCCTAGCCTTGTTCTTAGTGGTTTCATCTAGCTTTGACTTCAGTTTCTCGCGATTCGTGAGTAACTCACTGTAGCTATCTCGTAATTTCTTAATGCATGATTTCAGGTTTACTACACTTTCATCATTTAACTGTTTTTCTAGACGTGCTATCTGTAGACACCAAAAATTCTCACCCCATAAAGCAAATTCTAGAATAAGAAATAAAATAAAAGGGGTCGTCGCCTTTATTTTTCAAAACGTACTAACATGTGTGCCGAAATGAAGCCACTATTTTATAAAACAATTTTCAAACCAATTTTTTTCAAGCATTTTTTTTAAAAAGCCGATCTTTTACAAATGAGTTTCCAACGACAGTCCAGTTTTAAAATCGTCTCTCTTTGTTTATTCACTTATTTTACTATCTTATTTTTTATTGTTTATATTCTTTTATTTATTTATTCATCTATTCATCTATCCACTTTTTCTTATATTTTATTTTATTCTACTATTAACATTAGTATTTTTATTTTCATTTCTATTTATACACACTCATTTTCATCTTTCAAACCCAATCCACACTTGGTTGAAGTCTGGCCTAGCCCAATTCCTTAAACCCACTCTATTTTCAGCCCATGGCTTCAAAAAGCCCACCCAAACCCTACCATCTTATCCCTACCCCTCTTGTTATAAAAACATATAAGGAAACCCTACTGTAGAAGGATTGGAGGGCCGACACACAATGCCTGGAAATTCTTTCTCTCTTACGGTCTGTTCTTCACCTCTGTGTTTTCTCTTCTTCGTTGAGCACACCAAACAACGACAGCCGACATTCCACCCTCCTTGGTCTATTGATCGACCTCACTTCAGTTGGCTAGGGATGTTTTCTTGATGAAACCAGCACATAACCCTCCTCTGCAAATCGACCACCCTTAACGATAGCAACCATTCCCCTAAAATCACCATCAATTCCAGTTCCTTCTCCTTTTTTCAGCATTCTCGAAATAAGCCAAATCATCTTCACGACTCAACAGCAAATCGACATCTGCTTCCCACTATCGCTCCCTTGTTTCTTCTGATGAATTTTGAGCATCATACCTATGGGAAGATGTCGCTGGTTCTTTCTCGTCTGAGTGTTGCGATGATTTGTGTTCCTTGTTTGTTGTCGTGCCAGTTTTGAGGGTTTTCCCTGGAGTTTCTATTCGAAACGCACCTCAGATTGATGCGTTACGGTTCTCCTGTTCAGTCCTCTTCGTTCATAACGTTTGATTTAACAATTTTGAGTGGTGTATTCTTCCTTTTGTGATAGAAATCCTCGGCTCATCTCGGTGGGATCTCATCGTAGTCCCTATAGCGGTTTTCTTCCGGCCTTTCCCGCTACAGATAACTCGTCTCTGTCTCTCTTCTTGTTGGATTCAATCATCGGTAAGCTTTGACATCAACTCGGTAATGGATTCCATCCCTGGCGTCTATTGTTGTCGACTGGCTTGGTCTGTATTCATATATTTATCTCCATGGTATAATATTGCCTCTACTGCGCATTTGTTTCTCTGAAGAATTTTGGGGCATGGGATTTGATCCTTTCCCATCGCTTGGTTGTTATGTTGCTGATCGATTAAATCCAGCAGGATCTCTCAATGTCTGTTGTACATATTATTGGGTTTCGACATTCATTTTGACCCCGGTAAACACTTCTTTTAGTTCCTGTTATCAATTCGAAGCAGATGGAGATTTTGGTTTGTTCATGTCTCCATTTCTCTAGCATCACTGTCGTTAATATATCCTGGATTATTTGCTGTTGTGATTGGCCAAAAATCGAACATTCAGTTTCTGAACTTGAGAGAGTATCGAACATAGTTTGTTTAGACTGAGGTGAGACAATTCGTTTCCCACTGTATTTGTTATCGATTTGGGTATTGGAAAGTCGGTTGCGACTAATTCTTGCTTTCCTCATGTTATGGTTTGAGCTAAAATTCAAAGCATCGCCACTTTCAAGGTGCAGATTGCTTTTGACCATGTCTGCCCCTTCTGTTTGTTCCATTTGGTCCTGATTGACGGGCCCGATTTGTTCTGGTTTGCTTTGTACCATGGTTGAGACTGGTACGTCTGATCTTCTGAGAAGCTGGCTCTTCTGCTGCTGCATTGCTTTTTTGTTCATTGATGATGGTTTGGAATTTTAATTCGATTCGAGCACTGGCTTACTACGGTTGGATATTTGTCCATCTCTATATTACGATTTGACGGAAGTAATTGCTTGTATTTGACATGGGTTGTATTGGTCTGACTTTAAGTTTGACACTGGGCTATACAAGTTGACCGTACCGACATGCTTTGGTTTTGATACTTCCCCATCAGGTTTCATTATCCCTTGCGCTTCTGCTAAATTCGGGATGTTCCTTATCTTTGATTTTGTGTGTTGACCGAGGTACCGTCGAACTTGGACCTACCCTTGCTCTGAGACTTGGCAAAGCTGCGTATGGATTCGGAAGTCACCTTCGGGTTTTGCGTGTCTTTTGGGCTTCACGAAAGCTTCGTATGGGTTTGGAAATATTGTCCTTCAACCTTTTATTATATTTCGATCGCCTTTGATAATTAATTGTCCCTTGCGCATTGATACTGGTTTGGAAATTAGATCAAAATTAGCATTACTTGACCCTGGCGCTTATATAAGAACATGAATTGAGTTATAGTTGCCCCATGTTAAAATTGTTGAGACAAATCACTCATTGGTTGGATGGTAACTTATTAATTTTTCATCTTAGAGGGAAATGATATAAACCCATCTAGGTATGATCCCACATGACTCACAACGTCACATCTTTGATACTACACTTTGGTTTGAGTCATAATCTAAGATGGCAAATTAATTTGAGTAGCAACCCCAATGCATGATTTATCTTACGATCATTAGCATTTGTTGGCAGCTTGAAACTCTTTTCTATGTTCTCGGTTGGGGTGTGGGAGATGATTAGATTGCCCCCTTTCCTCCCATTAAGAGGGACCGTATGATCCCATTGCACACACCCCAACCATCTTACATTTCATTACTAATTAATCTCGCGTCTCTTTGTCTGTGTTCCTTGGCATGTACGTATTGCTTGAGGAATGAGGAGCTGCTCGGAGATTAAGGAGACGGACCTTGGCTAGGACTACCGGGGCTCTCCCTTCAAACGCGAAAAACGGTTGGTGTATCACTTCGGATCCTCTTCAGCTCGAGTGAGGCGGCGTCGATGCGACCCCCCATAGCAGCTCTTTTAAATCAGCATTTTAATTCAACACTTTAATTTGTTATCATGAGTTGTAATTTGTCTATTAGTTGTGCTACCTAGTATAGTCTTGGATTTCATAATTTTCTGTATTTGTTGGCTTGATCATTTTTACTCTGTCTATCTTTTGTACATATTTTTGAATGCTTGTTTATACATGTTCGGTTCTATTATATATTGTGCGTTTTATTTGTTAGTTTCGTCTTATAAGCAGCTAGATTGGTTTAGCACATGTAGCCATATAATAGCCTTCAGGTGAAATACCCCAAACCTTGGTATGTTGGTTAAACATTAAAACATGGTATATTAAGACTAAAAAGAGTCTTAGAAACCTTAGTAAACAAATTTAAACAAAAGGAAACACTAATGTGCTTTAAAGTCAATAAGAGCTAAAATGTGCTCTAAGCTTGGGATAAACTTGAGTAAGGCCTAATGAGCCTACCAAGACTTCATTTATGTACTAATGAACACATTAAACCAATTACCAAAGAAAACCAAGCTTGAAAACAAGTTAAAACTCAAAATGTGCTTTAAGAAGTCTTAAAGCACGTTTTTGAAAAATTGTCTTGTAAATGAGTTTTGAATGGCTAAATGTCCATCATTACTCTTAAATATATATGTGTACTATATAGTATCACATTTGGGTGGCTATATTAGTGGGAAATCAAAAATTTCACTTCTATGTGCCTTGTATAGGTGAATAGTACTTTTTATAAGCTATTTTGTAACATATGTGGTATAAGTAATTAAATTGACAAACAAAGACTAAAACCCCCACACTAATATAAGGGGCCGGTTTTTATAAGGTTGTGACTCACCACTCTCTTATTAATGTATTAAGTAAGTAAAGATAAGTAAATAAGCTACCTTTTTACTTTATAAGTATAAATATCTCTTAAAGCAAATTCTATCTTCATTCTCTCATTTCCCTTCCTTGCTCACACGGTTTCCCACTCATCTTCTCCCTTCTTCTTGTTCTCTCACGATAAACCACTACCACCATTAAAACACAAGCTTTGACCACTTGCTAAATCTAGCTCACTTGTCCAAATCAAAAACAAATACCACCAATCTCTTCCTCTCATCAAGCTCTTCATTCCTATCTTCTCAAAACTCCTAGAGCTCCATTTCGGTGCCAAGGTGTTCCACCATTGAAGGAGCTTGAGCTTGGATTTCTACATATTATTACTCTCCTTTACTTCTAGGTAAGGAATCTCAAACAAAAATCAAGTTTCCTCCTTGTTTTTGTCATGTCCGAAAATACACATTGATATAGCTCATTGTGTGACTTTGTTCTAGCTTCATTTCAACTCTTCATGGACTAGGTGGAGTCCTTTCTTGCTAGATATTCAAACTCCCTTCAAAGATCAAGGTAAAACAACTACATTAATGTTTTTGAAACAATATCAAATTAGGGTTTACAATGAGATGAAGCTCAAAGCTTGAATACTCATTATGGTGTTTGTATATTGTCTAGAACTTGACAAGGAACCAAAATACCATACGGTTTTGTAAGGAATCAAGAAGGAAGTGTTTTGGAAAAAGAGGTAAATCTACTAACTTAAATGTTGTTTAATGCCTTAGGAGAAATGAGCTTATAAATGCTTATTAAAACTACCTAAAGAGCAAATGGTGAATGACTTAGTAAAGTGTTCTCAAGAGACTAGTAAAGGGCATATGTGTGTTGAGTGTATTTGCAGGTTAAAGGCATATATATTGTGGAAATTCAGTGTTTATGATTTAAGCACTTTAAGGGCCTAAGAGCCATGCATTTTAAGGGCCTAAGTGCCATGCAATTTAAATTGTGCACTATATTGTAATGTGGTGTAAATTTGGTGAAATTATGTATGAGAGTGTTCTTGATGATTTTAGATGATCTTGTGTGTTTAAAGGAGAAGGTAAAGTGTTTAGACTTAGTAATGTTCTAAGGGAACCCATGTCAAAATTTAGGTAAGAAGCAAGAAGTTTTAAGTGTTTACATAAGGTTTGGTGAGTTAGAAAGTGTAGGAGATGAATAAGAAGTTTATGATGTTCTTAAGGAATTTTGATGAACTAGGAAACATTCTAGAGTGTAATAAGGACTTAGGCATGATCTTGAGATTTAGTAGGTACCAAAGTCACTTTGGGACTTAGGTAAATACCTAGGCAAACTTTGGTAAAATAAGGAGAAGTGTACACTAGGAAAAGAGTTTCAAGAAGGAGATAAGGAATTAGTGGTGAGAGATGATGCTTGGGAGATGATGTTAATTAAGGAGAAAGCATTTTGGGATAGTAGTTACCATAGGTGAGAAACACCATCTAGGAAACCTAGTATGAAATAACATAAGTGTTAAGGAATTTTTACAAGGAAATAAGTAAAGGCTTAAGGAGTTAGAAAATGAGTTTCATGGATGTTGTATGTGGATATAAAGTTACCAAATGTTGCTAGGAAGCATTAAGAGGCCTTAGGAAAAGGTTGGTGAAGAATTGGCAAAGATTGGGTAAGAATAGGAGGCGACCGACCCAGGGGCCGACCCAGTTTTTGGGTCGGTCGAGCCTCTGTAAAATGTTAGGAAAATGTTCGGTGATGGTCCGACCCAAAAGGGTGGGTCGGACATGGGTCGGTCGGGCAAGTTTCAAAGGAAGGAAATGTTCGCACATGGACCGACCCAGAATGGTGGGTCGGACGTGGGTCGGACGAGCATGATTATAAGGAGGCAAAAGGGTTCTGTAATGGACCGACCCAGAAGGTTGGGTCGGACATGGGTCGGTCAAGGTAAGGTTCTTCAGACCCGAAGACCACTGGGAGGGTCCGACCCAGTTGTGGGTCGGACGGTGGGTCGGTCGGACCAAAACATGTAAAAAAAAAAACAGAAAAGAATGTGACTTATGTAGTTAACCCTAGGGTGTTTAATGAAGGTAACCTAGGGTAAGATAGGCATTAAAACATGTCATACAAGCATGTTGAATACATAGTAAGTGTGAAGTTAAATAATTAATTAACCGACCTTACTAATGTGTATAGGATTCTCTCAAGGTGGGAACGAAACAAGGCAAGGACCAAGGTATGGTTTTCTTGCAGTCTGTTGCCTAACGGTTTACACCGGCTTGGGTGTTGTTTGTTTTCTGAGTGTTTACGACCTTATAAGATTAAGGCATGAAAAGAGTTTACAGTTGTTATATATTATGGTGTTGTGTTATTATGACTCCTTTCCCTTGGTGTGTCTAACAAGACCTAAATGTTGCTTGTATGTGACTTGACAAATGTTGTGTGTTCACTAACAAGTGCTAATCGGGGGGAGTGAGGAGTCCGGTTGTTCCGGCCACGCGTGTGATGGATGGGGGTCGTTATCATATCCAGTTCGGCTCCCTTGGTGTATGTTTAGGTGGTATTCCAATTTGGTTTCAACCTTCCCTTAGCTTATCCAAAGCTAGTTTACTGACTCACGTCGGGCCATAGGGGCATACTGTGTTGTTTGGTGTGCTTGGGATCACTATATCCGACACACCTTGGGTTTAAGTCAACCGTTCAAATAACAGGATGGTGATGAGGTAATTAACGAGCTTGGGTGAGTTTGGCAACAATCTCTATGCTCATGGTATGTACTAACTGTGGTGGAAGGATCTTAATGTGAACCGTTCTTGTGGTGGTATGTATTGATGATGTGATGCTATGCAATTTCCCTTGCTATGCTATGGTATATGTGTATATATATGTTGGTTGTTCTAAAATGAATGCCATGTTATTATGACAATTGGTTGCGCGTATCCCGTTAGTCGATGGGCTGCGCGTTAGCCATACCAGCAAAGGTGCTGACCCCCTCGGGGGCCCCATATTTTTTTGATTGCAGGATGAGGATCGAAGAGGCTGAGTGGCTCTAGGTCCTAGGCGGTAGATATACTTTTGGATAAGTAGGTTGTTGAGCCCGGGATGCGCCTGTGCTCCCGAGGCGTACATGTTGATACCTTGTTATACAGTTATGGATGATTATGGTTTGGAGATGATTGTAAATTAAATACTCGGTATTGTCGGTTATGTTTATATATGGATGTTAGTTACTATGCTCGGGAGTCTGATCATCAGACCGATACACTTGTATTTATTCTGCCTAGTTAACCACGTGGGTGGTTAACGGCGTTGTAACACCAAAGCGATAGTTATTATTTGGTTGGTTATTTCCGCTGCGACTTCGGTAGATGATAGGAGCGTTGTAGGGGTGTTACAAAAAGTGGTATCAGAGCGAAGTATCGCTCTGATGACTAGAATACCGAGCTTAGGAATATACCGAGTTAGGAAACCTAACTACATACCTAATGAGCGGAACTTGGAAAGGTTAACCACTAACTAAGTGTGGAGATTATTATCGGGAAGCGTTAAACGATGGACCGATAAGTGTGCAGGCATAATGCTAATGAGATGTTCATATAAATACAGATGGCAGGTAGACCACGAGGTCGAGGCCGCGGGCGCGGTACTGGAGATTTGGGTAACCAGGGCGATGATACTACGGCCCAGACTATGGCTGAGGCAGTTGCAGCCGCCGTAGCCCAGTTGGTACCCGATCTAGTTGCTGCTATTCAGCAAGGGCAACAGCCCGGAGTTCAGCCACCACCACCACCGCCACGTGAGACCAATTGGGTCAAGGCGTTGGCTGATCTTAGGCCGCCATCATTCAGTGGGGAGACCGATCCCCGTAAGCTCGAGGCATACATCTCCGAGATGGAGACCGCCTTCGAAACCCTAGCACCACCTGAGCAGATCAAGGTGCGACTTGCTGCTTATTACTTAAAGGGCTCGGCACAAAACTGGTGGAAGCTTGTGCGCGAGGGAAGGGTTGCTGACCCGACTTTTCAGTGGAGGGAGTACACGGCTCTGCGAGCCAAATACTACCCTATACATGTGCAAGAGGCCAAGCGCCTGGAGTTGGACAACCTGAGGCAAGGGGATAAGATGACGGTAGATGAGTACTACTCAGCCTTCATCGGACTTATCCACCTGCTACCGGATCTGGGTTACTCAGACCGGATCCTTGTGAACCGTTTCTACAACGGACTGAACTATCGCCTACGCTACGGCATGGGGCCTACTGGATATACCACCTTGCAGGTAAAGGAATTACAGTGTAATGTGAATAAGTGTGTACGGTGTGTTATTGTGATGTGAGTTTATTTGGCGGGGCATAACTGACACCCTAAATATAGGAGTGCTATCATGCCGCTGCTATTGTGGAGATCACCGTCCGTCTGAGGGACGAGGAGAATGCGCTTAAGCGCAAGGCTCAGAACGAGGGCCAAGGCACGCAAGGGCAGTGGGGAGGGAAGAAGAAGAAGCCGTACTCCCAGTCCCAGAAAGGACAGCAACAAGGTGACAAGGGCCAGACCCAGACCACCACTGCTGATGAGCCTCTGCAGCTCACCTATGCGTATGCGGCCAAGCCCCTACGTTCTTACCCACCTAAGGGTAATTGTCTAACTCTGTGTGATAAGTTAGAGTATATGTTAGTAAGTTGTGAGACAAGTATTGATGATGTATTGTGATAGCAGCTGGCACGGGTTCTAGATCGGAGCGCCACTTTTACTGTAAGTGGTGCAATGGAGACCACCCCGGCAAAGACTGCAAGGGGAATGATGTGAGGTGCCGCCACTGCCAGAAGATGGGGCACCGTGAGTTTGAGTGTTGGACGAACCCCAACAGCAGGAACTACAAGCCAAAGGGGCAGTGGAAGGGTAAGGCCACTGCGACCACCGATGGCCAGAAGACGGCGAACCAGCCACCCCCAGATCAGAGGTACACAGAGTCCCAGAAAGGGAAGGGGTCGGGGTCCAACAAGGCCACCCTGAATGTGGTGGACCGGTCTGAGGCACCAGGATCCTCTTCGAGACCAGGTACCGCCTAAACTGATAAACGAAAAAGTGATTGCTTACCGCATTTCATGCATGAGTGTTAGCAAGTCTAAGGGTATAAACATATAAGTAAAGAGTTAGAACATAATGTGGAAAACACCTAAATTAGGCAATTTGAAACTTAGGAACCTTCAATATCTGCTATCCAATCCCACCCGCACCAAACCCTGAAGAAACCGCCATCAACATCACCGACTTTCCATTGGAGCAATGTCAGGTTATCCAGCCAGGTATGATACTCTTAAATGGATACCTGACACCGGAAGCACAAATCCACATCATCAGACGATGCGACGAACTTGGAGCAAAACCAGGAGGGTTCTACACACCCGAATACCCGAACGGAGCAAGGATGCAATTGAAGATGATGTGCATGGGTAAGGACTGGAACCCTTACACCAAGTCATATCAGAAGTACGAGCTGAAGATGGAGCAACAGTAGCAAGCATACCAGAGGAGTTCCACGCGGTCGTTAACCACGCCGTGGGAATTGCTCAGCAAGTTGAGACGGAATCAATTCCAAGTGTGAAAGCAGATCTATGCATTGTAAACTTCTACCAGAAAGGTGGACGGTTGGGTATGCACCAAGACAAGGACGAGTCACCCGAGTCTCTAAGTAAGGGAGTACCCGTGGTGTCTTGGTCCATTGGTGATACCGCTGTGTTTGTGTATGGCGAGCAGAAGCGTGCTGATCTCGCAAAGAAGCTACTTCTGAAATCGGGGGATGTATTAATCATGGGTGGGCAATCAAGGATGCTATACCATGGCATCAGAAAGATCAAACTGAATACCGCACCGTCGGCAGTGATCAATGCCACACACATGAAACCTGGACGTTTAAATTTGACTTTCAGGCAGTTTTGAGCCTTGTGTAATCATGTATGTATTAAGCCAGTGGTTTGACAAAGGAGCTATCTAGCAATGTCTACAATGTAACCAATTTATGGTGTAAAGACTGTGTTAATGAATAAAGGAATGTTGTTTTGGAGTGTATCAACGTGTTGTTACCCAATACTTATTAGTTTGCCAATGAATTAGGCTGTGCACTCGGAACGGGAGGTATACTGAGTGTCTGCAATAAGGCAGAAGCCGGCAAGAGCGGCACAATCCTCACCGGTACCTTTCCAGTGAATGGCGTGGATGCATCGATCTTGTTCGACTCTGGAGCCTCACACACATTCATTTCGCTATCATTTGCGAAGAGGCTGGGGTTAGACGGTGAAGAGATGCCAGACTTCGTGGTCACTCTCCCGTCGAAAGAGCAGATCAGATGTACCCGCTACTACCGAGATGCTATTGTTCGAATCATGGATGAGGAGTTTCCGATCGACTTGATAGAGTTCGACGGACTGGGTTTTGATGTGATTGTCGGGATGAACTGGTTGGAGCGGTACAAGGGCAGAATCCTATGTGCCGAGCATCGACTGCTTCTTAGGAGTCCATCTGGGGTTACTATATCTTACCGCCAGAGGCCCAGGGAGCCTTCGACACAGATCATCACCGCCATGGCCATGTATCGTGAGTTACGACGGGGAAATGATGTATACCTCTGCTATGTCCAGGACATAGAGAGAGACCCTGAGTTTAGCCCAGATGTGCCGGTAGTGTCGGAGTTTCCTGATGTATTTCCTAAGGAACTGCCGGGCATGCCGCCAGCACGAGAGGTTGAGTTTGAGATTGACTTGATTCCGGGCACCGGACCCATTGCGAAAGCACCTTACCGTATGGCTCCAGCAGAGATGACAGAGCTCAAGGAGCAGCTGCGAGACCTACTCGACAAGGGCTTTATCCGCCCTAGTGTGTCACCATGGGGAGCGCCGGTCCTCTTCGTGAAGAAGAAGGACGGTAGCCTCCGCCTATGTATTGATTATCGGGAGCTGAATGCTGTTACGGTGAAGAACCGTTACCCCTTACCACGCATCGACGATCTATTTGATCAGCTTAGGGGAGCATCAGTATTCTCCAAGATAGACCTACGTTCCGGATATCACCAGATTGCCATCCGTGACAGTGACATCGAAAAGACAGCTTTCAGAACTAGGTATGGGCACTATGAGTTCACCGTTATGCCGTTTGGCTTATCAAATGCACCAGCAAAGTTCATGGACTTAATGAACCGTTTGTTCCAAGATCAGTTGGACAAATCAGTGGTAGTCTTCATCGATGACATACTTGTGTATTCGAAATCGAGAGGTGAGCATGAAAGCCACCTGAGAGATGTATTGCAGACGTTGAGAAAGAATCAGCTGTATGCTAAATTTTCTAAATGTGAATTTTGGTTGAACCAAGTATCATTCCTTGGACATGTAATTTCTGAGGCCGGGATCGCTGTTGATCCGGCGAAGATAGATGCAGTGCGCACCTGGCCTAGGCCGAAGACAGTTACCGACATCAGGAGCTTCCTCGGTCTGGCAGGTTACTATAGGAGATTTGTGAGGGACTTCTCCAGTGTCTCGAAGCCGATGACTTCCTTGATGAAGAAGGATGCACCATTCGAGTGGACAGTCGACTGCGAGAGAGCTTTCACGAGTCTCAAGGATGCTCTGACATCTGCACCGGTTCTGACATTACCAGACGGTCCAGATGGTTTTGAGGTCTATTGCGACGCATCAGGCAGGGGTATGGGTTGTGTGTTGATGCAACACGGGAAGGTCGTGGCTTACGCCTCCCGACAGCTGAAGAAGCATGAGGAGAACTACCCTACCCACGACTTAGAATTGGGGGCCATTGTCTTCGCACTGAAGATATGGCGACATCACTTGTATGGGGTAAGTGTGACGATCTATTCTGACCACAAGAGCTTGAAATACTTGTTCACTCAGAAAGAGTTGAACATGAGGCAGAGAAGGTGGGTTGAATTCTTGAATGATTATGATATCGATTTACAGTATAAGGAGGGTAAGGCAAATGTGGTAGCTGACGCATTGAGTCGCCGAGCACACTCTCTCCATTCGCTAGTCTCTCATACTGGCTTGGTTGAAGAGGTGCGGAGTGCTCAGATGACGGATCAGTACATGTGGAATTAGACAGAAGCTTATTGATGGCACATTCGAGGGTCAGAAGTATGACTTCAGACTCCACGATGATGACCTGATTAGGCTCAATGGCCGGTTGTGTATACCGAGGAGTAGCGCTGAGCTGAAGGAGCGCATATTGAGTGAATCCCATTGTTCTACTACTTCGATTCACCCCGGAGCTTCAAAGATGTATAAAGGTATGAAAAGATACTTCTGGTGGGCTGGAATGAAAAAGGATGTAAATGACTATGTGTTGAGGTGTCTCACTTGTCAGAAGGTCAAGTTTGAGCACCGACGGCCTGGTGGTATGGTGCAGCCAATGCCAGTGCCGGAGTGGAAGTTCCATGACATATCTATGGACTTCGTGGTAGGGCTTCCGCCTACAAGGGGAGGTCTAAATATGATTTGGGTGGTAGTTGACCGACTGACCAAGGTGTCTCGATTCATTCCGATGAAGGACACCTGGAAAGTGGCAAAATTGGCAGAATTATTCGATAAAGAGATTGTTAGACATCATGGTGTACCAAAGACGATAGTATCTGACAGAGATACCAGATTCCTATCCAGATATTGGAAGTCTACACGAGAGGCACTTGGTACTGAACTGAAATTGAGCACGGCGTTTCACCCACAGACCGATGGTCAGAGTGAGCGCACTATACAGACACTTGAGGATATGCTACGTGCATGTGCACTTGATTTTCAGACCAGCTGGATTGATAAGTTACATCTGATCGAGTTTAGCTACAACAACAGTTATCATGCATCGATCAAGATGTCTCCCTTCCAGGCATTGTACGGTAGACCATGCCGCACGCCATTATGCTGGGATGAGTCGAGTGAGACGGTCATTATAGGACCAGAGTATCTTGAGCAAGTTCAGGCAGAAGTTCGCCAGATCAGGGCTAATATGAAAGCAGCTCAGGATAGACAAAGTCGTACGCAGATGTGCGCCGACGTGACCTGGAGTTCGCCGTGGGCGATCAGGTATTTTTGAGAGTATCCCCCATGAAGGGAGTTTCGTTTTGGTCAGAAGGGCAAGCTGAGCCCGAAATATGTAGGTCCTTATGTTGTGACGGAGCGGATCGGCCCGGTAGCTTATAGACTTGATTTACCCGCCGAGCTGGGCAAGGTACATGATGTATTTCATGTGTCCCAGTTGAAGAAGTATATGTCTCATCCGTCTCATGTGCTTCAGCCTGAAAGGCTAACTTTAGAGCCGACCATGCGATCAGTGGAGACTCCGGTACGGATTCTGGACACTAAGACTCGAGACACTCGCCATAAGTCCGTGAGACTGGTGAAGGTCCTCTGGTCTAACCAGGACGTTGAGGAGGCCACTTGGGAGCTGGAAGAAAAGATGAAGGCGAAGCACCCGTCATTGTTTGCTTCTTAGTGTTTATATGTATAGGGTACGGGGCGTACCCCTTTTAAGGGGGGTAGAGCCGTTTCGGTTATGGTTGTGTACGACATGTATAAGTATACATTGTCTGTGTATTTTGTGTCTGAATGGTATTATATGGTTTGGACCTCGAGTCCGTTATGGTGTAAGAATGACGGTAAGGTTGGTAATGATGGTTGGAAGTATTGTTTTATAAATGTTCCCCGTGTTCTAATAGTAAGATATGTGGGAAGTATGAACTTTGGGGACAAAGTTCTTTTAAGGGGGGTAGATTGAAATACCCCAAACCTTGGTATGTTGGTTAAACATTAAAACATGGTATATTAAGACTAAAAAGAGTCTTAGAAACCTTAGTAAACAAATTTAAACAAAAGGAAAAACAAATGTGCTTTAAAGTCAATAAGAGCTAAAATGTGCTCTAAGCTTGGGATAAACTTGAGTAAGGCCTAATGAGCTTACCAAGACTTCATTTATATACTAATGAACACATTAAACCAATTACCAAAGAAAACCAAGCTTGAAAACAAGTTAAAACTCAAAATGTGCTTTAAGAAGTCTTAAAGCACGTTTTTGAAAAATTGTCTTGTAAATGAGTTTTGAATGGCTAAATGTCCATCATTACTCTTAAATATATATGTGTACTATATAGTATCACATTTGGGTGGCTATATTAGTGGGAAATCAAAAATTTCACTTCTATGTGCCTTGTATAGGTGAATAGTACTTTTTATAAGCTATTTTGTAACATATGTGGTATAAGTAATTAAATTGACAAACAAAGACTAAAACACCCCCACACTAATATAAGGGGCCGGTTTTTATAAGGGTGTGACTCACCACTCTCTTATTAATGTATTAAGTAAGTAAAGATAAGTAAATAAGCTACCTTTTTACTTTATAAGTATAAATATCTCTTAAAGCAAATTCTATCTTCATTCTCTCATTTCCCTTCCTTGCTCACACGGTTTCCCACTCATTCTCCCTTCTTCTTTGTTCTCTCACGATAAACCACTACCACCATTAAACACAAGCTTTGACCACTTGCTAAATCTAGCTCACTTGTCCAAATCAAAAACAAATACCACCAATCTCTTCCTCTCATCAAGCTCTTCATTCCTATCTTCTCAAAACTCCTAGAGCTCCATTTCGGTGCCAAGGTGTTCCACCATTGAAGGAGCTTGAGCTTGGATTTCTACATATTATTACTCTCCTTTACTTCTAGGTAAGGAATCTCAAACAAAAATCAAGTTTCCTCCTTGTTTTTGTCATGTCCGAAAATACACATTGATATAGCTCATTGTGTGACTTTGTTCTAGCTTCATTTCAACTCTTCATGGACTAGGTGGAGTCCTTTCTTGCTAGATATTCAAACTCCCTTCAAAGATCAAGGTAAAACAACTACATTAATGTTTTTGAAACAATGTCAAATTAGGGTTTACAATGAGATGAAGCTCAAAGCTTGAATACTCATTATGGTGTTTGTATATTGTCTAGAACTTGACAAGGAACCAAAATACCATACGGTTTTGTAAGGAATCAAGAAGGAAGTGTTTTGGGAAAAGAGGTAAATCTACTAACTTAAATGTTGTTTAATGCCTTAGGAGAAATGAGCTTATAAATGCTTATTAAAACTACCTAAAGAGCAAATGGTGAATGACTTAGTAAAGTGTTCTCAAGAGACTAGTAAAGGGCATATGTGTGTTGAGTGTATTTGCAGGTTAAAGGCATATATATTGTGGAAATTCAGTGTTTATGATTTAAGCACTTTAAGGGCCTAAGAGCCATGCATTTTAAGGGCCTAAGTGCCATGCAATTTAAATTGTGCACTATATTGTAATGTAGTGTAAATTTGGTGAAATTATGTATGAGAGTGTTCTTGATGATTTTAGATGATCTTGTGTGTTTAAAGGAGAAGGTAAAGTGTTTAGGCTTAGTAATGTTCTAAGGGAACCCATGTCAAAATTTAGGTAAGAAGCAAGAAGTTTTAAGTGTTTACATAAGGTTTGGTGAGTTAGAAAGTGTAGGAGATGAATAAGAAGTTTATGATGTTCTTAAGGAATTTTGATGAACTAGGAAACATTCTAGAGTGTAATAAGGACTTAGGCATGATCTTGAGATTTAAGTAGGTACCAAAGTCACTTTGGGACTTAGGTAAATACCTAGGCAAACTTTGGTAAAATAAGGAGAAGTGTACACTAGGAAAAGAGTTTCAAGAAGGAGATAAGGAATTAGTGGTGAGAGATGATGCTTGGGAGATGATGTTAAGAGGAGAAAGCATTTTGGGATAGTAGTTACCATAGGTAGGAGAAACACCATCTAGGAAACCTAGTATGAAATAACATAAGTGTTAAGGAATTTTTACAAGGAAATAAGTAAAGGCTTAAGGAGTTAGAAAATGAGTTTCATGGATGTTGTATGTGGATATAAAGTTACCAAATGTTGCTAGGAAGCATTAAGAGGCCTTAGGAGAAGGTTGGTGAAGAATTGGAAAGTTTGGGTAAGTTAGGAGGCGACCGACCCAGGGGCCGACCCAGTTTTTGGGTCGGTCGAGCCTCTGTAAAATGTTAGGAAAATGTTCGGTGATGGTCCGACCCAAAAGGGTGGGTCGGACATGGGTCGGTCGGGCAAGTTTCAAAGGAAGGAAATGTTCGCACATGGACCGACCCAGAATGGTGGGTCGGACGTGGGGCGGACGAGCATGATTATAAGGAGGCAAAAGGGTTTCTGTAATGGACCGACCCAGAAGGTTGGGTCGGACATGGGTCGGTCAAGGTAAGGTTCTTCAGACCCGAAGACCACTGGGAGGGTCCGACCCAGTTGTGGGTCGGACGGTGGGTCGGTCGGACCAAAACTTGTAAAAAAAAAAACAGAAAAGAATGTGACTTATGTAGTTAACCCTAGGGTGTTTAATGAAGGTAACCTAGGGTAAGATAGGCATTAAAACATGTCATACAAGCATGTTGAATACATAGTAAGTGTGAAGTTAAATAATTAATTAACCGACCTTACTAATGTGTATAGGATTCTCTCAAGGTGGGAACGAAACAAGGCAAGGACCAAGGTATGGTTTTCTTGCAGTCTGTTGCCTAACGGTTTACACCGGCTTGGGTGTGTTTGTTTTCTGAGTGTTTACGACCTTATAAGATTAAGGCATGAAAAGAGTTTACAGTTGTTATATATTATGGTGTTGTGTATTATGACTCCTTTCCCTTGGTGTGTCTAACAAGACCTAAATGTTGCTTGTATGTGACTTGACAAATGTTGTGTGTTCACTAACAAGTGCTAATCGGGGGGAGTGAGGAGTCCGGTATGTTCCGGCCACGCGTGTGATGGATGGGGGTCGTTATCATATCCAGTTCGGCTCCCTGGTGTATGTTTAGGTGGTATTCCAATTTGGTTTCAACCTTCCCTTAGCTTATCCAAAGCTAGTTTACTGACTCACGTCGGGCCATAGGGGCATACTGTGTTGTTTGGTGTGCTTGGGATCACTATATCCGACACACCTTGGGTTTAAGTCAACCGTTCAAATAACAGGATGGTGATGAGGTAATTAACGAGCTTGGGTGGTTTGGCAACAATCTCTATGCTCATGGTATGTACTAACTGTGGTGGAAGGATCTTAATGTGAACCGTTCTTGTGGTGGTATGTATTGATGATGTGATGCTATGCAATTTCCCTTGCTATGCTATGGTATATGTGTATATATATGTTGGTTGTTCTAAAATGAATGCCATGTTATTATGACAATTGGTTGCGCGTATCCCGTTAGTCGATGGGCTGCGCGTTAGCCATACCAGCAAAGGTGCTGACCCCTCGGGGGCCCCATATTTTATTTGATTGCAGGATGAGGATCGAAGAGGCTGAGTGGCTCTAGGTCCTACGGGAGGTAGATATACTTTGGATAAGTAGGTTGTTGAGCCCGGGATGCGCCTGTGCTCCCGAGGCGTACATGTTGATACCTTGTTATACAGTTATGGATGATTATGGTTTGGAGATGATTGTAAATTAAATACTCGGTATTGTCGGTTATGTTTATATATGGATGTTAGTTACTATGCTCGGGAGTCTGATCGTCAGACCGATACACTTGTATTTATTCTGCCTAGTTAACCACGTGGGTGGTTAACGGCGTTGTAACACCAAAGCGATAGTTATTATTTGGTTGGTTATTTCCGCTGCGACTTCGGTAGATGATAGGAGCGGTGTAGGGGTGTTACATCAGGTCTACCCACTTATTTCTGGACATATCGAGTCCAGTTTAGAAAAGCCCTAGGACCATTCATAGATGTTGCCCACATTAAGGTCGTAGTACCCGAGGGTCGTAGTACCTGTTTGTGGGAAACACCCCTCCTAGTAAAAAAAAAACTTTCCAAACAATCCTTAAATGTTAGAATAAAATTCACAATCAATGATTCAATTCAAAATTCAAAGTCATTCTACTTTAAAATCAGTCAAAACATAGACCCGATTTCCAAGGCCCAATTTGAATTGCAAGACCCAAATACAGCCCAAGTCCCATTGTTCAAATCTGTCCAATTTTCATGGATCAAATCTGGCCCACAATTCAAGGCCCAATTTGAAGCTCAATTCAAGACCTAAATCAAAAGGCCCAAATTTGACCCACTTTCAAACCCAGCCCAAATTCAAATTAGCCCAAATTCGGTCCAATTGCATTTCAAGATCAGCCCGACTCGATTTCATTTCCAAAAATAAATCCAACTCAAATCAGTTCCAAGTCAAATCCAAATTCGATTCAATTGCAATCCAATTCACATTCATTTTCAATTCCAATTCAATCCAAAATCAATTCCAACTCCAATTCAAATCCAGAATCACTTCAATTCCAACCAATTCCAATTCCACCTGATTCCGATTCCAATCCCAATTCAATTAAAAATCCATTAAATTCAATTCAATTCAAACTTTATTCAATTCAAATTCAATTCAAAGCTTCATTCAAATAACTCAATTAAAAACATGCTTTCACTTCAAAAAACTCATTTCAAATTCTGATTCAATTCAAAAATTCCATTTCAATCCTAAATAATTCCAAACTTCATAAATCTCACATTCTAAATTCAAGCTCTCTAAAAGCTTCAAAACTCCTCAAAATCTCAAATACCCCAAACTCCAATTATCTCATGACTCAAATCATCTCCGAAAATCCAATTCCTCACACTCCTATTGTCTCACGACCCGAGCGTCTCACAGACTTTGTCATCCCAACGATTCGAATGTCTCACAGTCCCGAGCGTCTCACCGACTTCGATATCTCAAGGTTTCAAATGTCTCATAGACCCGAGCATCTCATAGACTACGACATCCCACACCTCAAGCATCTTTGGAGGATTTGAGCATCTTTTGAAAACTCTAAAATTTCGAATGACACTCAAATCATCATTCAAACTCCAAATCACCTCAAACTCATCATCTATAATCCGACTTCTCTTTACCTTCTAAAGTCTCATAGGCCCGAGCGCCCCCACGACTCAAAAACCATCACTCTCTCCATCATTTAAGATTAAACGTCGCACAGACTCGAAACGTCTATAGACATTGATATCCCATTTTCTCCCACTACATGAATCCCAAATGTCTCATAGATACCCGAGCGTCTCACAGACTAACCTCTTAAACATCCCCAAAACAGTGAACTATGTAAGGTCTGATCTCAATAGGAGTTGGTACGTAGGCAACCCACACAAGTGAGACCCACCACATCAAAAATACCCTTTCGCACTCAGCCATCTCACCTCCAAACCACACCACGCACTCCCAACCCTCAATTACCTCAAAAAACTCAACCATCCTAATAATGTGAACTACGTAAGGTCTGATCTCAACAGGGAGTTGAGTACGTAGGCAACCCACACAGGATGCGACCCCACATCAATCAAAATACCCTTTTGCACTCAGCTATCTCCCCTCCAAACAACCACTTCTAACCCTCGATCACCTCAAAAAGCCCAGTCATCCTAAAGGTTCCTGAACTACGTAAGGTCTGATCTCGACAGGGAGTTGAGTACGCAGGTAGCCCATCTAGGGTGCGACCCCAATTCCAAACAAAAAGCCCCCTTCCCCCTCTAAGGTGTTCTTCATACCTCTCGAAACTCTCAAACCTTCTTCGGCTCCCACGAACTTCAAACCATCAGACTCTAAGTCTCGTTCATTCATTCAACCTCAGACTTTTCCCAAATCTTCATTCTATACTCATCCGAATTCACCAATTCTCCCTCTTGGCACTAGCTTGGCATAAAAGCTCGCCTCATCCACTCTCTCTCTTCTCATCCTAATCCTATCCTTGGCTTTTAAATGAATCTCTTTAATAAGGTTTTGAAAGAAGGTAATCCTGACAATTGGAGACCGAGATTTCCTCGGGCACCAATCCGAAGTCGTGGTCATTGCCACTTCTAAGGGGTGTAACCCAGTGCGAACCCACACAGAATCTCTAGTATGATCAGATAAGTCCTACCCATAGGCAACAAATCATCAGAGTCAATTAACGGTTCTTAGAACCCTTCTCCTCCCTTCCTAGTTCCTTAGGTCAAACTAGGTGGCGACTCTAGTCAATTTTCGCCCTTAGGGCATAAGTCCCCGTGGAGCCCTTTGAGAGCGGGTGTAGTGCACACTTGCACTTCCCTTTATGCTTTCTGGGAAAGACGGACAATTTAGTAGGTATTTGAGGGATGCCAGATTAACGGGTTTTTACCCTCCACGGCTCTACAGAATGGCATATTTCTAGGATCTTGGCTTTTCAGTCATACCATATTTAGATAGACCCCCCCCCCCCATACCAAAAAATCACCCTCCACAGAATGGCGACTCTGCTGGGGAAAACTTGAGTAAGTTTTTCTCAAACTCAAGGAAGACTGAACTCCATTCAAAATTGTTGGGACTTCCCCACTTCTTTCAAAACCTTCAAGAGATTCATTTCGAAAGCCATTAGGATTACTCTACTCCACACTCAGAGTGTGATTGGTGAGGATAGTTAGGATGAGAGTGTGTAGTTCATACTTGACTTTGCTTGCCATCTGCGCTTTGCTTGCTACATAATTGCGTGATTATGCTAGACTAACTTGTTGTGCTTTGCTTGCCATCTGCGCTTTGCTTGCTACATAATTGCGTGATTATGCTAGACTAACTTGCAGGAACTTCAGGTAGGTGGGCCCATTAGGGGTCTAACTTCTTCCATCTCTTTGCCTGTGCATTTATTTACCGCTTTTTGGTTGTGATATTGAACTGTTAGGAATAGTCCTAAGGTGGGTGCATAGGGTAGCTTATGACATGCATTCCTCTGTGTCACCCTTGATATTTACGGTCGGGATAAATATTGGTCCATAATTGATTCCCCATGAGCAGATGCCCTTCGTAGTAAGGACTATGCACACGAGGCGGTATGATCGTAGTATCTACGCCTAGAAAACTCATGATCCTTCAACACTTACCTTTTCGAGTCAAAGCCAGCATATAGTGAACTCTGAGCCTTCAGTGTCCAGCTGCCCGGTCCCGTGTCTAAGATGGGTTTATGGGTAGTCACCCCCTTGTATGCCGCCTGTCTGACCACCCTTTGCATTACCCTGAAGATTGCATGGGCTCAGTTCTCCAAGTGTCCTCTGCACCACGGGTGTCTCTAAAGCCTGATGTCACGCTACACGTCCATAGAGGATCCCGTATTTACTGGATACCCATACATGGCACAACGTAGTCAGTGAATAATTTGGACTTTAGACACACCTGACCGTGCAGACGACGGGAGACCCGACCCCATGCAGTACTTCCCCAAGTTTTCCGGAAAGTGAGTATGTTGTGATAATCACCGGTCGTGGCTTGTGTGGTTGTATCATTTCAGGTATCCTGACCTTTCGAACTTAAGCACTCCGGACTTTCTTGATGACGCGCCCCATAAGGCGTAACAGAGATAAAACCCGAGAGATGAACAGTGAAGGGACGATGGTTCCCCCGGTGGTATGGAGGCATTGATTGACCTAGAAGGTGATTATCCCAATCATTCGCACTCAGCTCCACATAAAATCAGCCACGATTTTTATTTTACACTTACATATATGTGTGATCACGTTTAAAAAATGAGCAAAAATCAGAAAATGAATCATGTCGAACGCTCTAATGAAATATCTTCAAAGTCGTTCATCTCTAATGATTTCAAAATTGTTATTTCCAAAATTGTTTTCAAAATCGGTTTCAATCAAAGTTTTCCAAAAAATAAACTTTGTCAAGCGGTTTACAAAGAACAAATTTCAAAAATCTACTGTTTATAAATGATTTTAAAACAATACTTCTCATAAATTTCATTTCAAAAACAGATTTCAAAAACATGCTTTTTACAAACAAATTTTAACAACATTTTTCACGGATATTATCTCAAACTTGTTTTTCAAAACAATTTTCAATGTTGATTCTAATAAACGTATTTCAAAATAAATGATTTAGTCCCCATGTTGCGACCCGCTATTTTTGAAGTTCAACCTACCTTCAAGAGCAGCGGTCATTACCGTGGAGCGTACTAGTCATTCGTGTTTTCACATAAGTGGTGGATTTTCACAAAGAATTTGTGGTCGATCATTCACCTTTCCTTTCTCAAAAAACGCCCCTCATTTTCCTTCATTGGAGCAAGTGGAGTGCATGAAAACCAATAGAGCCGAAAGCCAGAGGTGTACCAACCCGAGTCAAGAGACACGAAGATCAGCAACCCCGGTTCAAGTTCAAACTATTGAAAATCAGAAGAACACCAACCCGTTTGGTTTGATCACAATACTGCTTCGCTGCAAAAACCTGAACTCGAGCGAGCAGCTGGTCAAGAGCCCGAGGATGAGTGAACAACCAATCGAGAGCCGAAGACGAGCGACAGCCAACCAGAAGTCCGAGCGTGAGCAGTCAGCCAGAAGTCCGAAGACAGACCAGGAGAGTTCAGAAGAAGTTCAGCTCAAACTCCCCCATTTAATGACTTTTAGAATTGATGTATAGGTTTTCCCTAGCATTCTTTCCTCTCTTGTCAATTTCTGAATAGACTTTGTGTATAGGTTGTACATTCCCTTTGAATTTATTTAGATCAAATGTGTATAGGGTTCCCCACTCCCTATTTTATTTGAGAATGATCGAGCGTCAAAATTCATATTGAGAAAATCCACCACTTTGAAAACACGTGTTTTCAAAATTGTTTTCCCAAACTCGGTTTCTTTTGGCATGCATGTATAATGACAACAACAAATAAGGAACAACCTCTCATAGTTACATATTCATAAATCGCTTTATGGGGTGAAAATTCACGGTATCTACAGGAGGTATCCCTCGAATAAATAACATCAACAAAATGCAACTGAGCACAAAGCAAAACACATGCATTGCATTCATGACAAAAAAAAAGTCACAATCACATTTAGTCCATTCAAAAACATCTGTCATGTACGAGTCATGTCTACCACAAAAAAATATTGCGCTATCACGTGTTCCATCCTCACCTCATCACATATCAGCTTTCATCCCAACACCTCAATATCCAAAGCCTGGTCTTCAAAGGGATAGTAGAAAACACCGGGGAGTTTGAACCTCTGCCATGTGCATCAGTGCCCAAGATGAAAAGAAGCAGTCCTTTCCATATCGTAGGGTCACCATGCGGGAGTTGTCACTCCTTAAAAGTACCAAAATCCAGGAGCCAATCACTAACCCGACCTCACTTGAGAATCACTACCCCGACAGCGACCCCAACAGCTAGACCATCTTCAAGGCCAACAGTAATGGGATGAGCTTCATGAACCATGAGCTGAATTTGACTCAAGCGAGACTAGGTGTAGCCTTACCACTCATGCATTCATCCAAAAACAAAACAAAAACAAAAAAAAACATTCAGTTGACCATCTCATTCATCATTTTCAGCATTTCATGCATCCTATACATAGTAATTCCATATTACCACAATACATCGCATGGTAGACAATCGCATTTGCATACCCTTGTATCGAAACGACATCTTCGGGAAAATCGTGAGAGATTGATTGAACATAGTGCGTGAACCACTTAACTCTCGACCCATCAATGAACACAAGGGTCTAATCAAAATCAACACCACAAATCAAGTGAGTAGTGTGCAAGGAGCGGTATTTTCTCTTGAATTTCAAGTGAGCGTTTTGGACAATCCACTAAGCGACGAGGGAAGGTAGAGAGAGCCAATCGAGGTAAAACCACGAGTGACATGTGCATTCCTTTATCACATGGAGAGGCATAATTCAAAGTGAGATCAATGTCGATAGCAAGATACGAACTGTGATTCATGCAAAGATCCGAGAATAGTAAGAAAACAATCATCGACTAATGAGGATGACGAGGCACTTAGGATCAAAAATCTTCACAAAACCAAAGAGCTTTAACTACCTTCTACATAATCCCTTAGTGAGCCCCGCTGAGCTTTTCACGATAAAACTTTTTTCTGTAAACTCCACAACGTGCCGACTCACATACATATACTTACCTGCTTTGCAATCGAGGATCTCGAAAGAGCCGGAGCCATGACCCCTCCCCACCATCTTTCATGAAAACAGCAAATGAAATGTTCGAAGAAATAAGTGAGTCAGTGCAACTCCAAAGCCGAACACTAAAAATAACACCAAAACTGTCCAAGAAAATCAATGAGCCAATGCAGCTCAAAGCTGAAAGCTAAAATAAAAGGCGAAGAACGCTTGAGAAAGTCGATGAGCCAAAAAATGAGAAGAAAGTTCGAACCGTACACCAGAAGATACAAGAAGGAGAAATCCAAATCGAAAGGACCAATGATGTCCCGAAGAAACCAGTAAAAGGTTATCAAAACCCGTCTAATCATTCCACTTATGGCAAAGGCAAAAAATATCCTCTATTGCACAAAAGCTCCACAACTCCCAAATTAATCTTCCAGACCCATGTGACATACATCATACCCCTCAGCCCCGTTATAACCCAATAAAGACCTCTGACTCGTTAGTCGATGAGCGTTAACTGAAAGTACCGGATCTGAAACATGAATCATAAACTTCATGCTTGTTATCAACATGTCCCGTCATACCAAAGGGACCATGAGCGAATGAGTGCGACCTTACCCACAAGGTCCTCTGAGTGTGAGTGAGTCTTTGATCTAAGCACCAAAACGTAAACAACCTACCCCGTTGCAGGTGAGGAATTTGTAAAGATCGGAAAGTCCAGAACCTCAAAAAGGAATTCTAAGGAAAATACTGCTCCGACCATCGAGAGTATCATCACAATATTAGCACACGCGGCCATACTCACGAGAGATTGACCCATTTCCTTCCATGGGAAAGTGATTCACACATTCCAATTCAACAATCACTCAAGATCCAATCGAAGATGTTTTATATTCGTAAACCTCGTAGTAATAGAGATAGAGCCATACCTTTTCTCCAAAAAAAAACTATATATGCATTTGCATCTCATCTAGCATTTAGTATTTGCATGCATCATAACCATTTCACCTACAACATCCAACTGGTAAGAACTCTACCTAGTCTTGCTGAAAATCGACTTCAGTTGTAGTTGTTGGAGCATAACTGTAGATCAAAAGATGTCAACTGAAGCCATCCCAGACCATCATCAAACTACATCGAACAATTCCGGAGCCATCCTGGGCTATCCTCGAGCTACATCAAACCAAACTAAAGCCATCCGAGGCCGTACGAAGACAATTCCGGAGCCATTCAGTGTCATGCTCGAGCCTCATCAACACCATATCTAGAACCAAACTGGAGCCATGCGGGAGTCAACATCTGACATTGAAACATCCTTGGAACTACACAGGGGTCATCCCAACAGTCCGAGAACAATACGGGAGCCACCTCAAATCCATAACGGAGCCATCTTGTCACTAGGGCCTTGCCTACAGAGATTCGAACTACGTCAGGTCTGATCTCAATACGAAATTCAGTACATAGGCAGCCCGCCCAGGGTGCGACCACCTCAAAGGAAAAATTCCCCTTTTGTTCCTCACTATCACCAAATAGAGCCATCTCGTAGCCCTTCCCAGAGCCACCCCGAGCTATCCTGGAGCCATCATGAGAGAACCCCGAAGTCATAACCGGACCGAAGCCATCCATCCATGACCAAGAAGTTATCAACCACAACAAAAAATATCTACCACATCAAATACGTCAAACACAACATAATCCACCAATCACATCAACCCACCATTCGACTCAAAATCCAAAACAAATCGAAACCCACCAACCATCCCGAAAATCTCAATCCAAATCGAAACCCATCAACCATCCCAAAGTCGTTGCTCACAAGGGAGTCACATATCAAACAAGAGCCATCTGACCGCACTGGAGCCATCCAATCACATCTGAGCCATCTGATCATACCAAAGTCATCCGGTCATATCAAAACCATCAAGTCCCCAAAGTCACTCATTCACAAAACCATCCTTTCGAAACCGACCACAAAATCACAAAATCAAAACAAAAGCTCAAGAGCCATATCGGAGCCATCTCGAAACTCTGGAGCCAAGAGTCCTACCAAATCCTGAAACTATAGTGCACATCGGGCAAGACTGTCAAAGCAAAACCGAAACACAATTCCCACACTGACGAAGTCAAGGGCAACATTAATAGAAAACATTCGACTATCATATCCCCCACAGATCAACCAAAAAACATCCAATCCGAATCAATCCACAATCAAAATCATCCATCAATCAACCACTCAAAACAACGAGTTTCGTACAACTTGATCAAAGTATTATAGGCCCGTCATAAGTCCTATAGCTAGATGTCAAGAGGTCTAGTTGAGGCCCGTCATAAGTCCTCGTACTTTCAGATGCATTCTACGCCGGTCATAAGTCCTAGAGCTAGACACCGAGTTCTAGTTGAGGCCCATCATTAGTCCTCATGCATAACCAATATACCGATTGTATTCTAGGCCCGTCATTAGTCCTAGAGCTAGACACCGAGATCTAGTTGAGGCCCGTCATTAGTCCTCATACATTTCGAAGATGCATTCTAGGCCCGTCATAAGTCCTAGAGCTAGACATCGAGTTCTAGTTGAGGCCCGTCATTAGTCCTCATGCATAGGTTGTTTGATCGTATTCTAGGCCCGTCATTAGTCCTAGAGCTAGACACCGAGATCTAGTTGAGGCCCGTCATTAGTCCTCATACATTTCAAAGATGCATTATAGGCCCGTCATAAGTCCTAGAGCTAGACACCGAGTTCTAGTTGAGGCCCGTAATTAGTCCTCATGTATAACCAATATACCGATTGTATTCTAGGCCCGTCATTAGTCCTAGAGCTAGACACCGAGATCTAGTTGAGGCCCGTCATTAGTCCTCATACATTTCGAAGATGCATTCTAGGCCCGTCATAAGTCCTAGAGCTAGACACCGAGTTCTAGTTGAGGCCCGTCATTAGTCCTCATGCATAACCAATATACCGATTGTATTCTAGGCCCGTCATTAGTCCTAGAGCTAGACACCGAGATCTAGTTGAGGCCCGTCATTAGTCCTCATACATTTCGAAGATACATTCTAGGCCCGTCATAAGTCCTAGAGCTAGACATCGAGTTCTAGTTGAGGCCCGTCATTAGTCCTCATGCATAGGTTGTTTGATCGTATTCTAGGCCCGTCATTAGTCCTAGAGCTAGACACTGAGATCAAGTTGAGGCCCATAATTAGTCCACATACCATCAATCACCGCAATTTGGGGCCCGACATAAGTCCCCGTGCACCCGCACCCATAAGAACAAGCCATATACCGTAGTGAGAATTTTTGGCGCCCCGTCAACCTTGATCCAATTCTGCAAGGGTTTGCAGAATTGAATCAAGGGGAGCCATCTGTAGACACCAAAAATTCTCACCCCATAAAGCAAATTCTAGAATAAGAAATAAAATAAGAGGGGTCGTCGCCTTTCTTTTTCAAAATGTACTAACATGTGTGCCAAAATGAAGCCACTATTTTATAAAACAATTTTCAAACCAATTTTTTTCAAGCATTTTTTTTTAAAAAGCCGATCTTTTACAAATGAGTTTCCATCGATAGTCCAGTTTTAAAATCGTCTCTCTTTGTTTATTCACTTATTTTACTATCTTATTTTTTATTGTTTATATTCTATTTATTTATTTATTTATTCATCTATTCATCTATCAACTTTTTCTTATATTTTATTTTATTCTACTATTAACATTAGTATTTTTATTATCATTTCTATTTATACACACTCATTTTCATCTTTCAAACCCAATCCACACTTGGTTGAAGTCTGGCCTAGCCCAATTCCTTAAACCCACTCTATTTTCAGCCCATGGCTTCAAAAAGCCCACCCAAATCCTACCATCTTATCCCTACCCCTCTTGTTATAAAAACATATAAGGAAACCATACTGTAGAAGGATTGGAGGGCCGACACACAATGCCTGGAAATTCTTTCTCTCTTACGGTCTGTTCTTCACCTCTGTGTTTTCTCTTCTTCATTGAGCACACCAAACAATGACAGCCGACATTCCACCCTCCTTGGTCTATTGATCGACCTCACTTCAGTTGGCTAGGGATGTTTTCTTGATGAAACTAGCACATAACCCTCCTCTGCAAATCGACCGCCCTCAACGATAGCAACCATTCCCCTAAAATCACCATCAATTCCAGTTCCTTCTCCTTCTTTCATCATTCTCGAAATAAGCCAAATCATCTTCACGGCTCAACAGCAAATCGACATCTGCTTCCCACTATCGCTCCCTTGTTTCTTCTGATGAATTTCGAGCATCATACCTACGGGAAGATGTCACTGGTTCTTTCCCGTCTGAGTGTTGCGATGATTTGTGTTCCTTGTTTGTTGTCGTGCTAGTTTTGAGGGTTTTCCCTGGAGTTTCTATTTGAAACGCACCTCAGATTGATGCATGGCGGTTCTCCTGTTCAGTCCTCTTCGTTCATAATGTTTGATTTAACAATTTTGAGTGGTGTATTCTTCCTTTTGTGATAGAAATCCTCGGTTCATCTTGGTGGGATCTCATCGTAGTCCCTATAGAGGTTTTCTTCCGGCCTTTCCCGCTACAGATAACTCGTCTCTATCTCTCTTCTTGTTGGATTCAGTCATCGGTAAGCTTTGACATCAACTCGGTAATGGATTCCATCCCTGGCGTCTATTGTTGTCGATTGGCTTGGTCTGTATTCATATATTTATCTCCATGGTATAATATTGCCTCTGCTGCGCATTTGTTTCTCTGAAGAATTTTGGGGCATGGGATTTGATCCATTCCCATCGCTTGGTTGTTATGTTGCTGATCGATTGAAGCAGATGGAGATTTTGGTTTGTTCATGTCTCCATTTCTCTAGCATCACTGTCGTTAATATATCCTGGATTATTTGCTGTTGTGATTGGCCGAAAATCGAACATTCAGTTTCTGAACTTGAGAGAGTATCAAACATAGTTTGTTTAGACTGAGGTGAGACAATTCGTTTCCCACTGTATTTGTTATCGATTTGGGTATTGGAAAGTCAGTTGTGACTAATTCTTGCTTTCCTCATGTTATGGTTTGAGCTAAAATTCAAAGCATCGCCACTTTCAAGGTGCAGATTGCTTTTGACCATGTCTGCCCCTTCTGTTTGTTCCATTTGGTCCTGATTGACGGGCTCGATTTGTTCTTGTTTGCTTTGTACCATGGTTGAGACTGGTACGTCTGATCTTCTGAGAAGCTGGCTCTTCTGCTGTTGCATTGCTTTTTTGTTCATTGATGATGGTTTGGAATTTTAATTCATTTCGAGCACTGGCTTACTACGGTTGGATATTTGTCCATCTCTATATTACAATTTGACGGAAGTAACTTTGGACATGGTTGCTTGTATTTGACATGGGCTGTATTGGTCTGACTTTAAGTTTGACACTGGGCTATACAAGTTGACCGTACCGACATGCTTTGGTTTTGATACTTCCCCATCAGGTTTCATTATCCCTTGCGCTTTTGCTAAATTCGGGATGTTCCTTATCTTTGATTTTGTGTGTTGACCGAGGTACCGTCGAACTTGGGCCTACCCTTGCTCTGAGACTTGGCAAAGCTGCGTATGGATTCGGAAGTCACCTTTGGGCTTTGCGTGTCTTTTGGGCTTCACAAAAGCTTCGTATGGGTTTGGAAATATTGTCCTTCAACCTTTTATTATATTTCAATCGCCTTTGACAATTAATTGTCCCTTGCGCATTGATACTGGTTTGGAAATTAGATCAAAATTAGCATTACTTGACCCTGGCGCTTAGATAAGAACATGAATTGAGTTATAGTTGCCCCATGTTAAAATTGTTGAGACAAATCACTCATTGGTTGGATGGTAACTTATTAATTTTTCATCTTAAAGGGAAATGATATAAACCCATCTAGGTATGATCCCACATGACTCACAACGTCACATCTTTGATACTACACTTCGGTTTGAGTCATAATCTAAGATGGCAAATTAATTTGAGTAGCAACCCCAATGCATGATTTATCTTACGATCCTTAGCATTTGTTGGCAGCTTGAAACTCTTTTCTATGGTCTCGGTTGGGGTGTGGGAGATGATTAGATTGCCCCCTTTCCTCCCATTGAGAGGGGCCGTAAGATCCCATTGCACACACCCCAACCATCTTACATTTCATTACTAATTAATCTCGCGTCTATTTATCTGTGTTCCTTGGCATGATCGTATTGCATGAGGAACGAGGAGCTGCTCGGAGATTAAGGAGATGGACCTTGGCTAGGACTACCGGGGCTCTCCCTTCAAACGCGAAAAACGGTTGGTGTATCTCTTCGGATCCTCTTCAGCTCGAGTGAGGTGGCGTCGATGATGTTATAACCCAATGTTTCGCTGCAATTTATTTCGTCACAAGTGACTTTATGTTGTTGCATTTTGGATTTAGGACATGGGAGTCCTTCTGATTAAAGGCAAGGGCAGAAGGGTCTTTCTTCTTTGTGATTTTTGGTAAGGGATTATTAATTACTTTGGGTTATATTAATAATTCCCTAATCACTATTCTAATCACGCTTCCACTACTCTTCTCCCGATCAGTTTTGAAAATCGTCGAGACGCTCCTCCTTCCTTGCTCTCTTTCTCTCTCTCAAGAATACGTTCATCAAGTGCTCAAGTCCTGCAAGTGTGGTTCTGAATCCGAGTTCTGTTGGTGGATTCTGCAATTCGTTTCGCCGTCTCCGTTGCAATCAGGTTGGTCTTGTGGTTATCTTTTGCAATTCAGTTTGGGGTTTAGGTTTTGGAATTTTCCTCTTTCTAATTCTTGCCTCTGCAATCCGATTGCCAGAATCCTCAATCCTCTACGTGTGGGGTTCGTTCTCTTCCGGTTGGTCTGCTTGCTGTCGGATTCAGGTGAGGGATTTGTCTCCGTTTCCGTTTCAGAATTGGTAGTGTAAACAGTTTCTGATAGAGGGTTGTGCTTCTGCGTGTTTTCAGAGGTTCTGTGGTTGTGTAATTGCATTTTGGGGCTGCGTGCTGCTGTGTGCGTTGGGTCAATCGCTGTTCGGATTCGAGGAGACTTCTCTGCTGTAACTGAGGTAGGTGGCTTATGGATTCGGCTAGTGTGTTCGGCCTTGGGGAGTTTCGTTCTGGTTCTAAATCCTAAATGCGTTCTGTCTTTGGATTGCGAATTGTGTTTGTGAACTGTTTGTTTAACACCGTTTTAATACTTACAAACCCCCAAGGTTGTTTTCTGCAAACTTATGATGTTTTGACATTGTTTTGGTGCCTCTGTTTGTGTGAAAATCGCCTCTGTTCACTGTGTTTTTCGGCGTGTCCGAACTTCCGTCCGACCTTGGAAGTTCAGACATTCATCGTTGCGCTTAAAATCTTCTGGAGTTTTCACGGTGTCCGAACTTCCCTCGAGCTTTGAAGTTCGGACACAGCCTTCTGTATTCTCTGATTTTGCCTCAACTTGTGTCCGAACATGGATGTCCGGACACAAGTTCGGACTTTACGCGTGTTTGATTTCCAAAGAACGTCCGAACATTGATGTTCGGACACCTCTGTCTCTACTACTGTTTTAAGGTTCGACCTGTGTCCGAACTTCATAGTTCGGACACATGTTCGGACATCTGTCTATTTTCGACTTCTGAGTCTCGACTTGTGTCCGAACATTGATGTCTGGACACAAGTTCGGACATGGTACTGTTTTGACCATAACTTGCTCGTTTGAGTTCTGTTTTGACTTTCGCTTGCGGGGTTGGATTCCCCTTCTGATTTCCAAGCCATCTATGTGCTTTCTGGTGCCTTTGGTGCACATATGCTTATCTGTATTTAAGCTTCTGTTTTGGGACCTAGTTATCTCTGTGTCTGAGCCTTTGGATGGCTGGTTTCGCTGTCTCGTAGCGCGCTATGTAGGATCCTTCTGTTCACGGGTGATGTTCCCCGTTCTGTTCACGGGTGTTTTCACCTGTTCTGTTTACGAGTGAGGTTTCCTCGTTCTGTTCACGAGCTTGTTGCTTGTTCTGTCTGTATGCTGTGATCAACTAGTGTCCGGCTCTGTTTTCTGCTTCTGTCTGCTTCTGACTCTGTTTAGTCCTCTATTGTATGGACTTCTGTTCTGTTTTCTGACATGCTTATGGGTTCCTTTGACTCCTTCTGATTTGTTAATGTTTCTGTAAAATGTTTTGAGCATGCTGGTTGATGAAGTTTGTCATCTACTGGGCATAGTTGTGTGCTCATTCCCCTACTTTATCTAACATTGCAGATTGATCAGCGAGGGTCACTTTGCTCAGCTTCTGGAGTTTAGTTGTTTTGCTAGTCGATTCTCTTGAGACGTTTTATATTTGAATTTGAGCCTTTGGGCCTCTTCAGTTAGCTCTTGCTTTTGATATTCGTTTTGGTGGGTTCTGTTATGACTTTGGGATGTTACGACATCCGTTTGATTATACTTTATTCAAGTATTTGTTTGGGCCTTATTTGATTATCTTTATAAGTCTGTTTATTAGAGCCTTGCGTCATTATGTAATAATACGCGGCGTGTAATACCCCTAACTCCTAGGCCAGTGTTTGGGGGTGTTACAGATGCGACCCCCCATAGCAGCTCTTTTAATTCAGCATTTTAATTCAACACTTTAATTTGTTATCATGAGTTGTAATTTGTCTATTAGTTGTGCTACCTAGTATAGTCTTGGATTTCATAATTTTCTATATTTGTTGGCTTGATCATTTTTACTCTGTCTATCTTTTGTACATATTTTTGAATGCTTGTTTATACATGTTCGGTTCTATTATATATTGTGCGTTTTATTTGTTAGTTTCGTCTTATAAGCTGCTAGATTGGTTTAGCACATGTAGCCATAGAATAGCCTTCAGGTCTACCCACTTATTTCTGGACATATCGAGTCCAATTTAGAAAAGCCCTAGGACCATTCATAGATGCTGCCCACATTAAGGTCGTAGTACCCGAGGGTCGTAGTACCTGTTTGTGGGAAACACCCCTCCTAGTAAAAAAAAAACTTTCCAAACAATCCTTAAATGTTAGAATAAAATTCACAATCAATGATCCAATTCAAAATTCAAAGTCATTCTACTTTAAAATCAGTCAAAACATAGACCCGATTTCCAAGGCCCAATTTGAATTCCAAGACCCAAATACAGCCCAAGTCCCATGGTTCAAATCTGTCCAATTTTCATGGATCAAATCTGGCCCACAATTCAAGGCCCAATTTGAAGCTCAATTCAAGACCCAAATCAAAAGGCCCAAATCTGACCCACTTTCAAACCCAGCCCAAATTCAAATTAGCCCAAATTCGGTCCAATTCCATTTCAAGATCAGCCCGACTCGATTTCATTTCCAAAATTCAATCCAACTCAAATCAATTCCAAGTCAAATTCAAATTCGATTCAATTGCAATCCAATTCACATTCATTTTCAATTCCAATTCAATCCAAAATCAATTCCAACTCCAATTCAAATCCAGAATCACTTCAATTCCAACCCAATTCCAATTCCACCTGATTCCGATTCCAATCCCAATTCAATTTAAAAATCCATTGTAAATTCAATTCAATTCAAAACTTTATTCAATTCCAATTCAATTCAAAGCTTCATTCAATTATAACTCAATTAAAAAATGCTTTCACTTCAAAAACTCATTTCAAATTCTGATTCAATTCAAAAATTCATTTCAATCCTAAATAATTCCGAACTTCATAAATCTCACATTCCAAATTCAAGCTCTCTAAAAGCTTCAAAACTCCTCAAAATCTCAAATACCCCAAACTCCAATTATCTCATGGACTCAAATCGTCTCCGAAAATCCAATTTCCTCACACTCCTATTGTCTCACAGACCCGAGCGTCTCACAAACTTTGTCATCCCAACGATTCGAATGTCTCACAGTCCCGAGCGTCTCACAGACCCGAGCGTCTCACAGACTTTGATATCTCAAGGTTTCAAACGTCTCATAGACCCGAGCGTCTCATGGACTACGACATCCCACACCTCAAGCATCTTTGGAGGATTTGAGCATCTCTTGAAAACTCTCAAATTTTGAATGACACTCAAATCATCATTCAAACTCCAAATCACCTCAAACTCTAATCATCTTTATAATCCCGACTTCTCTTTACCTTCTAAAGTCTCATAGGCCCGAGCGCCCCCACAGACTCAAACACCTCAATCTCTCCATCATTTTAAGATTTAAACGTCGCACAGACTCGAACGTCTCATAGACCTTGATATCCCATTCCTCCCACTACATGAACATCCCAAATGTCTCATAGACCCGAGCGTCTCACAGACTAACCTCTTAAACATCCCCAAAAACAGTGAACTACGTAAGGTCTGATCTCAATAGGGAGTTGAGTACGTAGGCAACCCACACAGGGTGCGACCCCACATCAATCAAAATACCCTTTCGCACTCAGCCATCTCACCTCCAAACCACCCCACGCACTCCCAACCCTCAATTACCTCAAAAAACTCAACCATCCTAAATAATGTGAACTACGTAAGGTCTGATCTCAACAGGGAGTTGAGTACGTAGGCAACCCACACAGGATGCGACCCCACATCAATCAAAATACCCTTTTGCACTCAGCTATCTCCCCTCCAAACAACCACTTCTAACCCTCGATCACCTCAAAAAGGCCAGTCATCCTAAAGGTTCCTGAACTACGTAAGGTCTGATCTCGACAGGGAGTTGAGTACGCAGGTAGCCCATCTAGGGTGCGACCCCAATTCCAAACAAAAAGCCCCCTTCCCCCTCTAAGGTGTTCTTCATACCTCTCGAAACTCTCAAACCTTTTTCGGCTCCCACGAACTTCAAACCATCAGACTCTAAGTCTCGTTCATTCATTCAACCTCAGACTTTTCCCAAATCTTCATTTTATACTCATCCGAATTCACCAATTCTCCCTCTTGGCGCTAGCTTGGCAGAAAAGCTTGCCTCATCCACTCTCTCTCTCTCTCTCTCTCTCTTCGCATCCTAATCCTATCCTTGGCTTTTAAATGAATCTCTTTAATAAGGTTTTGAAAAAAGGTAATCCTGACAATTGGAGACCGAGATTTCCTCGGGTACCAATCCGAAGTCGTGGTCATTGCCACTTCTAAGGGGTGTAACCTAGTGCGAACCCACACAGAATCTCTAGTATGATCAGATATGTCCTATCCATAGGCAACAAATCATCAGAGTCAATTAACGGTTCTTAGAACCCTTCTCCTCCCTTCCTAGTTCCTTAGGTCAAATTAGGTGGCGACTCTAGTCAATTTCCGCCCTTAGGGCATAAGTCCGCGTGGAGCCCATTGAGAGCGGGTGTAGTGCACACTTGCACTTCCCTTTATGCTTTCTGGGAAAGACGGACGATTTAGTAGGTATTTAAGGGATGCCAGATTAACGGGTTTTTACCTTCCACGGCTCCACTGAATGGCATATTTCTAGGATCTTGGCTTTTCAGTCATACCATATTTAGATAGACCCCCCCCCCTCATACCGAAAAATCACCCTCCACAATATCTTATCCGCCAACTCATTATTTTCTTTCTCTTGCACTTCTAAATAATCTACAAGAATAATAGCAAACTTCCTAAGACCAGACAACTCAGGTTTCATAAACTTTTTATAGAGTTTAGGATACTTTACCTTTTCTTATTCTTCATCATCCTCGGATTGCTCCTCAAAGGTTCCTCAAAGGTCTCCCCGTTCCTGACCAGACATAGATTGTTGTGGTCCTTGTCTTTACAGTGTTCTTACATTTACAGATGTGCTTTCTCAACACCGGATTATTCGTTGTTGAAGTTCTAATCGTCATCATTGATGTCAGTCTCTCCCCAAGCAGCTACAAGGGTCTCCTTCTTCTGCTTCCTAGTAAAGTGTGATCGGAATGGCCTCTTTGACCGGTCGTTGACGTCACGTGGCCGTTGTAGATAGTCTTTGATGTCGGCAACCGGCATCTTGGATAGGTCGTGGACCTTCTGCATGGCGTTCACTTTGTTGTCGAAGGAGGCTTGAAGTGATCTCAGGAACTTTCTAATCTAATCTTTGTTGGAGATATCTCTTCCCAGAACCAACATCTCGTTGTTGAGTTTGATGAACCATGTATGCATCTCAGATAGTATATTTCTCATCCTTTCTAAAAAGCTCACAGTGAATGAGGAGAAGCTCAATACGGGTCTTCTTAATCTCTGTGTTCCCATTATAGGTTACCTCGAGACTCTCCCAGATTTCCTTTACTGTTTTTAGTGAGGAAATCTTTGAGTATTGTTTCGGTAATAGGGCACAGTGTAGAAGCTTGTCTGCCCTGGCATTGAAAACTAGCTTGTTTATCTAGTCATCCGTCATGATGTCGACTAAGAGAGGACTTCCTTGAGCCTCTCTGTAAGTGTATTCTCCAACACTTATCACTCGCTAGATCCTTGGGTCTTAAGATTTAATGTGGAATTCTATTTTATTCTTCCAGTAGGTGCACTTTATGTCGTTAAAGAGTGGAAGTCGATTTGGAGTTACGCCTTCTTTAAAGGCTAACATGCCGTAGTACACCATGGATCTTCTTCCGGAGAGTAGTTTACTTTTCAGAAGAACCCACTTAGATACCACTTGTTAGTCACTCATACTCCCCAACACGTCCCCGATAGGTAGTGATGTATCATGCAGTGTGATAAGTGAATAAATTAGCATGTTTTAGAGGTATATTCATGTGTTTTATCAACACTTTTCATGCTCATTTCTCCACTCTAGCTAGTTTTCCTCTAGTTTTGTGTTTTTGGTGTTTTACAAAAATATTGTTGAAATGGGAGGAATAACATAGCTAGAAATAAAGTAGATGAAAAGACAAACGTGTGGGCGCAAACGGATTCAAAATCGGAGCTATAACGATGAAGATAGAGCATTTGTTTTGCTTCTGGTCTGGACATCCCCAGTCGGACAGCCCTTATGGGGTGGTCGGGTCAATTTTGTTCGCGTATTTTTGCCTCTGGTCCAGACCGCCCCCGGCCGACCGCCCCTGTGGGGCGATCCGAATAGAAATTTGCTCAGATTTCAGATTTTAAAAGCATAAAAAGAGAGAAGAGAGAGGGAGTTTGGGAGCAGGACTCCAGGCAACGCAAAAGAAGAGAAAAGAAGAGAAGAAGGAGGAGAAGAAGAGGAGGAAGAAGAAGAAGAAGAAGGAGGAGAAGAAGAGAAGTTCACCTCCCTCCAAGCTCCATTAATGGCTTCCTCTTATCCCTTTTCTCTTGTTTTCTTCTCCATGTTTGTGTGAACTCTTGTATACCTTGGGATGGGGTTTCTCCCCAAAATCCCCAAATTGCTCCTGTAAATATAACTCATCTTTTGTAGTTTTTTTTATCCTCATCAATGCTTAATTAATGCTTTAGATTTGATCTCCTATTGCATTTATTGTGATTCCTTGCAAAGTTATGTCTTGAGCTTGGGATTAGACAAATTGGGGATAAACCCTAACTTTTACACTCTTGATTTGGGGGTAAAATACTAGGGCTATTATTTAAGAGCTTATGCTTAATGCTACCTAGTGACTTAGACCTTCTTTGATTAAGAGGTTTGGCTAATTAGGTAAGGATTGGTTGTTCCATGATTTGGAGAATCTTTACATTAGCTTATTAGACTACTTAATGAGGCAAAAATGAGAGCATATTTGGGTGATTAGGAGATCCCCACTATCCCAAGGTACACACCTATCTTAGATTAGCTAGTTTAGTTTTATCGTTTTCTTTGTTTCCCATCTATCAAACTAAAACCCCAATTTATATTTATGCACTTTTACATATATCTTCTTGCACATTTACTAAGCTTATAATTAACTAGATAGTTACGAAGTCCCTGAGGATACGACCTTGTTGGACTACAATGACTGAGTTCACTGCTCATAATTAGCAAGATAGTTTAATCACTATTTTGTGCAATACAGTGGTCAATGAGGAATTACTTATGGTAGAAGACAAATTTACTTTAAACCGGAAACTTCTTTCAATTGAGAACTACACCCTAGAAATTCACGCAATCCCTCTCTCGCCTAACTTATGGACTTGGGATAGTTTAGGACTTCACCAAGCCCTCCTACCCAACACTAAAATTTTGATATTTCTTCGCTCGATCACACTATCACTCGATTAAGACCTCACTGACTTTCTTAAACTGAAACACTTAGAATAATTAAGCTCAATACAACTCCATGCTCTCTATTTAATCTCATGGTTTCAGTACCCGCTGCAGTAAGGGTCTTTGGGTTTAATAGAAGACTTTCTCTTCTACACTACGTGGACTTCGACTATATCTTAAATAATATCTCTAAAGTCCACTCTTTCTATTGGTTGAGCTGTGCAGCCTCCCATCCCATCGGCTTGTGTGGTAGACCAAAAAGCATTTGTTGTACTTTCCGTAAGTAAAAAAGCAACTCATGGATGGTTCTCTTGTACTTGGATTGTTCATCTGCATGCTTATTAAGGTGGGACCTCACAGTTGACTTCTTGGAAGCTTCCTCATCAACGACTCAGCTCCCTGATTAGTCATAGACATTTATTCACCAGTTGACAAAGTGAGTATGTATGTCATTTGTCTTCGATCCTCGCCCTAAGCCATTGTGGACAGGTGCTCGACTATTAGGCACCATTCAAATGACAACATCCACTGGTAACCACAAGGAGAATTTGTTATCATCAAAACTATAAGGAACTTGACTTAACAAGAACCTCTCTAGGTATTGAAGGTATTGTGCCATAATTATTTTCTCATACTTATGTCACATATTTATGTCACATTTTATAACATATTTATGTCTCATATTCTGTAACGTATTTGAGTCACATATTTTGTCACATATTTGTGTGCAATAAATCTGTCACATATTTAATGGAAAATATATGATAGAAAGTCTAAACACGATGTTGACATTTTTGTCACATATTTATGTCAAATGTTTACAAAAGTCAACGCCATGATTAGACTTGTATATTGGTGTTGACATTTCTTTCACATATTTTCGTCCACAACATATTTCTGTCAACGACATATTTCTATAACATATTTCTATCTCATATTTGTGTTAGTATGTCAAATATTTAACGGTAAAAAATGTGACAGAAAGTCTAAACATAGTGTTTACATTTCTATCTCATATTTCTGTCACATGTTTAGAAATGTCAACGCCATGATTTGACTTGTATATTGGTGTTAACATTTGTGTCCATATTTCAATAAAATGCCATTGTCATGTTTAGACTTGTACATGTTAATATTGCTAGAGTTTTGAATCATGGTGAAAGCTTTGATGAAGGTGAGAGCATTGCCAGGGGCATCGTCTGTTAAGAATATAACACTGTCTATAATGACCTCAACACTAGCCTAGGGGTTAGGGACGTTACACACGTGTATTACTACCTAATAACGCAAGGCTCTAACTAACATTCGCATTAAGGCCCAAAGAAGATGCTTATATAAAAGAATGTTCCAGTAAAACAAAGTATATCATAATACCCCCAAAAACAATACAAAAGTAAATGCCAAAATAGAAGTCAAAAGCGTGACGCCAAGCGCTATCAAGGCCCTTAAGCTACAAAAGTCAGAATATCCAAAAGTATCAAATAAAAAACGAGCTACTAGCTAAGCTCCAGAGATAGAGGCAATCCTCGATGATCAATCTGCAATGTTAGTGAAAGTAGGGAGTGAGCAAACAACTATGCTCAGTAAGTGACCAACTTCATCAATGAAGATGGTCAAAACATTTGTGAGAAATAAATAAAAAATTAGAAGTTAAACAGAAGGGATGGGGTGCCTTTTCAACAAAACAAGTTCAGATATTTAGACAGTTCAGACGGAGCAAACAGATTCACAAATCCGAGTGGGACACTAGAGATCAAAGCACATAACAGAACGGATAAATCCGTGAACAGAACGAGGAAACATCACTCGTGAACAGAACGGGGGAGACACATGTGGCAAATAACAGAAGGATGTCCTACGCAGCGCGCTACGGGATAGCTAGACCCAGCCATCCATGGCTCACATATAGAGATAACTAGGTCCCAAAACAGAAGCTTAATAATCAATAAGCATGACGTGCTAAATGCACCAAACAGAGGTTAAGTAGGTTATTTAACATTAGGGGAATCCAACCCTGCAAACAGAAACTGAAATGGAGTTCAAACGAACATTTTAGGTGAAAACAGGGCCGTGTCTGGACTTGCGTCCGACCTTGCAAGTTAGGACACCCGTCGAAGTTGAAAAGCGGGTGTGAAAATACACACGTCCGGACTTGCGTCCGACCTTACAAGTCCAAAAGGAACAGAATTCAGAAGGTCCGAACATGTGTCCGAACAAACAAGTTCGGACACATGTCGAGAAGGATTATAACAAAGCCTTAACACGTCCGGTGACTTGCGTCCGAAATTACAAGTCCAGACGAAGGTCGAGATTGAAAACAGAAGGAAGAGTCACACGTCCGGACTTGTGTCCAACCTTGCAAGTCTAGACGGGTTTTTGGAAAAAGTTACGGGGTGGCGTTCAGACATGTGTCCGAACAACTAAGTTCGGACACATGCCGAGAAAAATATTGCCAAAACTTTATGAGGTGTCCGGACTTGCGAACGGGCTTGCAAGTCTGGACATAGTCCAAAGCGTAAACCCAGAATCCATCCTCGCGTGCCATCCGGACACTCGTAAAACTTCAAAAAATTAATTTGCATCAGACAGCCTGTCAGGACATACAAGTCCGGACAGACGTCCGGACACTACAATTCAGAAAAATCAGAAGCGCAAACAACATGAATCAATATGTCAAACTTGCACCTAAAACACAATACGAACCAGAACAGTACAGAAATCACTATGGGGGGTTTTTATAGTGTTAAAACAAATGCAAAATCATATTGCAATCGATCACTCAAATGCAGAATCGTTAGCACAAACAGAACTTGGAATTAGAAAGTCCCCATAGGTGAGCACCCCCACTGAATCCATTAATCACCTACCTCAAATTAGTAGAGAAGCTTCCCAAATCTGAAACAGCAGATCAACAAACGCAGACAGTCTGGAGCGCAATTTGAAGCCACTGATAAAACCACAACACAAAGAAAAGTGCTCATAATCAGAAACGTAGAAACTGCCCAACTCGGAAACCGTAGACAAGTCCGAAAACAATACCTCACCTGAATTTGGCAACCGGAACCGCAGAGGAAACCAACGGGAGAGATCGACAGAGAACGCATAGAACAAATACTGAATCACAACCAGATTGCAAGAAGTCAAAATCAGCAACGGAGGGAGGTCTCAGAAATTACAGAATTGTAGAAATAATCTGACGACCATACCTGAATTGATTAGAGACTCGCAGAGAAGGGGCAATCCACTGTAGAATTTGATAGCAGCAACCGAGGGCAGCAAGTCTTGACAGATCAGGAAGTAGCAAAGCGCTAGAGAGGGAAGTGAGAGAGGAGCGTAATGATGGTTTTCAAACTTGGAGAGATGAATAATAGGATCGTGATAAAAGTCATGATTAGATGGGATTAGTATTTAGGAATTAATAACATTTAATTCCTCACTAGAAATTAGAAGTAGGAATTGACCTCCTCGCCCTCGCCTTTCCCCCAAAGGACATCCATGTCCTAAATAATAAAATAACTCAACTTAAGACAACATTGTGACAAAAAAAAAGAAATTCTGCACTGACTTTGGGTTATAGCACTGTCGACATCTCCCATATCATTATTGATGGGATAGTTTCCATTTTGGAGTCTCATGCATCATGTGGTGAAATGTCAGCTTGATCAAGTAATTTTCTTCCTCTTTAGAGACTTCTTAGAGCATGATTATCAATGGTTCTTAGGGTTCTTAGGTTAAAAAATATGAGGAGGAAGAGAGAGAGAGAGAGAAGAGAGAGAGAGAGAGAGAGAGAGAGAATAACTCTAGTTTTGGGTTCTTTGGGAAGAACTTCTTAGGAACCCAAAAAATGGGACCCACCATTTTTTCTAATTATAATATGTCAAATATAAATAGTTAAACCTTATATATTTTAAAATCTTAATATTTAAAAACTAATAATGATATAAATTATTTAAATATATCAAAACATTATAATTTTTATAAGATTTTGAATTTTTTAACACTTACGGGCATACTGTGAACTTTAAAAGTATTTTATTAACTAGTAGGTGTTTTATGTGTTTTTTTCTTCTGGTCAATGACTATAGTGGCATTTCATGGAATTTTGCAAAAAGGTAGTGGCATTTATGACTTTCTATTTTTTGGGGCATTTCATGAATTATCCAAAATCTAGTGATATTTCATGAAATTTCCTTATATATTAAGGAATGAGGAAATTGGCAATCAACCTGGGGTATATCGATGTCGTTGAAGCTAAACAAGTTTGATAGGATCTGGGTGCTGACTGGGTAGCTCTGAACTGTTAGATTTAGATAAACTCGTTCTTGATTGAATTTATCAAAATGCGGGAAGCTTTAGACACAATGTACATGAATAGAAACCTAGTATTGAGATTTCAAGATGAATTTGCAAATCTAGCTTTCTACACTTGAGGGTTAAACAGAGTCATTCAGTCTAACCCCCTTAATGAAAATCTATACGGGTTGATCAACAATGTGTATGAAGAATTTGTGTGCAAGTACTTTATAAGCAAAGATAGACCTATAAGTATCAACAAGTCTAACTAGAACCTAAGCGATCTCTCTCAATGAACTCTTACACAATGCATAACTTACTCTCTATGCGTAGATTAATCATGTAAATCTCTGAAATATATTGATGTGTTTATGTCCGTAAATACTGTAGGAGACTTAAATGACTTCCACTAAGTGAGTGAAGATATGTTGTGAGAATTTTCCCACATTCCTATTTCTGTATTCTGACTTAATTTCATCTACTGCTTCGTGTAAGACTCGGTCTAAAAAACGGTTATGCTCCATGTTCTGTTGTGATGTTCGCGCCCTCATCTGTGCAGAGGTAGTCGTTGTAAGTGCTTGACTCGTTTTGTTTTTCAACAATCATGTCATTGACTTGAAGCGTGAGTCGGTCATCGAGCGGACTCACTAAGAGTCATCATCTGCAAAACAAGGTTCCAACAAAGTTGCTTATGAAGAGAAGTAAAAAGTTAACATAAAACACTTCTATTATTGTTCGATAAACGAAGAAGAATGATGAAGAAGGAGGACAAAGAAGAAGCGTATATAACCTCTAGTACCAAGCTAACCAAAAAAAAAATAACAAAAATAATGTAAACACTGAATGCAAGAGAAAAGAACAAAAATAACTAATGTACAAGAATAAAATAGAAAAGATTGACAAAATCCAATATAACACCAGCTTAATCAAAGGAACCATACATCATTACCTTTAAAAAAAAATCAAAGGAACCATCATTCCTTACTAAAGAGTAAAGACAGAAGGTTATAGTTCTTTCTGAGAAACAGGAGTGACTCATAAAGTATGTTACTAGCTCCTTCACTATATAAGAGTTTTTTTGTGAGAGTGTGAATAATAAAAAAATACAAAAAAAGTAAAAAGTGATTATACAATCAATAAAGTAGTAGTTAAACGATAAAGTAAACTATCTAGAAGAATCCACAATGCGCTCAGAACTCTTCCAATAGTTCACCAAACATCCTACTCAAACCTAACAGTAACAGAGGACTTCCTCATCAAAAGAAAACATCAACATGATACTCCTTGTCTTAAAATACTTCCGTTCCTTACTAACGATTTTTTTTTCCCTTTTTGAAGTTATACTTCAAAGAGTATATGAATACAACAGTATATAGTGAATTTTTTTTTTTTTTTGCATCTAAGTAATTAAGACGATAAACTCTTATAGAGACAAAGCAAATCAATTTCCTGAACATTAAAATTGAGATGGAGGTGGAAATATATAGACAAACGGTTATAATTTCAGCATATATTATTATCTATCATGGGAAACCAAATACACGGCATAGAATATGCCTAAAAATGAGGAAAAAAAGGATAACCGAGTCCTGGTTTTCATTAGATTATTACACTGATCTACGAGGCTTTTCCATGACTGCGGAGAGATACACTTCATTTCCAGATTTAGGCGCAACCACCCACTTATGCTTCTTGTACCTGAACTGAAGAAACATGTACATATAATCCTCCAGATCTTGCCGATTGCAGAAGAATTTGTCAATCCACAGCAAACCACCAGGCCTGAGAATGCGGTCCCAATCGAACAGAGTGAAATCCAGCAGCAACAAATCCATCCACCCATCCAGAAACCCTGTTGTATGGATCAGATCCATAGTGTTGTCAAAGAACGGAAGCCGTTGACTGGGAGTTACATGGAGAGGAAGCAGCCCCCGAAGCGAGATCATCTCATTGAACGGTGCACCCAGATTCAGCGCCGTTGTGATCATGGTCACATTCTGCTCCTTCATACGAGCCGCAAATGTACCAGTCCCAATGCTGTAATCCAGACCAATCCTCACTCCCCCTGGCTTGATAGCCAGAATATCGTTGATGAGGAAATCCACAGAGCTGTTGGTGTGGCTGTTGTTGACCCATTTCAGCTTCTCCTTCTCCATCTCGAAGCAACCGATGCATTTGGTAAAACCTCTATGAGAGTTATTGCTCGAAAGGCACCGAAAATTGTCACACCTGTAAGTACCCCAACGGACATTCCTATCATCAGGAATCTTCCAAAGAGACTCGTTTATAGGGTAAGGTTTCTCATATGTCTTGGCATTCCGAGTCAGACAACGTCTTCTGGGCAATGGATCACAGCCATTGAGCATGAGCTTCTGAGCCAGTTTCCAGTCATCCCTGCAGTAAGACGCGATCTCGTAACTCATATACTCTTCCAATTCCTTCTTCATCAAGACACAAGCATGACCAATCGTGTTGTGGATTGCCTCCGTCTGGTATATATTGATCCTCTTATGCCTGTTCTCCTTTGGGGTTATGTACTTTCTAAGCTCCTCGTTCTCGAAGTAGTTAATCAGAGGCTCCTCCCTGAATGTCGTGTTTCTGATACCTTCAGATCGCGGTAGTCGAATCTGCCTGAGAGAAATGTGAGCACCGTATAATGGTCGAATTATCTGTTCCTCCAAGTACCTTCTGAACTGTTCCTTTGTCATATGACCCTCCCCTAATTCACCCTTATCTTTCTCTAGCACTTGCACCTCGGATTCAAGCTTGCTCTGCAATTCTTCCATCTTTTCAAGGACTTCAGATACTCGATCTGATAAAGCTCCCACGTCAAATCCCTCATAAGCATCTTTGGTGCCGTAGAAACGGGAACAGATTTCTTCATGATGCAAGAAGAACCCAGCAGAGTAAAATCTAAATAGGCTAGTTAAGCTCACAATGATCACTAGACCTCCCAATATCAATTGAAGCCCGGCCACAAACCGGGTTACTCTACATTTGGAAAAACAAAAGCAGGCCATCCTTGACGCAAAATGAAAGGAAAAATCCTCCCTTCCTCCCCTCAAACTACACTACTGAAGAAAACAGCTCGGGAAAATCCACCTACTTTGAAAAATCTAATTAGAGCATTACGAAAGCTTAAATGAAAACAGAAAAGGTCAAGGACTCAGAATGATCTAAATCAGTGACGACCTAAGCTACAAAACTAGAAGGATACATCCAGCTACCAGATGCTAAAGCTGTGGCAAGCGTGACACTGATGGTCTAAATCTAATGAGGCAAAGTGAGTCAAGTGACATTTGAAACGTGAAGGGAATCCAGGATAAAAAAAGATCAAAAGGAAGATGCAACTCAAAAGCAATTAGCTGAATCTGATTTTTGTCACTCACTCTCCACAACTGCAAAGCCAACAATTCTGCTACCCAATCTTGAAGGGAACAGTGTGTATTTGAAGGTTCAATGAGAGAGTTATCAAAACCCACAATCTCAATATCCAAATCCAGCTCATGAAATAAATGACCCTGTGGGACGTGGCCTTTCGAGCTGGAGACACTTAAATCCCACGGTAGACATCACTTTTTTTCCCTTCTTTCCTTCCTTCTAGTGGAAACAAAGGAGGATAACTTGCATTTCAGTTACCTTTCAGCAGCAGATATGAGAACATTCAGCCACAAGTGACGGACAAATTCAGATAAGGGATGCGAGATTCCGCAATCGCACGTGAACGAGACACCGGGAAGCTCACCCAGCAGCACCTCGGGATTTCGAATTGATTAGATGACATTCAACGGCAAGCGACTGGTAATCCGAATTAGAACCTGCAATTTGGCAACTTGGTTCAACATCCACAACTCTGCAAGAAAGCATAATCAAGCACATTGCGGTAGCATAGAAAATAAAATTGAAAGTTGTTGACTCAAACCGTTAGGTCTTTCACATGCTGGCAATAAGTACAATAATATGCCAAATTACCAGTGAAAGTTGACCCAACGCACCCACTTCTTCGCCGAGATTATAATAAGACACCTCTTTTTGCAGATAAAGGAAAACAATATCCATCAGTTTTAAATCCATGGACGAATCTAACTTAGTATTTTTCTCTCGAAAAGGATAGAACACGCCCACCTTTGAGAAGGCGGGAACAGAGAAAGTGCAGCTGGACGGACGGTACGGATGAAAAATATGATACTCATAAAGGGGAAGGGGTGTATTATTAACCCTTTTTTTAAAATCCACCATCTAGATATTATGGGTAGGGGATCTACTCATCCGCTACCGATCTAACTGTTCACCACCTATATAATTGGGGAAAATTCAAAATAAACCGGTGAAAAGCATTTCATGGATAACACGGGTGATGGGCGGGGTGGGATATAGAACAGGTAAAAGTAACCCGAATCCGAAAAATCGAACCGAACCAATCCGATTTGAATCTGAATCTCAACCGAAAACTATAACTTGAAAAATGACCCAAAATCTAAAATAAACTGACCCGGATCAAACCGAAGCGTATTATTGTAAAACTGAAAGTAAACCACAATCCACAATCATCCAAACCGAAGTCATCCGAACCAAAATCAACCGAACCGAAGTCACCCATAACCCAACGATGACCCGAAATCTGAAGTGGCCCGAACCGAAACCAACCGAAAACCAACCGAACCCGAACCGAAACCAGTGTGACCCGGACTAATATATCTGATGTGACCTGAAAGAATATATTGCATTAATTATAGGAGACAATGAGAATAAAACAGATTGTTTATACCCAATATCTAGTTTAAATACAAATCAGTATTTAGCATTTATATCATACAACACTAAACAATGCCCCACAATACTTTTACAATTAATCATTACTTAGTAAGTGGCGTACCTATAACAAAGTATTAATAAACTTATATACACGAGAAATCATTTTAAATATACCACAAATATTTTGTACTATAAAATTTTAAAGTAATTATTTGTCATGCATTTTCATTAATCGCACAACTAATAATGAATTAATGATAATGCGTTACTCATCAATGCTAGATTCGTAAGAACAAAAAATATTTGTTTAAATTAATCTTTTATATACATTTATACGTGTTAAGATTGATTGAAGTCAAATTTGCATATCTTGATGATTGAGTTGTTGGATTCTGCAATGGCAACCGAATTTAACCGATTAATTGACCCGAATATGACCCATAACCCGAAAAAACCGAATAAACCGAAGGCTAACCCGAACCGTAAGTTACCCGACCCGAAGTCACCCTAACCGAAAGTCATCCAAACCGAAAATCACCCAAACCGATCCAAACCGACCCGAAATTTCAACAAACCGAACTCAACCCGAACAAACCGAATTCAACCGACCCGATCCAACCCGAACCAAATATTGAACGATTTGAAATCAACCCGAACCGAACCAAACCGAACCGAACCCGAATCGATTGACCCGAACTACCACCTCTAGTGGGATATGATGAGAATTTCTCACCCATCAACTCTTTATCACCTCACCCATGACTTATTTACAATTTGATCCAATTTTTTTCAAAAATTATGATAAGATCACTCGAATTTTACTAAGAATTACATTCAAATTCATATAACTTTTATATAAATTACACTTTGATCTCCCAAAATTTATTATAAATTTACAATGAATGAACCCTTAATGTTTTCTAAAATTATAAAAACATACAACAAAAATTTCACCCGTTTATCACTCTATCCACCCGTGTCACCGCGGGTTCGGGTCGAGTTCAAGTGATCCTTATCGGTGACGAGTGGGGTTCGGGTGGAGCAGGTGGAAACGGGTGAAGGGTACGGGTGAAGCTTCATTGGACCCATTGTCAGCCCTAATCATTAGTCAACCTTCCTTCACTTGTGTGATATCGTTTGTAACCATACAAGAACAGACCTACGGCAAAGGCGCGCCAATAATGGCAGCTACTATATGCAACCCAATCCCATTGGGATGCTACGTGAGTAGCTTGAAAGTCGGTCTACCAACACCTAACCCTAGGAACTCTAAACACTTCATTAGACCCCCTAACTACTAAAACAAAACGTACATAATTCAATATCCCTAATGTGATAAAGTAGACAACAAATAAAACAACAACTTCCTCATAGGTAAGTCCAAAAAACAAAATATGTACTTAAGAGTATAATTAAATACCTTGGAAATAGATAGAGGTTGATTTTACAGTATTACCCTAGACTACATCATGATCATCACCGACCTCCACCCACCACCTTGTCCATCACATCATCGGCCCCAATTTTGTTTATCCCCCAAATCCCCAAGATCATTCCCTTCAACTCGAAGTCGATTGTCTAGTAGAGCATAAGTCTAGAGGAAGTTTGTGACTTGCACGCAAGCCCACCAACATCATCATCCCTACCATAGTCGATCCTTTATTCTTTCATTGGACCAAATCTTAGTTGACATGCAGAAGGGGCATAGCACGTTGAAGCAACCGAACAGGTGGGAATTCATTGTGTGTCACCATCCACCATGCAAAACCCGTACATAGATGATTTGGTAACACATTGAGGTTGTGGTCCCTTCCCTATTACCTTCCCAACAAGATAAAAACTTGCCTAAATTTGAAATTAAGGCACCCATGCAGTGAGGTCTTTGGCAACAAATTGAGTATTTCATTCATGACCAACAATTGAAAGATTTTGTGGAACAAGAACCTCGTTATTGGCCATATGGACTGACAAGAAAACTGAAAGATGAGGAAGGGGAAATGAAGCAAGAAAAGAAGGGGAACAAAATAGAAGATTCAGTGTAGCTAACGATGAGTAAAAAACTGACATGCAAAAGACCGAAAAGATTAACACTTAAAAGCTAAAAGGATACAAACAAGAAGAACATAACAGTGGAGAGGAAAAGAAAGAAAAGCAAGAAGACAATAACCATCAGAGAAAGGACACTTGATGCTTACAAGAACCAGGGAAACACCTAAAGGAAGAAGAAGTTAAGGCATGAAGGCTCAAGGCAGGATAAAGTGGAAGGCAGAGGCTCTTGCCGAAATGAGCAAATTACTAAGTATGGTAATCTCTAAAGAGATTGTTCCTTTTTTACGAAGAATATAAACAAATTTATGAAGTTATGAGTGGGGGAGTAGAGTAAAGACAGAAATTACAAAAATAGTGACAAAACACCTAAAACATCATACATATTGAAACTTTTAATAAAAGTGAAAACATCATCAAGAGTATAGGAGCCACTAATATATTCTTAGTTTAACATAGTATTCACGATTTTCTGGATTTGTTCCTCTTAGTTATCACTAAGTAAGTTGGTAATGAGTATAATTCGTATACTAACTAGAGCTGTCAAAATTCACCCAACCTGAAAACCCGCCCATTTTATCTGAACCTGAAACTGGCTGAAACCCAAAAATATTTAATATAATAAACTCGAAACTCGATTGAGTAAAACCTAAAATGATCCGAACCTGAAATGACCCCAAAATTTTATAACCTGAACCCGAAATGATCCGAAAAAATAGTAATTAAAAAAGTAGCCAAACTCAAATAACATAAAATAATAGTGACCATAAATTGTCCCAAACTTGAATGACCCAAGTAAATATGACAAAAACTAATGAAATTCAGAATATGCATTGTATTGACTTTTCTATAATTTATATGTAGTATGATCTTAAGAACTTAGGTATATATTTATCTTATAAATTTTTCAAAAAAATATTAACCATTGATGAGTGTGAAATATGAATGGTTTTTAGTGATCTTTAATGCCTAATTTTTATACGAACATCGATAATATTCCACACTTATCTTCCGTTTTCCTTTGGTTTGTTGTTTGGTAAGGCTTGATACCTTTTTCTATGATTAAATGCAGAGAAAAGCCATGGAAACACTAGATTTACTCACGAGGGAGATATTGCAACAAACGGGGGTCGAATCGGAGTCGAGATGAAGAATTTAGAGGATTTTTGAAGGTCTGTCCGAGCTTGTGTCCGAACTTCCAAGTTCGGACGCAAGTCGAGGTTTGTATGCTGCGCCTGATGGGATGTCCGAACTTCGGTCCGAACATCGAAGTTCGGACATAGTTGAGAAAAGCCGAGGTCTGAAGTACGGAGCATGTCCGAACTTGTGTCCGAACATCAAAGTTCGGACACAGGTCGAAACTTTCTGAATTGAAGCGCTCAAAGCATTGTGTCCGAACTTTGAAGTTCGGACCAATGTTCGGACGGCACGAAAATTATAGCATAAACTCGGCGTTTTGAAGGGAAAAAGAGAGAGAAAGGTCTATTTAAATGACCTAATCAGAGGGAGAAGGCATTCACTCATCATCGATCATTACCACACACGCTCTCTCACTGATAAACGAGGTTCTCTCCATTCATCCACGCCAATTGCATCAGTTCACCTCCATTCACATTCACCAAGCATATCACCACCATTCTAGAGGAGCATCGACAGAGGGAGTGTGGCCATCATCTTCAACCTTACACCTGCAGCCATCGACACTGGATAGTTTTCAACAAAAGGGTTTTTCTTCCCTTAGATGATTTCTATGTTGACTGTATTTATCTGTTTCTTGGCAATGTCTGGCTAGTAGGGATTTAACTCTGGGGTAGGGTTTGTTCAAGATGGATTCAATGTAGTTTAAGATTCTGCAGTTTGATTATGAGATTGTGACGGGTTGTTTTCAGGTTAATGATTATCAATTTTCTTCTCTATTAATTTCGCGAGTTATAGAGTTGTTTTGCGAAACCTATTAAGATCAGACAAGGTGATTAATAGGGAGTTCGAATTAACCTGGGAATTTGGGGAAGGATTAGTCGGATAGATAATCTTTCCTACAAACGCTAACAATTCTTTGTGCTTATTCCACCTATATGTGTTTTGCCAACTGCTAGATTAGAGTTGACATGTTCTGATAGGTGAGCTCTTTAATGAACTAGGATTTAGCATTGTAAGAGATAGAAAGAATTGGCCTTTCCGTTTCTCATAATTAAATTGTAGGAGCTACTAGATTCAATCAGAAAAGAACAACCCGAGCCCGGAGTTCCACTCATATTATCAACTCATCATTCATTTTTACCGATTGCTTAATTTAACTCTGATTCGCATTTATTTGATTTAGTTTCAAAAAACAATTCACAACCCCCCTGAGTTTCCAGTTTTCTTAGGATTTAGGATAGGACTTAGGCTTATTTATTCAAGTCCCACGGTTCGATACTTGGTTGCTTAACTTTCTATACTATAGTGACCGGGATTTTTGCAACCCGACAGACTTATTGATTTATTATTTTCTAGATTAATTTGTTTAGTTTTAGTAGATCAATTTACCTGTTTGCAAAATGGCGCCGTTGCCGGGGACTTGACTTTGTCAAGTCCTTTGCCTTGGTTGTCAATTGTTTTTGTTTTATTTGATTTGTTTTGTTTAACTGTGCAGGTGTTGGTGAATGCACGGTACTCGATCTCGAGGTCCACCAAGATTCAACTTAGACTTAGAGATCAACCGTACAGCTCGAAGAGCGAGAAGAGCACTCACCTTCGCCATGGCTGCTAACGGACCAGCCAATCCCAATGCCAATGCTGAGCAGTCCACTTGGGAAGAATAAATCGCCCTCCAGCTGCTCCTAGAAGAGGACCTGTGACTCTACCTAACCTCACAGCGAATTAACAGCAGAATGGCAAAAGTTGAAACCAAGCCATCAGACAAACGCTGTCAGGAATCATCCAGCAGGGACCTTCTCAGGCGCAGACCCGGCTGATGCCCGACCATGTCCATCGGTTTTTAGTCCATCTGGATTCGTTGGGGATGTCCCAGGGGCTTGAGGAGTATGCTCGGCTGTGCTTATTTCAGCACAGCTATCAGGGGAAGCCTCGAAGTGGTTCCACCGTCTACCACCAGGTATCATCACTACCTGGGAGCTGTGACGAGAGGTTCTATGAGAAGTATATCCCCATCTCCCGGACCAGACAGATGATCGCTGATCTGACCGCTTTCAGACAGTCCGGCAACGAGACAATCTGTGAAGCTTGGGATAGGTTCAAGGAGCTGCTCCGCCAGTGCCCGCATCACGGTCAGAACATGACATCCTTGGCCCAGGGGTTCTTTCAAGGGCTGAGAGATGAGCACAGAGCCGAGGTCAGAGCCGCATGGGTGGAATGCTGGCTAAAAGCGGAGAGGAATTTATGTCAGCCATGGAGTCCTATGCGAGGAGCTCGCCAGTGGAGCAACAGCGGTGGCAGGGTCTTCACAGTTGGGCAGACCTCTTCGGGCTCCAGATCCTATGATGGAGCAGATTGCTGCTGAGCAGGCCCATCTGAGTACCACAGTGGGCAATATGGCGAAGATGCTCGAGAGGCTCACTATGGGACAGACATCTGTGCAAGCCGTCAAGCAGGTGTCTACTGGTCCAAATGAGGTATGCTGTTCTCAGTGTGGAGACAGCCATGACTACGAAGACTGCCCGATGGTTGCTGAGATGAGGCAGACTGAGGAAGCAAATGTAATTGGTCAGTACAACAGGCAGCCTTGGATGCAGAACCAGCATCCAAACCTGAGGTACGGTAATCCAAATAATGCCCTCAACTCACAGCAGATGCAGCCTCAGAGGGCAAGTCAGGGAGCACCACCCGGTTTTGTTAGGCCCCCATTCAATCAGTTTAGGCCACAACAGTCTCCAGCTCAGCCATCGTCACTGAGCTCGAATAATGCTAATTTAAGGAGATGATGGATAAACTGATGGCCTCTCAAGAGCAACAAACAGTGATAAATCAGAATCTGGCAGCTGGCCAGCAAAAGCTTGAGAACGCTATGGTGGAGATGCAAGGAACTATGAGTCAGTTGACTCAGTTCCTCCTGCAGCAGAGACCGTCTGGCTCACTGCCTTCCCAAACAGACCCCAATCCTAAAGCTCAGTTGAAGGCAGTGACGGTTTCGAAACCGTGGTAGTTGAGGATTGCTCAGACTCTGAGGAGGTGGCAGCAGTTACATTACGAAGTGGGAAGCAACTGATAAATAGAAATCAAGTGGCTGAGGACAAGCTGACGAGGAGACCGGTCGCCCTTCTTCTAGCACTGGTGCACCGTCAGGGCCCCCAGCCCCTCCTGAGGTAGTTGTTGAGGAGACCCAGGCTCCTATTTCTTCCCCTTCTCATTCTTTAAATGCTAAAAACTCCAAGGGTAAGGTGGTTCCTAAGGAACTTCCTTTCCCTAATAGATTAAAAGAAAAAGAACTTGATGATCAATTTGGGAAATTTTTGAGTGTATTTTCAAAGCTTACCATTAATATTCCCTTGATTGATGCTATCAAGCAATGCCTAATTATGCTCGCTTTGTGAAGGATTTAATTTCTAACAAGCGAAGGTTCAAAGAAAAGGAGATTGTTCAGCTGACAGAGACGTGCTCTGCAGCCATCCAGCAGAAGCTCCCTCCGAAGTGTGGAGATCCAGGGCAGCCCATCATCCCTTGCACCATTGGAGACATGGACTGTGGGTACGGACTCTGCGACCTTGGAGCAAGCATAAATTTGATGCCATATTCGATGTTTAGGAAGCTTCATGCTGGTGAGCTTATCCCTATTAATTTTAATTTACAATTGGCTGATCGTTCCTCAATCAAACCTCGTGGTATGGTTGAGAACGTTGTGGTAGGTGTTGGTAACTTCTTCTTCCCTGCTGATTTTGTTATTTTGGATATGGATGAGGATGTTGAAGTACCATTAATTTTGGGTAGACCATTCCTGCGAACTGCTAAAACTGTCATTGATGTTGACAAAGGAAAAATCACCCTGAAATTTAATAATGAGGAGCTTAGTTTTGATATCACCAAAATGATGAGAACGAATGCTTCTTCTCATGCTGTACTTTCTATTGATGTCGACTACACTGATGATTATGATGCATTTGTCGCTGAAAGTACTAATGACTCTTCCTTCCTGTTTGAGAATTCTGATCTGTTAGAACAGGTGTTATGCCATTCGATTGAGGATGATAAGGAGAGCACTGAGGTAGCTACTGTTGTCCAGCAGCTTAACCAGGGACGAACCTATTTTCGCCCTCATGCTCCTCCTGTGGAGCCACTGGACAGGCCTACTCAGAGGCTCATTCCTTCAGTAGAGAAGCCCCCCACTCTTGAATTAAAAACTCTTCCTTCAAATCTTAAATATGCTTTCTTGGCAGAGGGTGGCGCCCTGCCAGTTATTATTTCTTCTTCTTTGTCTGTTTCGCAGGAAAGCAGACTTCTGGAGGTATTAGGAAGACACAAGGGAGCATTGGGGTGGTCAGTGGCAGATATTAAAGGGATCAGTCCAGGGTTCTGCACTCACCGAATCTACATGGAAGACAGTATCAAGCCAGTGAGGCAACCCCAAAGGCGATTAAACCCAAACTGAAGGAAGTAGTGAAGGCTGAGGTTTTAAAGCTGGATGCGGGCATCATCTACCCCATCTCTGACAGCCGCTGGGTCTCTCCTGTGCAAGTCGTTCCCAAGAAGGGAGGAATTGTGGCGGTGCCCAATGATAAGGGAGAACTGGTGCCACAAAGACAGACCACTGGCTGGAGGATGTGCATAGACTACAGACGTTTGAACGAGGCCACAAGAAAGGATCATTTCCCGCTGCCGTTCATCGATCAGATGCTGGAGCGACTGGCTGGGCAGGAGTACTACTGTTTCCTCGATGGATACAGTGGTTACTTCCAGATTCCCATCGCGCCAGAGGATCAGGAGAAGACCACCTTCACCTGCCCTTATGGCACGTTTGCCTATAGGAGGATGCCATTTGGTCTCTGCAACGCACCAGCCACCTTCCAGCGGTGTGATGGCCATTTTCAACGAATTCATTGAGAAAAGCATAGAAGTCTTCATGGACGACTTCTCGGTGTATGGCCAGAATTTTGATGTGTGTCTGGATCAGCTGGATCAGATACTGAGCAGATGTGAGGAGACCCACCTGGTTTTAAATTGGGAGAAGTGCCATTTTATGGTACATGAGGGTATAGTGCTTGGGCACAGGGTCTCCAAAGACGGCATTCAGGTGGACAAGGCAAAAGTGGAAGTCATTGAGGGGTTACCCCCCCACTTCAGTCAGAGGAGTCAGATCTTTTCTGGGTCACGCGGGGTTCTATCGAAGGTTCATCCAGGACTTTTCAAAAATCGCGAAGCCCTTGTCTGATCTCCTGCAGAAGATGTAAAATTTCATTTTTCAGAAGAATGCTTGAAGGCTTTTCAGACCATCAAGGATAAACTCATCTCTGCCCCCATTGTGGTTCCCCCTGACTGGACCCTTCCTTTTGAGATAATGACAGATGCTAGTGACTTCGCTGTTGGTGCTGCACTCTGTCAAAGGAAGGATAAGATTTTGAGGGTCATCACATATGCAAGTAAGACTCTGACGGAGCCTCAAAAGAACTACACCCACCACTGAGAAGGAGCTACTTGCTGTGGTGTTCGCTCTAGACAAGTTCAGACCTTATCTGCTGGGGAGTAAGGTAATTGCTCACACAGACCACTCCGCCTTAAAGTACTTGTTCCAAAAGAATGATTCCAAGCCCAGACTATTGAGATGGATCCTGCTTCTCCAAGAGTTTGACTTGGAAGTGGTTGATAAGCAAGGGAAGCAGAATGGGGTAGCAGATCATTTATCGAGGCTCAGACTCCAGATGACGGGGTCCCCATAAATGAGTTCTTTCCCGACGAAACGGTCTTTGTAATTGGGAAAGTCAAGAGCCATGGTACGCTGACTTGGCTAACTATCTTGCCTCTGGGTTGGTTCCCCATGATCTAAGTTACAACCAGAGGAAGAAGTTTCTGTCTGAGACCCGTCATTACGTTTGGGAGGACCCCTATCTCTTCAGAGTATGCGCTGATGGTTAATCAGAAGATGCCTCCCGATGAAGAGGTAAACAGTGTAATAGAGTTCTGCCATTCCGAGAGGCAGGTGGTCACCACGGTCCTACTAGGACGCTGCTAAAGGTTAGAGTGTGGTTTTTACTGGCCCACTCTACACAAAGATGTCCACCGCTTCTGTGCTCACTGTGATAACTGCCAGAGGATGGGGAACACTTCAAGAAGGCATGAGATGCCGCAGAAGGGAATCCTTGAAGTGGAATTATTTGATGTCTGGGGTATTGACTTCACCGGCCCATTTCCTTCTTCTCACGGAAACCACTACATCCTTGTTGCTGTAGATTATGTTTCCAAATGGGTCGAAGCAATCCCCTGCCCTTCTGCTGATGCTAAAACTGTGGTAAAATTCTTGAAGAAGAACATCTTTACCAGATTTGTGCCAAGAGCTATCATCAGTGACGGAGGTTCTCATTTCTGCAACAAAGCTTTTGATACTCTGATGACTAAGTACGGGGTGACTCATAAGGTAGCTTTACCTTATCACCCCCAAACTAATGGGCAAGCAGAAGTGAGCAACCGAGAGCTCAAATGGATTCTTCAGAAGACAGTCAATTCCTCCAGGAAGGATTGGTCTGTCAAGCTTGATGATGCTCTATGGGCCTATAGAACCGCATTTAAAACTCCCATTGGGATGTCCCCCTTCAAGCTGGTATACGGGAAGGCTTGTCATCTCCCAGTTGAGCTAGAGCACAGAGCCTATTGGGCTTTAAAGGCTCTTAACTTTGATTTACATGACGCTGGAGAGAAGAGGCGATTTCAGCTTTCTGAGTTGGAGGAACTGAGGGACCAGGCGTACGAAAGCTCAAGAATCTATAAAGAGCGCACCAAAAAGATCCACGACCGGATGATACAAAGGAGACTTCAAAGTGGGGGATCTAGTGCTACTCTTTAACTCTAGGCTACGCCTCTTCCCTGGGAAGCTAAAGTCACATGGGCAGGCCCCTTCAGAGTTGTAGGAGTGACATCTTATGGAGCGTACGAGCTGGAAAATAAGGCTGGTGAAACCTTTAAGGTAAATGGTGCTCGTTTAAAAGGTTCTTGGTACTGATCATAACCTTTTTCCATTGCAGGCAATATTCTTTTGGAGAGTGAATCCAATCCTACAGCAAGATGAATTCTCAAGAGACGAGTTCGAAGTGAAAAAGAAATTCTCTTGGCGAATGCGAAAAGAATTGCGAAAGCTGAAGGAATTCACTGTGGGCTGTTGTAGAGCTGCTCATCACACCTCTTCTGATTAATCAAGCAGAAATTGTCTAGCTAAAGACATTAAAGAAGAGCAGCTGACTGGGAGGCAACCCAGTGTTTTCGGTACTTTTATTCTGTGTTTTTTATGTTGTTTAAGTTTTGTTTAGATAATGTTGTTGTTGCAGTGGTTGAGCTCAAAAAGAAAAAGTGATGCATTTTTGATGATGTCCGAACTTCAGTCCGAAGATTGAAGTTCGGACCAGTTCGAAGTTAAGACCTGCGCAAAACATATGTCCGAACTTCAGTCCGAAGATTGAAGTTCGGACACAGTTCGAGAGTCTGAGGGTTGTGCAAAACGGGATGTCCGAACTTCAGTCCGAATTGAAGTTCGGACCCGATTCGAGAGTGCGCTGAAGCAAGACACGAGATGTCCGAACATCGAAGTTCGGACACGACGCGACTCTGCCGAGGTATGTATGTCCGAACTTCGGTCCGAACATCGAAGTTCGGACACCCCGAAATTTTGAACTAAAAGAACGTTCGGACTTGGAAAACGAAAAAATCTCCAAAACCTCTTCTTCCTCCTCGCGACAGCCGCACAGAGCCCCCTTTCTCCCCTCTTCTCCAATCTTCCATAACTCCCTCAAAACTCCACCAAATCTTCCATTCTTGGTATCAATCTGTTCGTCTTTCGATTCTCTACCACCCTAGGCCTAAAAATCGATCAGAAACCCCCACAATATTTCCGATTTTGAGCCTGTTCGATTCGAAACCCTACCTGTCGCTTTGGGTCGAGTTTGAGTTTAATCTTGCCGGTTTTGCTGTTATATCTCCTTCTACACATTCATTCAACTTCAGCAAGGTAATTTCTCTACTTTTCTACCTATTTTGATGTGTTTTTGACAACATTTGGAATCTGAGGTATGCAAAGTCAAGAATGTGCTGGTGATTACTGAGATTTCTGAGCTTCGTTTGCGTATGAGGGTTTATTATCTGGTTTGCTGTAAGTTGCTGGATGGAGATGTGTTAAACTGCCCAACTGTAATTTCAATATGCATATTTGAGTGTGTGCTTTTATCTTGCATGGCTGAATTAAAGAAAAAAAAACAGTGATTGAGATTAAGCTGAAATGGTGGAACAAAGTACCTTTTTAGGGGTGTTTAGAACTGCATCTTTGTGTTGGTAACAGTTGAGTGTGGTTTTAAGATTGGGGTTGGATTTGTGCTTACAACTGAGACTTGGTTGGTATTACTTTGTTGGTATTGAACACCTTGTTACAGGAATTTGTGTATTTCGATTAAGTCTCTTCTGGTTGTTGACTTGTTAATGCTCAATGTACTGCAATTAGAAGATGGATTGAATCTGTGTTGTGGAGATTACTAAATTTTTTTAGGGGAGACTCTGTCGGATTTTGGGTGGTTATATGCACACTTAGAAACTATTTTTCTTGTCTGCCTTTAATTGACATTGGACACCCTTGTTGAGCAGATGCTGAGCCGAATCACAGGCCGGGGTAAGAGGGCTGCAGGAGCAAGCTCCAGCCGAAGAGCTCAGGAACCGGAATTCAGAAATGATGAAGCCCGGGAGTGGTTTGCGAAAGAGGTAGATATAATTGCTGAACGAGGTGTGGTGCCGGAGTTGAGCAGCAGTTGGGTTTGAGGGGGATATTAACCCATTTGGCCGGGGCAAGATCTTGAATATGGGAGGGCCGTACTCTGAGAGGATTGTGCGGATGTTCTATGCCAATGCGATCTACCAGGATGGTCAGCTCAAGTCCCTTGTAGATGGAGAAAGAGTAACAGTCTCCACGATGGAGATTGCTCAATATATGGAGATTCCTTATCCTGCTCCCGAACCCCCAGGGCCTCAACCCTGTTGATTTCAAGAACGCAGCTATCCACCACTACACCCCCCTTATGGTTCAGGGGCCTCGACGACGCAGAGGGGATGACCCATCAAAGCAGGTCGTCCCTGCTGATGCGCTTCAGAGCCCGCAGGAGAGAGTTCTGCTCGCACTACTGGCTGCGAACATTGTCCCACGTCAGAGCTCCGACCTCAACCAAACAGACTTTCTACTTCTTCAGGCGGTGCTGAATCCGTCGTTTGCTGGGGCGTTGAGGTTACATATTTGCCTTGGGTCATCTTCGAGCACATGCAGCATATCCTGGAGCACAGGGATCGCCACAAGTTAGGCTACCCAGTTATGCTCTGCCACATCCTTAAGAGGCAGATGGTTACCATTCCGTCTGCGGGACTGCACGCTGCGCGGTCCCCTATTGATGTGGGAGCTCTCAAGAAGATGTGGTTTGAACAGAGAGATGGGGTGTGGAGGAAGAAGGCTGCAGCGCGACCGCAGAAGCGCCAGAGAGAGGCGGGTGAGGGACCATCAGAGCCCGCTCCTGCTGCTTCACCTGATGAGGAGGAGGCGTATCTAGCACTGCCAGCCCCTGGGAGCGAGTACGTCACTCGCTATGAGTTTGCTCAGCTGGAGTCTCGTTTCGAGGAGGCAGATCGTCGCTATCAGGCGGAGATCGAGACTCTGCAGCAGCAGGCCCGTCGCTCTCAGGAAGACTATCAGGCTCTGCTCGATCAGTTCCAGCAGTGGCAGGCGTACTATCCGCCTCCACAGTGATTATGCTGCTGCTTGCTATTTTTGTGTAGAAGCCGTTCTTGGACTTCTTTCTGGATTTGTTTTTAGTTGTGTTGAACTGATTACTTTTATTTCGATTGGGTTGTAATTTTTCTTTTGATTTTCGTTTGTTTGAATCTTAACTCTGAATATTGGCTGTCACTAATCGATGCTTCTAGCACACTTTTATGTTTTGTTTGAATGTGTGCAAGTGTACCTTATCGGGCTGACTCCATGCCGGACCCTAGCTTCAAGCAAGTGTGAGGAAACATTCTCCCCTGCGAGGACACTAAGTGTGAGGAAGAATCACTTCCTCAAAGCATCACAATAGAAATCAGGGGAGTTTTTAGTTTCTTTTTCTTTTTGGTTACTGTTCGGCCTGTGCTTTAAATTGTGAATAACTTTGTCACTGTTCAATTCACCCTTGTGAGTCTGACACATTTAGTCCGATCTCCTTCTTGTGATTAATTTCTGAACAATGCGGACATTGCTCTTCATTAAGTGTGAGGAAGGGGGAGATCTTTCTGAATGTGTCAGTCATTTATCCCTTACCTAATTTTTGTTTGGTTTTGGGCTATGTGGGGGTAATTCCCTTAGAGTGCTTCTTAGTGTTGAATACTTGGGTGGATCTTTAGTTGTGGAGTTGAGTCCGGTACTGACCTTTAGAGTTGGTTTGCTCAAAATTGTGTGCTCTCTTATCATATTTTCAAATGGCTGAATTTTGTTAAATATCTGTGAACAAGTTGGTTGTGAAGTTAGAACTGGTTTAACTTGGAACCCTGGGAATGATGAGAATGTCTGGAATGAAGGATAAAGGCAAGGTACTCCTCTGATCTAAGTTTCTTTTTCTGAACCAAAAACAGGCCTCTTCCATCCGGTTATTAAGTCCTAGGGGTGTTTCATCACCCATTTACCTAAGGTCGTCTGATCTGGGATAAAAGACCCAATACCGTTACAAGGATGGAGAGAAAAGTCTGGGGGATGAATTATGTGCGAAAAATTGATATATATGCAAGAAAAAAAAGGAAGTTCTTTAAAGTCTTATGTTTATGGTAATTCCTTAAATTAGATCATGAGTACGTGGTGTTGAAAGGTTCTGCGGAATATGGCATAACTTCACACCCCTTGTCATCCACGGGTTTGAGAAGAGAAAAGGTTGGAAGGTTCTGGGTTACTCTATGTTTTGACTTCATGA